>JAHDVE020009331.1:0-137758 GCA_022606495.2 Halesus radiatus
GGAGGCAACAATTGAAAAGTATTAAGTGTAAGAGGAAGACAACAATAATATATATATATATATATATATACTCGTATATAATATCATATTATTTGAAATAAACAGTAAATAAAATGGGACATAATAAAGTCATTAAGGGCGAGAAGGACGTCGGAGAGTTATTATTTATTAATTCAAAATAATGATAGTATTATTACGCAATACGATAAACAATGTTTTTAAATAGAAAAATATTTATTAAATATTTTATAAATTTACATAGGCTCAGCATTTATCAAAATATAACCAGAAATATTACTTTTCTGACCGTCCCATTGTATGTTTTACAAAATATTTAAAATACGAATATGATTTTTAAAGTGGAGAAAAGTATTTTTAATCCTTTATCGTTGCATTTTTGTAAATAAACATAACCAAAGATTTGTAATCCGCATTACAAAAAAAAAAAAACAAGTCACTTAGTGTTCATGAAAAAATTTAATTATACACTGTTCTTTTTTTTTAATTTATCTTATCGACAAGTTACAGAAAGACCTTCATAGCATTTTTTAAGGATATTCAACTTTTTAAATGTTTTTGTAAAACATGCGTAGAACAGTCAGAAATGTGCAATATTTTTGATAAATGCTAAGCCCATGCAAATTTAAAAAAAAACGTAAGAAATATTTTTCTCTTTAAAAACACCATGTTTATCGTATTGCACAATAATATTATCATTATTTTGAATTAATAAATAATAACTCTCCGACGTCCCTCTCCCCCTTAAGACAATCCTATAAATCAACAAGATAGCCATCATTAGTGGGAAATAGAATACTTAATTACATATTGATAATTAAATTAGTGTTTTTTTTTTACTTTTTTTTATTTATTATTTTTTTTTTAAATTTAATGTAAATCAAATTTAATAATGTTATTATTATGTTCTGCAAGTATTTTTAGTTGTTATTATTGTGACAGCTGTTTCGGCATTTAAGGCCATTTTCAAACTGTGGTTAATCTACATTGCGACGACTTATTTATATGATTTAATTTACCCCCACTCCTTTAAAATTTAAATGGGTGAGTGAGGTACCATAACAGAAGTATCCATGATGGGGGAAGTTAATAATTGATAGGATGTGGAAAGATTCACAGGAAACATGTTTAAAATTGGACTATAGGATAAATTCGTTTGGTTATTAAGCAGGATTTTTTTTAAATTTCTAGTGCTTGTAAGTTGTCTAATCTAATGCCTATACCGTTTTTATTCAAAAGACTAGTTCCCGTGGTTTTATTGAAAATATGGTCTGATGAGATCAGGTGACGTAAAAATACAATAAATTCGTGTTTTATAACAAAGTGATTGTTTTATTTAATAATAATAAATGGATTATTTCTATAGCGCCGTTTTTGTGAGAAAATCGCCTCAAGGACGCTTTACAACATAATTTATCTAATCTATTATACCTTATCACTTAGACTTATATCTAATAATTTACATCTAAGATTTATTACTAATGGCTTACAGCTAGAATTTATAACTAGTGAACTAGAAACTAACTAATTCAGACTTATTAATGCTTACTATATTATTAATACGAGGTTTGTTCAAAAGAAAAGGTGAATTTCGAATTTTTTCGAAAAGTATTTATTTATTCATCAATATCCATTTTCTCCCCTTCAAAGTAATCCCCCTCAGATATAATGCACTTATGCCAGCGCTTCTTCCAATTCTCGAAGCACTTCTGGAATGCGCTTTTCGGTATGGCCATCAGCTCGTTCTTCGATTCTGACTTTATCTCATCGATTGTGGCAAAACGCTTTCCTTTCATTGGTCTCTTCAGTTTCAGGAATAGGAAAAAGTCACAGGGAGCCAAATCTGGTGAATACGGTGGTTGAGGCATGATTACGGTGTTGTTTTTAGCCAAATAATCATGAACAAGCATTGATGTGTGAGCTGGTGCATTATCGTGATGCAAAATCCATGATTTGTTTTTCCACAATTCCGATCGTATGAGCCGTATTGCTTCACGCAAACGTTGCATAACTTCCTTGTATTATTCCTTATTAACCGTACAATCTGTTGGCAAGAACTCATGATGCACCACGCCATTGTAATCGAAGAAAACAGTGAGCAAAACCTTCACATTTGATCGAACTTAGCGTGCTTTTTTCGGTCTTGGCTCTTCTGGCCGCTTCTATTGGGATGATTGGGCCTTGATTTCGACGTCATAACCATATACACACGTTTCATCACCAGTTATGACCCTTTTGAGCAAATCCGGATCGTCGTTGACGTCATTCAACAACTCCTGAGCGATACTAATGTGACGTTGCTTTTGCTCAAAATTTAGCAATTTCAGAACAAACTTCGCTGCCACACGTTTCATGCCCAAAACATCCAAGTAAATTGCATGGCATGAGCCAATTGATATGCCAACATCCTCTGCAACTTCCCTAATAGTGATTCGACGATTTTCCAAAACCATTTTCTTCACTGTTTCGATGTTTTCTTCGTTTGTTGACGCGGTTGCAACTCCAGGACGCTCATCGTCATTAACATCTTCGAGGCCTTCTGTAAAGAGCTTGTACCACTTATAAACACTTTTTTGAGACAAAGTAGACTCGCCGAATGCCACAGTTAACATTTTAAGTGCGTTGGAGCACTTTATTCCATTTTTTAATGCAAAATTTAATACATATTCTTTGATCCATTTTTCAAAAGTAAAAAATCGAAGAACACACAAAAACGTGACTAACCTTTCCAGTTGTCAAAAACAAACCACTTATCCAAAATAGCTGATAATGCTAACATATGATAAACATATGTGTACCAACATAACAAAAAAAAATTCATTAATCGAATGTACACAGCCCGCGAAAATTCAACTTTTCTTCCTCGTAATTAAAAAACCTCGTATATTACTATTGGAACTATAAATTACAATTATTACTTAATGAAAGAAATAAAAATTTTAAAACTCTCAGATGGAAGACTTGTTTCTGACCTAACTTTTGTTTTTAAAATTGTTAATAGTTTTATGGACAATCCTGATACAGTCAGCTTAATTAAATTTAATATTCTATCTTCGATCTAAAATTTTATTCAATAAGGAACTCCAGTCCTTTTTTTTTATTTTTTTTTTATTAATGTTGACATCCTAACTTAATTTTCTGATTATTTAATTTTTTAAAGTTCGTTTTCATGGTTAAAATAATTGTTAAAGTTTCAATTTTTTAAAACCCACCAAAACGCACAAAATCTATGGCTTGTTGGGTGTGACGTCACAGGAGCAGCTGGATTAGCGATTCAATAGGCGGTAATCGATATTATATGGATTCCATACAAAACTTCGTGAACTTTATACTCAAATTTAACTGCTTTTAATTGAAGAAAACATTGTAGAATATCAGCGTCTCGTTACTATCGTAGGTGCATTGTACCAAAGTGCAAACATCCATTCATATCCGCAACTAATTAACAATTTATCAGCGTCAAAGAAAGTTTTTTAATGCTTTAAATTATGTTTGAAAGGCAAATCAGAATCGCGTTAATAGCTTCCATCGGTGCTCTACGCATGCGCGAAAAATGACGCATGCACATCTGTGAACTTGACAAACAGCCGGTGACATGAATAGGTTGAATAAATTAAATAGTTTTGAACTTTAATGGCTTGAAATAAAAATAAATATATTATGCATTGTAAGAAATAATAGGTTTGGGGTATCATTAGAAATCCTCCACTTCCAGAATAACTGAAGAAATAATCACCAAAGTGCCAATGACATCTTTGTTTTGTGCAAGCGGTATAGATTATTAAGTAGACAAATTTGTTAAAATTGTTATGAGTTTTCAAGCAAAAACCCTCAAGTAGTCGCAATAAACAAACATAATTATTTTACTGCAAACAGCGAAATTATAAGCCATAGATTATAAAAAGCGGAAAAAAATCTTATCTAGTTATAAGTTGGGCTCGAAAACTCCATGTGTGACGTCAGAAGCAGTGGTACCAACGGAACATGGTGTTTTGATGGTACGGTTTTTAATTCACTTTTATATAATGATTTATAAAATCTACATATAATTATATACAATGAAAGTTATGTATTCAGAATCGGCATTTGCTGATCTATACAAATATATATTTTTAAACCCATTATATTTTTCACTGGAGTTCCTTATTGTAACAATAATTTCAGGACTGAGTCATTCAAAAATTCTCTTATACCTAGACTTCATGCAGAAGGTAATACATTTTCAGATATAGTAGATATGTTAAACTGCTCAGAATACAAATACAACCAGACAATTATTGCATACATCTAAAAGAAATGTCATAGATGGAATATAGGAATAATGTAAGAATAGGAAGTAAGATTTGTACAGCGCCCTTGAGGTGATTTTTCACAAAAATGGCTCTATAAAAATCATCCGATTATTATTATTATTATCTTCAACAATTATTAAGATATGTGTCGAGCCTATAAGTATCAGTGAATGTGAGGTATGTTTTGAATATTCGCCTCTGCAGCTAATTATTTGGAACGGTACTTACACTATGTTATTCCTGTATTTGTTCGTGAGACAAATGAAATATTTAGTTGTTGTATTTCATGAAGGCTATCTATTTTATCTATGTACCTACTGTAATGTGTTTTGCACCTGTGTGACTATTGTAACTAACTAAATATGTAAAAGCCCATATAAGGCGTATGTAATATAATAAATAAATATGATGTCAAACCACAAAGTGATTGCTTCTTATAAAAAATAACAAAAAAATTTGCTGAATTTTGCTAATTAATCTATATGATTTTTTTTTAAGCCATAATACTTTTCACTGGAGTTCCTTATTGAGGCCTTACATGAGTTCAATGGGGGAATTAAATATATGGTCATGAACAACTATTTTATTTATTTATTTCATAATGTTTTACAAAAGTTGCAAAAAATGTGACCTTACTGGGGTACCCCGTTCTAAGGTCACATTGTACATGGTTTTATTTATGGATTATAAATTAGGTCAAGTTTTTTAAGTTTATTAAATATTTTAAGTGAGTTTTCATGATTATGTTAAAATATTACTAGAGGAAAATTATAATGCAATAAATTAATGAAAAATCTAAGAGAAAACATACCCGGACCGTTAAACTCTGCTGGGTTGAAACATCATATCTATATTCTTCCTTCGCGTGTCCATAAACCATAACTTAATACTTCTTTTGAATTCCGTTAATTTTGTAATGGTTTTTGTTGGTAGAGGGAGGATGTTAAATACTTTTATACAGAAATATTGCAAATTTCTTTGTCCAAAAGTTTTTTTAGTTGTAGATTGGTGGAATGTAAGTTGTAATGAGGATCTTGTGAATCGACCCGAGTTTGTATGTGCAAAGTTATCCTGGTTTTTGAAACCGTTAATTAAAATATCTTTTGAATATAAATGTTTCAGATATATTTCATAATGCGTATTTGATGCTCACTTTAATTTATATGTAATTTTTTGTTTTCCACAGAAAAGACATTCAACCAGCCATATGAATAACCACGAAGCTAGATTCCTTCTCAGCTTGGCCAACTACTTCGTCCAGCAAGGCTATGACCCCGAAGAGATTACTATTCTGTCCACTTATGCTGAGCAAACGCTTCACATGTGTTCGGTACGTATAAACACAAACAGACACACTATATACACTATCCATTGGAAGGTTAACTAACTAACCATCACGCCTTTTCTCCGCATGGGTAGGCAGAGAGGACGGACCGCCAACAACTCGATCTTGGCATACACTTCTTGCTTCATTCACATTCATACATTCTCTTCTGTTATTCCAACTTCTTACATGGCCCGACTCAAATATTTGATTCACTTGATCGTGCCATGTCTTCTTCGAATGTCCCCGGCTTCTTCTTGCATTCACATTCGTGTCATATATTCTCCTTACACTCCTTTCTTTGTTCATTCGCTCTACATGTCTGAACCATCTAAGCATCCCTTTCTTAATCTTGCTCATTACATTTACATCAACCTTGCATTCTTTACAAATCTCAACATTTTTCACACAATCATAAATGTTTTTCCACACATTCGTCTCAGAGATCTCATTTTTGCAGCGTTCAGTCTACTTTCATCCTTTCTCTGCCAATTCCATGCCTCACTGCCATACATCAGGGTTGGTATTAGCACTCCTTTGTGGACTGCTACCTTCGCTTCTTTAGACAACTTTTTGTTTGCGCCAACTGCGTTCAGTCCTCCGTGAATGAAGTATCCTGCACTCACCCTTCTTTCAATATCCCTATCAGTCTTTCCATCTCTCCTAAACATACTTCACAAAAACAAAAACTCATCGACCTGCTCCAAGTATTCATCATTCCCAACTGTATTGCATACTGTTTTCGTACTCTCTCTTTCAAACACCGTGACTTTAGACTTACTTACATTCATCATTAGCTCATTCTTCATAGTGTAGATCTTCCATATTGTTAGCAATCAGCACCCCATCATCAGCATACAACAGGCAACATACTTACAGATTACTCATTTTCGTGTATATTTCGTTTAATATCATAGATCATTTATTTAAATACTGTAAGTAGAACACACCTTCGCCTTTCATTTAACCGGGCATTTTTTGGTGAGTCTTTTTAATAAGCCTAGAAAAAAATAAAGTACCAGATCTAAAAAAAATGTTTAAAGTGCAAATTCTCCTACTTACGAACCCTTTTTCCGATATTGTCGTATTGTTCATTGTGGCAAATTAAGTGTTTTACAATATCACTGAAAAACATTTTAATTTTTATGCCTGGTTTTTACAAAATAAAATAAAACACGCATTTTGGTGATGTTTTTGGTGGAATTTCAACCTTTTCGCCACTTGTATAAGGAGTGTGTGATTTTGTTCAAACTTTACGAAGTGGATCCCTTAAGGGTCAGCATTAAAAATACATCCTTTTTTGAATTTGTAATACAAGCAATACCTACTACAAATATGACTTTATATTTTATAAAAATATTTATATATTTTTTTATTCATATTAACACTTTACCATCCGCTTACGCCATGTCCTGTCAGCCAATCATTACCATCCGCTTACGCCATGTCCTGTCAGCCAACCATTACCATCCGCTTACGCCATGTCCTGTCAGCCAACCATTACCATCCGCTTACGCCACGGTGGTGTTCTCGGCTATACGCAATTTTTGCTTAATCAAAAACTCCGTTATCTAATATTTACCCTTCGACATTTCACGACTGGATAGTAGTATATACATATGAAATATCGATTCATGATAGAAAATAAAAAAAAATCCATGTTTTCGGCAGATAATAATAATAATAACAAAGCATTCATATAGCGCAGTTTTGTGTTATTTCACTTCAAGTGCGCTTAACTCTAAATAAACTTAAACATGATTAAATAACTCCATTCAGTGGTATTCCTACAGTGCTACTTTTACATACTATTTATACATTCTTAACATATTACATACATTCTTGCTTATTCTTAATATTACTCCTACAGTACTCCTTAGGTGCATATTCATAAAAAAAATTACATTATATTATACAGTATACATATGGCTATACAACAATAATACATTCACAATATTACTACAAAAATAGTAACATTTTAAGACAGGAGTCGGGTTATGTTCAGCAATAACGGACTTCACATAATTTTTTTTTTTTTTAGAAAATATATATACGGAGGAAACCGAAACCAAACAACTACCAGAGGCTCGAGGAAATGACTTTTTATAATAAATTGAAAAGAAATTAAAATTTATAGAGAGAAGGATTTTTTAAATAAGTTTGTTTTTAAAGCCCGTTTAAATTCAGTCAATTTATGGACATTAGTAAGAGCTGGGGGAAGTTTATTCCAAATGAGAGGGCCATTTACGCGAAAAGAGCGATCATAGTAGACGGCTCGATTTGACCTTGAATGTTCAATTAGACGATTAGTAGCATCTAGATCTGCTGACCTCAGAGTAAGCTGTCTATCACTTAAGTCCTGTCGGATGCATAGTTCAGATATATAGGCTGGCGCCATTCCCTGCAATGCTTTGAAGGTCAGTAAGCAGATCTTGAACTCTATTCTTTCAGGGCATCGAAGCCAATGAAGCTGATCCCTTAGATGCCACTCAGTAAGGCGATATAACCAGACCCAACGGAAAAACAATAATTTTTTAAACGAATTCTAGACGTGTCGACTCTTTTCCTCAAAAAAACATAAATTGATTTTGAAAGATTGTTATTTTATTAAGCATAGTAAGTTTGAAATTTTTAAAAATTATAAATATATTTTTATGTAATAAAGTTCTTCCGTTGGTCGTTACGCAGATTCTTACATTTTCAAACGAATGTTTGTTATAAAACACACATATTTCGTATCACCTAATGATACAGTATTATAAATCAATACATTATCTAGCTTGGCTACTTTTCTGAAAGTCAATTTTACTTTAAATAAAATCATTAATAAAAAATTCCCAGCACGTGTTTTGCTACTAAACTCCTTCAATTTGTCTATTTATTTACGCACGTACTAATCGATATATTTCAGAATTTTTTACTCACCTACTGTACTTAGATATTATTAAATAATTTGACATATTTATAAAAAAAACAATAATTGAAAAAGTGCAATATTTTAATATATTTACGAACTCGCATTTGCCTTTTTTTATCTAGTTAGCGCGATACTTATTTATACTGGTCAAATCGCCACTAGCTGCCGAGAGCTGGCAGCGGGTAGACGTGTCTTCGCGGCGCTCTGATTAGCAACATTTTTTACGAATTATTTGGTTAAAAATTGACAGAAAAAGACGAAATGAGAAATCTTTCACCAGAAAATACAAGTCACAACATCAAAAACATTTTTGGAATTAATATTTTGTAGAAAAACATTGATTAGCGATATATTTAATAATGCGTGTACCTTATATGTATAGGGTAGTCCCAACGAATCAATGATAATCAGTCAGATTTTTTACTATGCCAAAAATATTAAATGGAAATAAACGGATATTGACATTTTTAGTTTTTTTACACTTTTAGTTATTTACAGTATTGCGGGCTGTGGACGCATTTGCGCACCGATGCGTGAATTTTTTTACTTTTTCTATAGGTGAGTTTAGGTAAGCACTAACCGGCTAAGCAATTTACGTGTGCATTTCTTCCATTTATGGATATGATTGTCTGAAAATATGAGTTTTAAGTTTAGTTCTGAATTCTGTCGATTCTTTGATCATTCAAATCATGCGCACTTCATTCCTCATTATATAGTAATGAGTTTTCATTATTTGGTAATGAGTTTTGCGATTTTGTTTTCTTTCGAAAGGGAAGTCTTATTTCATTTCTTCTTTTAGAATGGTTATGTCTGTGTTGATGTTTATTAATTTTTTACAATAATTCAGAATTTTGATGGATTTTTATTTGCACAAATGCACACGTGTGATGCAAACCTTGAGCCCTGTATAGGTCGTCTATTCTAAATAAATCATAATCACAAAAAGGAACTCCAAGAATTTTTTTTTTTTCGAGTTAGTTTTCATAGTTAACATAAGTTTCAATTTTTCAAAGCCCGCAAAATGCTCTAAATCTATGGCCGGTCGGTTTTGATGATTTTTGAGGTTAGAATATCATATGTCAAAACAAAGATGAGCTTCACTGTATATAATTGTATTTTATATTCATGGTAAACCATAACTAAACATAAGTAAAAAAGTATGTTCCTTTTTAGAAACTTCATCTCTAATAATAATAATAGTATTGAATATTAACATTATTATAGTATCCGTATTGATAATCTGTTTGATCGTGAATACCCTAATTTCTTTCATGAACTTCAGTTAAAAGTATGCCAAAACTAAACAAACACGTATTAAAAATACAAAATAAAGCGAAAAATATTTTTTTCATACTAATTCAAAAACTATATATATTAATTAAATTAGCCAAAAACATACGACCTGTGTTTCAAAATATGACTGCCTTAGAGCACACTTATTATTTTTATAATATTCACATCCAAAATCCAAAATGGCGGAATTAAATAAAGTGTAAATATGAAGTCTTCAATTGCTTGTCATTTAATATTAATTTTTCAATTTTTTATTTTAAACAATAAAATTCATTTTTACATAATATGTATGTTTTTTTTTATTTAAGCTGGTTTAAATGGCCTTGAAATTTGAAACAAAACGACTTTAACAGCACCTGTTAACTACAGTAGTTAATAGTGGGAATTTTGAGGTAAGTCTGTGGTCAACAGGTTTGATCATAAATCCTCAGATGGCGATGATGATTCCCGGAAATATTTATTTAGCCTAATGTGGATGATTTCAACGATTCCCCTAATTTAGGGATATAACTCGGAAAATAATTTGTTAGTTTCATCGTTTACTCTGTGGTCATGCTAATATCTCGGAACATAATTTCTCTCACAATAATAAAAACGAAAATGCTTGCAGAACTTAATAATAATATTATTAAATTTATTTTATTTAAACTTTAAAAAAATGTATTGATTCAGTTAAGTGCCTTCCACGGAAAAAATATATTAACCGAGTTTTTATTTTAATAATGGCAATGCTCCTTGCCTCCGCTGAGCGAAGCGGGTTTTAAATTTGAAATTTCGCTTTGGAAATCGCGATTTTAGTTATCTACTGTATATTATAGTTCCACGGACAGAAGTAATGTACCGAAATAAAAGTTCTCAAAAGTGATTTTTTTTACGAACCCCTTTTCTCACTTCTCTACATCACTTTTACTGCTTTTCTGTGTTGTTAGGCCATGTATACGAGTATATTGTATTTGTCCTGGTGCTATTTTTTTTCAATTATTCGATCTTTTGTAATTTTTCCTTCTCATTTTACTCCTAGAGCAACAACTGTTTTTTCTAGCGTGTCAAAAGTCAGTATTATAGCAGAGTATATATGAGACGATTATTAATTATTAGTTGTCTTATAACCATTTATTAAAAAAAGAATTAAATAACAAACCAACCACAGTTCGAAAATGGCCTTGAACGCTGAAACAGCTGTCAAAATAAAACTAAAATTCTTGCAGAACTTAATAATTACGTTAAATTTGATATGAGACGATGTATGAATGAATGCCAATGAAGAAAGAGATCTGTTAATAAAGAATTGGCTCCATTCTCTGCTTATAACTGCGGAAAAACGACGTGATATTTAGTACCTAAGTAAGTAAGTACTTATTTCGTTATTGAGAAATTATGTTTTTTGTTTTCATAAATAAATAAAATAATAATAAGATTGAATATGATTGATGTTGATATTTTTGCAACCTTAACAGTAAAAAAGTTTTACTGTTATAAAACAATAATTAGTGAAATTCTGCACTTAAATTTTACGCTTTTGTTCATTCTATACCTACATAAAATAAAAATGAGCACCTGTGTTTCTATATTCTAAAGAATATTCAGTGGTTCCATATTCTAATAATATACCTATGTAATATTGTATATTTAAAGAAAAAGAAAATATATCTTCCCAAATACTTACTCGTATTTCCTTCCATTTTTGTTTCTCTTTATTTTTTCCATTAATTTAATTTATATTTTTCGTTAATTTATTAAATTAATGTTTTTTTATCTGTAATGTTCATTACTTTTAGAACTACCGTATATACAAAGTACAGCGCGCGTCTTGCTGAGATATTTCCTCGCGAAATGCAAACAAAATTTGGGACCTAACGAAAACGTCTCATTACGCAAAATTATCGGAAAACGCTTGAAACTGTCAAATACGCCCAGAAACGAACATGCAGAGTGAACATTGCAAAAAAATTTACTCGAAAAGCTGATATAAACAGCTGTGCATGTTTCGACAAAGAACATTTTAAAAAGAGTTGTTTTTACTGCCAATTCAATTCAAATTAACCCAACCCCTTGTAAGGATTCATCCTGTTACAATTCGTATTTCATTTTTAGCTTGTAAATAATACTTTTTTATGTAACAATGAATATATAATATTTCACACAAAAAGGTTATTATTACTGCATTATTAAAGGCGCCGAAATAGTATTTTTTCGGGCCCTTTTTAATTGAAGAGAAATAAACCAAAAAGTGACAGATCACCACCTAACCTCTCAGAATTTTGGCCATTCTTAAAGATTTATCACTATTGTATACCTTACAAACTGTATACAAATGATGTAATACCGTTTCCATCTATAAATTATTAATAATAATGGTTAATTACTGAATGAGAGATTCAAAAGAAACTAATGAATATTCTTGTAGGTTACATATATTATTTATTACATGTTGAATGTTGATATAATTTTTTGAGTGCTATAAAATATAATGGATGCTTATAGATTATTTATTTATTTAGTACCTGCATTGAGCATGATTTTTCAACATACAATTAACTGTTTGGACATTCAACTACAGTCTATGCTTTAATTAAAACATCTTATAGATTAATTAGAGCGCATACTATCCTTACAATATGATCCATGATAGGGATATGGTTGTGGTGAATAGATGCATGCATTTTTGCACATATCAAATTCTGAACCTGATATAGCAACGTCATCAAGCTGAAATATAAAAAAATGAACATTAGAAGACGCATGTACACTATGGCAGAGATTCTTATTATTTTCAATGCAATCATAACATTTACAATTTACCGATTTTGATAAAAATTTTAATAAAGATTTCCAACAATATTTAAAATTTGAAAATAGCCAAAATATAATTTTAAGACAGGGGTAGTCAATCCTTTTATGCGTTAAAATCTAAAAAGGCTAAAACTATATTTAGAAAGAAATAAAATCCCCGAAATATCTACGCATACGTGAAACAATGAAAATCTCAAAATTTGAAAAAAAATTTTTGAGATTCGGTTAAAGGATTTAAAAGTTATGCTAAATTTACGAAATCTATTGTTTTTAGGTAATTTGTGCCAAAACATGCGGTATCTAAGTTTTAGGCGAAATTGTGTGGTCGGTAAAGTGTTGAAATGGAATTCTACCGTGAATTGACAGTTAAGTATGTTACGTACAGTACAGTTAAGTAGTCAATAACACCAAAGTTATTCAAACTATAAACAACTATAAAATCTACAGTACATCTTTAAGTTGGGCCGTACATTTATAGATTACAACAATAATAATTTCATTGTAACCCAAATAACTATCATAAAGTATCTGTGCTCCAATTAGCCGCAATCATAGGTGACCATATTTTTGTTAATAAGAAGTAGTGAGTAAATAATAATAGGTAAATAATAATCAGTAAATAGTAATAAGTTAATAATAATACATGAATAAAAACAGTGGTGTAAAACAAAGTATTTGTTTTATTTAATATAATTTTTTAGATCAGGCATGCCCAACCCGCGGCCCAATTGAAAAATTTTTGCGGCCCAAAATGAAGTTTTCAGGTTTCTATATTTTGGATTTTGGTATTCATGCAACAACAAAAAAATCTTGTAAATTTATCACATTTATATTATATTTGTGAAATTATAAGTTTTTTTTGTTATCAGACCTCGGACTTTCGAAGGGGGTTTTGATTTATTGCTTGAAAAGTGCCAGGCGCACTAGGAATTTATTTTTGCAATCAATTCCAACAAGTATATTTTTTTCCGCACATTTCTCAGAAGATCAAATGCAATTGACTTGATTTTAATAAGTGGAGGGTGAGTGCAAAGGACGCACACAGGCGCGTGTATAGTGGAGAAATTAAGAGAAGAAATTCTAATTTTTATGAACCAAAGTAGCAATAATATATGTGAACTTTACGATGATACTAGATTTATATTTTCATAGGTATAACTAATAAAGTAACCTAATTACAGAGTGTTATCAAGAAGATACTTGTTTATAATTCTTCATAAAAAAACTCAAGCTTTTCGAGAATGAATTATGGTCAAATAATTCTTTTTTTTTCCACTATTAAATGACTTTTAATAGTGACCGTAAAGATTTCTTAAAATATTCAAATAAAATCTAAAAATTAATTAAAGAATTCAATACCAGATTCGCATTTATGCAAAAGTGTGAGGAAATCTTCACAATATTCTTAGTTCCATTTAATGTGGAAGTGGAATCAGCGCCTCCAAATTTACAAATAAAGCTAATAGAGCTGCAATCAAGCTTAGAGTTAAGTGCCTTCCAGACGATCGGGTGGCCCAGTAGTGTGGCCGACGGAAAAAATGTATTAACCGTGTTTTTATTTTTTGACTTGGCAATAATGGCAATACTCCTTGTCTCCGCTGAGCGAAACGGTCTTTAAATCGCGCTTTATTTATTGTTAAGCAATTTCCGAAGCGAAATTTCAAATTTCAAGACCGTTTCGCTCAGCGAAGACAAGGAGTATTGCCATTATTGCCATTATTGGAAGGCGCTTTAAAGTGCATGTTCGAAGGGAATAAGCATGATGAGTTTTATATGAAATATGTCCCCGAAGACAAATTTCCAAATTTAAAACGACTGGCAATGTGCATTACAGCAGCATTCGGGACTACATATCGCTGCGAATCGTTCTTTTCTAAATTAAATGCAGTGTCAAAGTGTGTCAAAAATCAAAGTGTCGCAGCAGGTTGCTCAATGAAAACATAACCAATCAACCGCGATGCACGTCAGCCAAATTAGATATTGATGTTTGAAAAGATATCAAACAATATAAAAAAAACACGTGTCACATTAATTATAAGGTAACAATATATTTTGAATAAGTTCATTTTTTTATGTGTGGCCCGTCTAAGCTCGGTATTTTTTTTTTTGGCCCACTAAAAGTGTGTTGGGTACCCCTGAATTAGATGTTTGGCATGAAATGTGTATTCCTTTTATATTCAAGGTTTATTTATTTTATTTTTTTATATTTTAGTGGAAATATTTTTGAGTAAGATTCTTGAGAAATATTTATGTTTTAAGTTTGTTACATATGTTTTTTATGTTTTTATTTTGTATATATATGTGTACAGTATATATGTGTGTATTTTGTAACCTTAACTGTAAATTTTGAGTTTTGAATAACAAGTTCCCGTTAGACAAACTACAAAAAAGTAGTTTATCGGGACTTTTTGCATTGTATTTTTCTTTTGTAAAATTTAATAAAAAAAAATAAAAGGTGTGCAACCATTTTTCGTGGCTATCTCCAGATTTCTAAAAAATTCTTTAGCAGTTTTTGCAGACTGTAAATTCTATACGGGTAGTTAGGAAAATATCTAAGGTTTCCAATTAATAAAATCCTAAAACTTTAATCTTTTAAATTCTCCAAACAACTGTCTGACAACTGGACGTCACACACCAGCACCTAAGGGATTTGGTATATTCCTCTAAATACAATTTCAGGTTTATTTAGGCCTGTTGGGATTATTCTATGTTTTGCGGTAAATATCTGTTTATTATTTTAGCTTAGGGCTGATTTGCCCGACCTAGAAGCTGTGAAGATTTGTAATTTGGATGGTTTCCAAGGGAAGGAGAATAGAATCATCCTGCTTTCACTTGTCAGAAGCAATCCCAAGGGTAATATTGGATTCCTGGCCACCGACAACAGAGTCTGCGTAGCAATGTCCCGAGCGAGAGAAGGTAATAAGAAGTTGCAAAATTGATTCATAAATTAATTATTTATGTTCTTTATAACTCTGCGCCTTTTTACAAAAATGTTAGCAGTTAATTTGTGGCGGCATTTATAACTTCATAACTGCTAAATGTGTCGGTATATTGATGGTTTTCAAATAAGTGACGGATTACTTTGTTAATTTATTATTGATTACCATTTCAATAACTTATTGAAGCTTATTAACCTCATTGTTATATATTTTAAAACATTGATGATATTATTAACAACTCTCAAAATGAAACATGAAATCGACAAGACACAAACAAAAAACGTAACGACAGCAACTGGGACTCGAACCCAGGACCATATGGCCTATCCGGAACCTTGCGCTCTAATCCACTGAGCTACAGCTACCCCAATCCCAATTGAAATATATGTATATAATAATACAATGAGGTTTGTAAGCTTCAATAAGTTATTCCAAAATTGAATATTAATCCTAGACTTGTAGAGAAAGTCAACAGATGTCCCATATAAATAAAAATCGGATAGGTATATCCGAGACACTATCTAAAGATTGCAAATAAATTCCGGTAGAATCTTGTATTCATGATAAAAAGGTAGCAGTCGAAAATATATGGGAATTAATTGAAGATGATATTAACAGTTCTTAGAAATAGAAGAATGGTATCTATAAAAATAACAGGACGGATTGGGGTAGCTGTAGCTCTGTGAATTAAAGAGCAAGGTCCCAGATAGAACATGAGGTCCTGGGTTCGAGTCCCAGCTGCTACTGTTCCCTTTTTGGTTTCCGTTTCTTTTCAGTTTCATTTTGAGAATTGTTAATATTATCTTCAATGATTAAAAATGGATTACCATTTCATTTACAGGATTTTATATTATTGGCAACATGAATATTCTAAAAAGAAAAAGTTCGTTATGGAATTCTGTAAATAACACCTTGACTCAACTTGGCTCAATCGGACCAAAACTGACTCTCCGCTGTGAGCTCCACCCGGAGACAGTTACACTGGTGAGCAGATTCTCATACTATTGCACCATGACAAGAAATCCATCTTATCTTTACCCCGAATCCCACACTTAACCTTTGGAACGCCGAGCACCCGCAATCTAATACTTCGGTAGTGTGCCGAGGGTAAATTCGCACGCAGCCCGCCTGAGTCTATTTTTGTAATAACTTGTTTTTCACAAAATGATGATTTTGTTAATTGTACAGTCTTACCAGATACATGTTTTTATATATTTATAAAAATGATATATATCTATCATAAATAGTTTTCCCAGAATAGCTACTTATATTCAGAGAAATGATTTTTTGGAATTGCCAATCAGATCCAAATTTTGCATTCGATGGGTAATTTCGCCACACTAAAAGTTAAAGTTATTCCGTGTTCAATTTTAGGTTAAAGAAGCGAATGACTTCCAAAATGTACCTGCCGGTGGCTGTAAAAGAATATGTGGTGCCGTAATGAGTTGTGGACACGACTGTAAAAGCTATTGTCATCCTGCCGATCGATTGCACGAAAAAATTAAATGCCAAGAAAAATGCCAAAGGTGACTTAATTTTTGTTTATGTATTTTTTTTCTTTTTTACGGTAATTCCACACAGGAGGCCCTGAGGGAAATAATTTCCCTCAAGGCCTATATCATCTTTGGGGATTCTGTGTGGAGGGTCTTTTAGAAGATAGGAAGGAGTGAACTTGGGTCTTGAAGAGACCCATGTTGTGAGATGGAGGAAACACAGAGGCCGGCAGATCATTCCGCAGCCGAGCTGTTGAAGACACGAACGAGTCGTAGAAGTGACCCGTTTGTTAAGATAGGCAAATCTATCAAAGGGACCCCCCGTTTCTGCACAGAGTTTTTTTTCAGATATTTTGGGGCTCCCAACCAGAGGTGGCTGCCAAATTCTACAGTGAGGTGCACTTGTGATTTGTACAGGGTCAGCAGTTGTGTACTATCTGTAGTATCTGCGGGCTCTGTACAATACGCCCAGCTTATATGCCCAATGTATGCAGTTAATTTGGACTAGAGTAACTGACCATCTTTTACAATGCACCTGTGAACTAAGAATTGGATCTCTGCTGTGATATACATACTTTGTAGCCCGATGAAGTTGCAGTTCAACATGTTATTATATTTTCTACTAAATCATTCATAGTGCAAAGTTCTCTTCTCTAATGATGAATGTTACCACATTTATAATGGACCGAATGCTGCAGAAATAACATCCCTGTGGCGTGTGTGTGGTAAAACCATGAATGACCTTATTACAAATGTGAGGATCCGGAAAGAATGCAAGGCTGATGTAAGCGTAATGAACGAGATTAAGAAAGGCACACTTAGATGGTTTGAACAAGTGGACAAAGAAGGTCCCTTGAAGACTTCACTGTATGATATATAAAATATATGTGAGAATTTCACTGTATATGAACCCAAAGTGAATGGTAGAAGACATGCCACAGCCAAGTTAGTCTATGAGTACTTGAGTTAGGTAGGCAGGCAGGATGGACTACCACACAACTGTCTCGGCACACAACCCTTGCTTCATTGACATTCATGTACTCTCTCATAATATATACTCTTCTGTTATTCTGACTCTTGGCATGACCCGAATCAAGCATTTGATTCACTTGATCATGCCATATCTCCCTCGGGTGTCCCCGACTTCTTCTACCATTCACTTTAGTATCATTTATTCTCCATACATTCCTTTCTTATAAAATAATTACATGTTACAATTAATTGTCAGGAGTGTTTGTGGTCACGGGTGTCCTCTCAGATGCCACGAAGAGTGTCAACCTTGTGGGATGCTGGTGACGAGGTCGCTGCCATGCGGACACGAGGCTGACATGGAATGCCATGAGGACCACTTGCAGCACGAGTGTAAATTCATATTCGCCGAGGAATCGCCCACCTGTCATCACCAGGTTGGTTAATTCGCTTCCCTCACATGACGATATTAGCAATTGCTACAACTCGACCGTAAAATTTATGACACTCTGTGTATTTATATAACTTATATTATATTGATTCACATAGATACATATAATATGTAAAACTACTATTATTTTTAACTAGTTGTTACCTGTGAAAATCACGGGGTATAACTTGACTTTCCAAGATGAAAAAGTAATGTACTGTCACATGGATTACAAAAAAAATTGATACTGTAGAAAATATCACAGTAAATTCAACTCGAACCATTTGTGATATGCCCTATATTATTTGCATTTTAAAAATTGTTCATTGGATGTTTTGACGTTCTAGGTCACCAGGTTTTGCCATGAGAATTTAGGGGATGTGCTGTGTGAAGAACCGTGCATGGAGAAATTGGAGTGTGAACATGTGTGCGCACTGAATTGTCACAAGGAAGGCCCAGCATATATCCAAGTAAGCCACTTTTTGACTCCGTTTTCTACTTGATAAAAAGGTAAATTTGTAGGTGATAGTTTGAACTTATAGCAGGAGCAGATGGCAGGTGAACACAGCGAAACTCGCTTAACCGCCCCACCCACACGAACGTACGTGATACGGCCGCTATATTATTGCCCGAACGCAATAAGCCGTATCCCGTACATTCAGGTACAAAAAACCTGTACCCGAAACCCACAAAACATTTGTATATGTCAAGTTTGTTCCTGCGTCATCTCGTTTAGTATTTCAAGGTCAGCCGAAGCTAATGGATGTGTTCGGGTATTTTCGTCTCTCCCATACAAGTTAGTATATTGTAAACATGTATTGTTATTGTGAAATCTAATGAAAAAAAAAAAACGATATTTTTTTTACCTACTTTTTTAATAATAATCGACAGACGGGCGGTTAAAAGGTCCCCAGTTTTCATGCGAGATTTGGTTTTTTCGATCCCATTAAGATCTTATAGGAGAGTTTCACTGTACATATATATTTTTTTAAATCTTAATTCCATACAGGGTCCCTCGAAGGTCCTGGCTTAAATCACAATATCGATGAATATGTACATTTTTAATGTTTGAAATCGTCTACGCAATAGATAAAATACAACAGTGTTGCCATCGTAAAGCGGTTTTTTCCCGACATTGATTAATTTGTCAGTCCTGCTTGTGACTTGGATAAACAAACGTCGATAGCTATGTTTATCCTGCCAATATTGCTTAGTTATCAATATGGGCGTGCAAGTCCCCTGGGGCTTTTATTACCATTAGGAAAGATGTGTAAACAATATTTTTAAGAAGAGGATGGAAGCTGGGTCTTGAAGAGATTCATGTTGTAGAATTCTTAGAAACAACCTCCCCCCATGTGGAGGGGGGGTATTATGTGTAACAGAACCTCTCTGAGCATCATTGCATTATTACAATAACATATTTCGTGTCATAGAAGAAATGTTTAAAAAGAAAATCTTTACGATTCTCAAAACAATATCTCATTGATAAGGTCGTGGATAGCAACATTCCACTTCAAGATGACCTTGCAAACCTCCCGACCAGCCGCCTGACATCCGGGAAACCTTTTTGGACTGAAGGCGAAGACTGCTTCTATTACAATACTCACCTGAAGAGTCTTGGCAAACTCAGTGGCAGACCTTGGACATGAAAAACAAGCACCCTGTTGTAGACCCTACTATTAAATTGCCAGGGTTATCTCTCCCTTGGAAGACGTGGACCTCATTAAACTGCATCCGGTGCGGTCACAGACGTTGTGCGTATATAATGCATAAATGGGGCCTAAAGGATTCTGAACTTTATAAATGTGGACATATTCAATCCACAGAATACATCGTAGAAGAATGTCCCTATACCATCGACTGGCTGAATAATCTCATCATCCCACTATGACCTCCACCAACTCTCCACCATACGAATAAGAAGAATTGATAATGTTGACCATCACTTGCTTAGCTTTTGTTCCTTATTTTTCTCTTGCTATTATAAATATTATGATCGGCATCGCAGTTAATCCTTTAACGTTAGTGCAACAAATGATTTGTATCAATGGAACCATAAAAACCCTTTGCATCCATAGAAACAGTAATGTTTTGTCCATGATTACAAATCTAAAGCATCTTCACAGCACATTTTTGATGTTTCCTTTTACGCACACCTTAATTATGTAATGTGAAGAGAAGTAAAGTATTATCACCATTATATAATAATGTATTACATAATTATTGTTTCCAGCACATCTGCAGCGAATGCTCTGGCCTGCGACAGTTTTTTGAAACATCTTAAAAACGAGTGGAGCATCATTTAAGCATATAATGTTACAGTTGGCTCTCTTAAACAAAGGTTTGTTTATTTTTCACTTCTAAAATAGTGGAAGTTTGAAATAGTGGATTACGTACTATGTTAGATTTTAATTTGTTAAAAAAAAAAAAAAACTTAAGTGAAAAATAATATTGATTCCCTTTTGATATTATTATTTTCTCATTTATGATTATTTTCAGTGCTGTTGCTGATAAATTAATATCAGATTTTGAAAAATCTCACCTTGAGAATTCCCAGGAGATTTCGAAAAGTCCCACCTCAGGATTCCCACAAAGTTTCAAAAAATCTCACCTTGTGATTCCTGAGAAGTTTAGAAATGATGAATTCCCATGAGGCTACAAAAAGTCTTGTTATTCCTTGGCAGTTTCAAAAGTCTCGCCTTGGGATTCCCACAAAGTTTCAAGAAGAACATTTCTCAACACAACCTCTATTTTAAGGGGAACAAAAGTGATAAATAAATATACAATTATTTATGTAATAGTTTTGTCAGTACATGGGTACTATTTTTTATATCTTATTTAAATAAAAATAAAAATATTAGTAACAACTGTAGGCCAGTAAAAACCGCACTGATTTTAACATGTTATTATATTTCAGTATGGTGATTAGTAGGTCCCTAATTCACTAATTGCTATTAATTCAAAGCACAATAATTAATAATAGCATTTACAATTGTAAATTTTCTACAGACATTTTATTGAAAATCTTCATAATAACATAATTCTAAATTTTATTATTTTTCATTAAAAATTGTTAACAATCTCGTGAACCTTTTATATTTTTCATCGTCTCCGTTATCTTTCTAATTATTCAGTTCACTTATATAAATTTTAATTACAGAAATGGATTTTATTTTTCTCATTCAAACAATGTTGATTTTTCCCCTTGCATAGTACCTATACATACAGAGGAAATTTATATGATGTAATAAACTAACAATATTACTGTAAAATGGATAACTCCTCCATTTTATTTGAATTGATGGGCTGTCGTTTTTGTCAGAATCTTCAAGAAATTTTTTGATCCGAGTATTGAATTGTTTACTAATAATTTTGTGGTTTGTATTGCTGTAAACACAAATAAATAAATAAAATAAAAATTTCTCCCTTCTGTATAATGATTATTGTACAGTGCCAACCTGCACTATCGATATCTCAATCAAAACTGACCAAAGAATAGATAGTATTATTTATGCGTATTTGAAATAATTTTTTCACAATAGTATTTAATTTTTAGTCATGTTTAATTTATAATTTTTTAATTAATGAATAAAATTCCATGAAATAACCATTTTATTGTTTCCACAGTACACTGACGTCAAAATCTATTAACTTGCCTTAATGCGTTCTTTAGACGACTGGAGGCAAAGGTCACGTGATACCGATTGTGATTCCAGCGCAGTTTGAGCAAAATCAGGGATGTGCCACGTGCACTTTAATAAAATAAACAAAATAATAATTGCATATTTTGCTTTCATAATGAGTATTCCTCCATGCTATTATAATTATTTATGTTACTCGATTGCAATATTTCTTTGTCCTCAGTTAAATTCTACCTAGAAATATAATTTCTTTGCAAAAACATATTCAAAGATACATGGCAATCGTTGTATAATATGCACAGAAAAGATAGATGTTTTCATTTTTTTATTTTGAGATAATGACACAAGAGTCCCAACTGTTCGGAGCCAGGGGGACTACTTTTATAACCATGACATTCCCTAATATGGGGGGATGTGGAGGCCATAGGAAATGGGGGAGGGGAAGAGGAGGATTGGGAAGTACCTGACTACATATAGGGTCACTAAATATAGCTAAAGCCATTTCAAACAACGTGCCAGCGGGAATGGGACTATGGTATCCCAACTCCCGTGTATGTTATGTGGCTAAGTAATGGTGACAAATACCTTTCTATGCCGATCTAGTTACTAAACATGGCTAAAACCATTTCAAGCAACCGGGGTGATACTGAGAGTATCTACTACTCTAGAACTATGCGCAAATAATCTAGATGCCGTGTATTATTTTAATAATAAATAATTCATATAAATTAATTAAAATTAAGAGGTCGCAAATTTCAACCACGCGACCTATGGATTATATAAATATTTGTACTATATATTACGAGACGATCACTCAAAAACAACATAATACCTAATTATTATCATAGCAGATCATGTGACAACCCTTAATAATGTCGTTTATTTAAAAACTTTGTGCGGTCCACGTGTCGTTGGTGCAATTGTTTCCTGCAGTGGGCTAATTATACATTTATAAAAAGGTCAAACTAAATATTCGACTTTTGTAAACAATCCAAACCTTTTTATGTGTTATTGTTTTACTTAAATTGGCGATTTGGGTCAGTTTAAGATATGGCATGGCTACTGTAATAAAGGAGATTGGTGATAAATTCTGCAAAATTATAAAAAGGAAAAGTTGAGTAAATACTAATACTTTGTAGTGCAATGCGAGTTGCCTGCATACTGCTGGAATTAATTTATTCACAAAAAGGGATACGCCTAGACTCATCCCTCACACTGCTAAATTTGGTTTCCTCCCCTCACCTATTACAGCACCTCCATCTATTCTTTGCTCTGTGTATATAACAATAACACTTGTTGTTTGCGTAAAAAAAATTAAAAATGATGTCATCGGTGGGATTTGTACCTGCAATCTCTGGGTGAAGGGACCAAAGCTTACTGCTCTGCCTTGGAGGTCGTCACATACACATAATATACTGTTTTGTTTATATACTTTGTACTGTTTGCATTGTTTTTTTCGTCAGTTGAGCTTGAATAAAACATTTGATTACTCAAAATGGCATCAGCGGCATGCATTGCTCTATGACCTGAGGTAAGCTGTATAGTTTCTCAAGTTCAGGTTAGAATTATTGTGCATCGAATATTTGAAAAATGCCCATTTTATTATAATTTTCCACCGATTATTATGGCCAACTGAATAAACAAATTACTGTACAAGTTCCTTACCAAATTTGCAGATTTTGAAAAAAAATCAGAAAATTGCCTCATTTAAAAAAAAATTCTTTACTTATCTGTTAATTTATTTTTATGGTTCGTTTTTCTTGGGGTAGGCACAGCTTTTCAGCCTTTATGGACTGCACGCCACCGCAAACTATGGCATGTTGAATTACTCATGTACTAAAGTAGGTATTAATGAATCAAGTCCTGTTTTTTAGTAAATTTATTTTTAGTTTTTTCCCATGTTTACAGTTCTATTAGAAATAAAATAATATCATAAATAGAATGGTGAATAACAATTATTATACAGAGTGGTCCAAGAATGAGCACAAGTAAATCTTCAAACAGTAGAGCAACCCTGTATTTGCTTACTAATATTTCTTTCAGCTAACATTGGATTGGAACATGTAAAACAAATATACATTGTATTGTAAAATTTTTGTGTACAGTGCCAGGGAACATTTCTCCCTCTTCCTGTGGTTAGAGGTGCATAAATGTGGAGATAATCTTCTCTACCCAGTGAGCAGGCTGCCTATTGCTACTGTAGGGCTTTAAAACAAATATAAAATGCTGTTTATTTCCATAACATTTAATAAATGAATTATGTAATTAATATAATGATAATGATTAGTAGTTGAAATAAATATTGCAAGTACATTTGTGTATGTAATAGCTTTAAAAAACTATAGCAAATAAATAGCTAACTATTTTAACAGGTAAAAGCAAGAATAAAGCATGAACCTAACCTATAAGTGGGTACATGTATCTACAAATGCAGTCGGCATTGTCACTGACAGATATTGCGGATACAAAAAATATTAAGTCAATTTTTTTTTATATTTCTTCGGCTTTAACTATGTAACAATTTCAATAATAACCATTGAGGTATACAAATGGAGTAAACATCGGCGTTCGAAATATGAGCAACACGCGGTCAATTGGCATCTTAGAGATAACACAGGCTTCAGTCGATTACCAGCGCTCGCCGGGTACGAATCTCCAATGATAACTGCAAATTACCTACATGACTGGACATGTTGTTCTGGAAATGATTAAAAAAGCAATGGTGTAACCTTTCATCGGTTTTACCATAATCAATATTCGTGTAAATTGGCTTTTTTAATATTAAAAAACTCAAAAAGAAAATAATGAAGTAGGCGCGCCGGTAACTCGAATGCTCCGGGACGCGGTGTTCGCAGTGCAGTGCGGCAACCCTGTTAGTTCACAGTCAGAAGGATTTGGGCGACATCGACAGCCACCTCACCCTACTTCCTACTTCACGCGTGGGAACAATATTTTACAATGATTTTGCTAGGAACATTTACTCTATTTATATATCTCAATGAGAATAACAGACATTTTGTTTTTGAAGAGTTTTAATTTTCAATGTACATTTGTTACTTAAAATTAATAATTTGCTACCGGTTAGTTTTAAAAAATTGTATGTTCCCCAAACAAATTAAGAATGTACACACATACTCTAGGCATGGCCTGATTTAAGCATCACTTAACACATCATATAACACGTGCCAATGTAGATATAATTATTTATGAGAATGTATAAAAACAAAGATAATATGTATTCTTATTCACCCATTCTTCAAAAGAAACTCTTTTTACGTAATATTACTGCTCACACCCAAACATAATGTACAAAATTAAAACAAAACACAAACTAAATAATTCTGCAAATGGGTAATATTAATATACAACTTGGAAACTCTGAATCACAAACTTGAAATGTGTTGCGACATACCCTGTAAACTGCACAAACTTTATATTATTATCATTCCTTCACATTCTAGGCCAGTCTCAAACTACCCACAAGAATGTTATAAGCATGTACCTACAGTGGCGGCCGGTGACCTATATTTCAGGAACTGCAATAAAAAAAACCATAAATGGGTACCTCTCTTTGTAGATGAAATCCATCCCACGATCTTTGGTGTGTGAAAATCTCATCGATGGTGAAAATACATCCATGACAAGGTTCTTAAATTCCATAGCAGGCAATATAAAATATGTAAAGAGCATTAATGTGCCGTAAAAAAAAATAACACCATAGTACATAGCTATAGGGCAACAGAGATTTTAGTTTTTTTTTTTGTGACATTATGTTCCTTAAAACTCAACGAAGTTCACTCAGCACCGAAGCCATGGGAAGGGTGCAAAATATCGTATGCATTAATTTTACACATTCACTTAAAACCCTATTGGAGAAATCAAATCAATTTTGCATGTATAATGTTTACTTTAGGGATGATTGCAAGCTATCTACCGACCAAGAGTTACCGAGAGCGCACCAAAACTGAAAACATGGGGACGAAAAGGCCCTCGACTATTATCAACTCACAATTAGTTAACAATAGACAAAAACAATAAAATACTGCCTACTCTACGTACCCACAACCCTATTCAACGTTGGGAGACTTCCGAGAAATGAGTGTGCATTGCTCAAAATGGTTTCACAGTTCAGCCTGTTTTGTGTGTCTCCCTCTATTCCCATACAAAATATAAACGTTGGCTGTGCGATAAGTAAAAACGCACCCCCCAAGATATAATATGACATCCAGATAGCAACAGCGCACTGCTTGAGATATGTTTCGAGTCCGAGTTTACTATTAGAGGTACAGATGTAGTGCGGGGTTACAGAGTTACAGAGGTACAGATGTAGTGAGGTACTATTAGAGGTACAGATGTAGTGAGGTACTATTAGAGGTACAGATGTAGTGCGGGCAGCAAATTGAATTTTTAAAGGCATTTTATTGATTGGCAAATGGTCTTGAAAATATTTGGGGGTGCGTTGCACAATTGCGCCTTAGCACGGGCCATCCCTGTGTACATGTTTATTGAAAAAGCATCAGGGTTGAGTAAATGTTTTAGCTGGAGGGCCGTATTGCGTTTACATTTGTGTTTCTGAAAGCCCGATATCAGGCAGCGTATCGCAATAATTTATTGTCAAATCATTAGTCTTCTCCCTTAAAACTACAATTATTATTAATTTTATTGTAAAATAGTTTAAAAATAATAATTTTTAAATGAAAATGTAATAGGGTACTTAGAAAATTTTAAAAAAAAATTAAGGCCAAACTTAACAACAAAAAATAATTCTATTTAACGGGGAGAGGGACGTCGGAGAGTTATTATTTATTTATTCAAAATAATGATAATATTATTGTGCAATATGATAAACACGGTGTTTTTAAAGAGAAAAATATTAATTACGTTTTTTTTTCATTTGCATGTGCTTAGCATTTATCAAAATAAAATCAGAAAAATTACACATTTCTGACCGTTCTACGCAAGTTTTACAAAAACATTTAAAAAGTTGAATATCCTTAAAAAATGCTATGAAGGTTTTTCTTTAACATGCCGATAAGATAAATTTAAAAAAAAAGAACAGTGTGTAGTTTAATTTTTTCATAAACACTATAACTTTAATGTTTTTTTTTTTAATGCGGATTACAAATTTTTGGTTAAGTTTATTTACAAAAACGTAACGAGGAAATATTAAAAATATTTTTCCCCACTTTAAAAACCATATTCATATTTTAAATATTTTGTAAAACATACAATAGGATGGTCAGAAAAAGTAATATTTCTGATTAGATTTTGATAAATGCTAGGCCTATGTAAATTTATAAAATATTTAATAAATATTTTTCTATTTAAAAACATTATGTTTATCGTATTGCGTAATAATACTAGCAATATTTGGAAATATTAAATAATTCCTCTCTGACATCGCTCTCCCCCTTAAGAGAGAGGATGTCATTCTTACGAATGTAATTTAGAACAAAATGCAATTTATTTATCTATTTTTGGGAAGAAGTTAATTTGCCTTTTTGAAGCTATGTTTTTAGGCACTTCACCCTTCGAATTGATAGTTGGCCATATTGGCGGCGTCAGACCAGGCGCCGTGTCTGGCTCCGTCCATAAATGTGGCAACACGGTTGGTATCAGCCAACCTGTGATTAGTTCCTCCGATTACTTCTCCACATTCAGGACATCTGCTCTCAACCATTGCCCCACCACAATCAGCGATGCAATACGGATGCCCGTTGGAACACATGTACCAGTGGCCCTGTGAGAAGCCCATGGCTTTGACAATAATACTCCTCTCGCTCGCTGTCAGCGGTACCATAGCTACACTCCGTCTGAGAGTATTAATTTTTACACCAACTGCTGCACTTGTTTTCTCATCAAATGGCTCGAAAGAAGAAATGACACTTCTTTTTAGATTTATTAAATCTTTTTCAATTTTGCTGCGATGCATCTTGAATTCTGAGCTATTTTCAAGGTTCAGTAAATCAATAATCCTTTCCAACCTCGATATCTCGTTATTCATTTCGCAGGACTGTTGTTCCGTAATTTTGGTTCCTTTTTCTTCGACAGACTTCAATATTATTTTCATCTGGAGATTTACTATATCTGAATCACAGTTTTTCAGCGCACTGTAAACGTCCATGATTTTCTTCAGTACATCAAATTTGAAGGTGAGTTTGCTTAAATCCAAGGCACTGAGTCTCATCACCTGTCTTCCCTTGACCCGCACCATGTTTGAGTTCACGGACTTCATAAGACTCTGTAACTGACGAGTCCAACGTGGCACTGAAAATAAAAAAATAAAAACTTATTTTTATATTATTGAGAAATGACTTATAATGAAATAACACATCACAGTAATAATGAAATATCCAAACAATAAATATCAGAAAATCAAACAAAAAAGTTATTCCCACAATTCCAATTAGAACTGCGACACCATCTAGTTGTGATTCAGTGTTTGCTATAAATATAGGCAGAAATATTATAGACATTGGTTATTCAACGCTCATCTATTGTTGTCCATTTCCCGGAATACAAATCTCAGTAGTGGCAAAACCATGTCATCTTGTGTAATTTTAAATTGCACGCATGTTACACAATTTATAAATAGAATTTTTTAGATTTAGATTTTCTAAGTATGAACTTTATATTTTATTTCAGATCAATCACCTTGTTTCTAGTATTCTGCAAGTACATATCATCGATCCAATACCAAAAGTTGCGAATTTGCAAAAGCATAATTTCGAGATACTGATGTTTGAGGTACTTGAACTGGTATCAAACGATTCACGTTCATTTCCATCAAATCTATGCATTGATTTGATGGATATTAAAGGATATGAAGCTGCTTTATTATTTATTTCATCAATTTTTGATGCCAGTTTAGAGACTTCAAACCTCAATAAATGATTACCTGTTTGAATGTTAGAACTTTTGTCCTACTTTGAATAATAGTTGCGAAATGAAGTCAGATATGTACATATAATAATATGCACATTCAGAATTTAAAATAAAAAATAATTTAGCACTAAAAATCATGCACTGAATATAGAAAATGGTTATCATGTTATGGCTAGTCAACTGAATAAAATTTAATCAAAGGCTGAAACAGGTGAGAATTGGTATTAAACGGGGACCATTCAAATGTCAAAAACTCAAAATGGCGCTGATTGTCGATTTGATAGTGATCAAATCTTATGGAGCGAACACTTCACCCAAATAGGCTAACCATTAAGGCGATATAACCAGCCACAACTGAAAAATAGTCATTTTTTAAACGAATTCTAGACGTGTCGACTCTTTTCCAAAAAAAACATAAATTGATATTGAAAGATTGTTATTTTATTTAGCATAGTAAGTTTGAAATTTTGAAAAATTATAAATATGTTTATGTAATAAAGTTCTTCCGTTGGATGTTGCGCAGATGCTTACATTTTCAAACGAATGTTTGTTATAAAACACACATATTTCGTATCACCTAATGATACAGTATTATAAATCAATACATTATCTAGCTTGGCTACTTTTCAGAAAGTCAATTCTACTTTAAATAAAATCATTAATAAAAAATTCCGAGCACGTGTTTTGCTACGAAACTCCTTCAATTTGTCTATTTATTTACGCACGTACTAATCGATACATTTCACAATTTTTTACTCACCTACTGTACTTGTATATTATTAAATAATTTGACATATTTAGAAAAAAATAATAATTGAAAAAGTGCAATATTTTAATACATTTACGAACTCGCATTTGCCTATTTAATCTAGTTAGCGCGATACTTATTTACACTGGTCAAATCGTCACTAGCTGCCCAGAGGCGGCAGCGGGTAGACGTGTTTTCACGGTGCTCTTATTAGCAACATTTTTAATGATTTATTTGTTTAAAAATTGACAGAAAAAGACGAAATGAGAAATCTTTCACCAGAAAACACAAGTCACAACATCAAAAAAATTATGGAGTAGAAAAACATTGATTAGCGATATATTTAATAATACATGTACTTTATATGTATAGGGTAGTCCCAACGAATCAATGATATTCAGTCAGATTTTTTACTATCCCAAAAATATTAAATGGAAATAAACGGATATTGACATTAATTGATAAACTAAAGTTTTTAAGACAAGATTTTTGTGCATAGCGCAAAGGGTAACAATTATTTTTATAAACAATAATTATTAGCCTGAAACACTCATCCAAATTGAAAAAACCTTCTTAGCAAAGATAAATGTCGCCGGCAGGACTCGAACCCACACCCTTCTAATATCCGGTCAGATGCTCTACCATTGAGCTACGTCGGCTTATCGCAAACCCGCCAAGTTAATCAATATATACTACTGTTTCATTCAATAATTACGGTTTTTTATTATATTTCACCTGTAAACAACCAACTTTATTTGTATGAGGAAGGCTTGTAACGGCTAAATCCCTCACTAGGTGGCGTTGAGACAAATTATGTCTTCATTTTATTGGTGAAAAATGTTTTGACTTGTCAAATATTTATTAATTGATAAACTAAAGTTTTTAAGACAAGATTTTTGTGCATAGCGCAAAGGGTAACAATTATTTGAATGAAACACTAGTATATATTGATTAACTTGGCGGGTTTGCGATAAGCCGAAGTAGCTCAATGGTAGAGCATCTGACCGGATATTAGAAGGGTGTGGGTTCGAGTCCTGCGGGCGACATTTATCTTTGCTCGGAAGGTTTTTTCAATTTGGATGAGTGTTTCAGGATATTGACATTTTTATTTTTTTACACTTTTAGTTATTTACAGTATTGCGCGCTGTGGACGCATTTGCGCACCGATGCGTGAATTTTTTAAACTTTTTCTATAGGTGAGTTTAGATAAGCACTAACCGGCTAGCCTAGCTAAGCAATTTACTGGTGCATTTCTTCCATTTATGGATATGATTGTCTGAAAATATGAGTTTTAAGTTTAGTTCTGAATTCTGTCGATTCTTTGATCATTCAAATCATGCGCACTTCATTCCTCATTATATAGTAATGAGTTTTCATTATTTGGTAATGAGTTTTGCGATTTTGTTTTCTTTCGAAAGGGAAGTCTTATTTAATTTCTTCTTTTAGAATGGTTATGTCTGTGTTGATGTTTATTAATTTTTTACAATAATTCAGAATTTTGATGGATTTTTATTTGCACAAATGCACACGTGTGATGCAAACCTTGAGCCCTGTATAGGTCGTCTATTCTAAATAAATCATAATCACAAAAAGGAACTCCAAGCCTTTTTTTTTTTCGAGTTAGTTTTCATAGTTAACATAAGTTTCAATTTTTCAAAGCCCGCAAAAATGCTCTAAATCTATGGCCGGTCGGTTTTGATGAGTTTTGAGGTTAGAATATCATATGTCAAAACAAAGATGAGCTTCACTGTATATAATTGTATTTTATATTAATGGTAAACCATAACTAAACATAAGTAAAAAAGTATGTTCCTTTTTAGAAACTTCATCTCTAATAATAATAATAGTATTGAATATTAACATTATTATAGTATCCGTATTGATAATCTGTTTGATCGTGAATACCCTAATTTCTTTCATGAACTTAAGTTAAAAGTATGCCAAAACTAAACAAACACGTATTAAAAAAACAAAATAAAGCGAAAAATATTTTTTTCATACTAATTCAAAAACTATATATATTAATTAAATTAGCCAAAAACATACGACCTGTTTCAAAATATGACTGCCTTAGAGCACACTTATTATTTTTATAATATTCACATCCAAAATCCAAAATGGCGGAATTAAATAAAGTGTAAAATATGAAGTCTTCAATTGCTTGTCATTTAATATTAATTTTTCAATTTTTTTTTATTTAAACAATAAAATTATTTTTTACATAATATGTATGTTTTTTGATTTAATGATAATATCCGCTATCAAAAAACCGTTTTGTTTAGTTTTGCTATTTGGAAAACAACAAATAAATTGACATAACTTGTAAGGGACAGACGAAAATATCCGAACCCATCCGTTATCCGTTGAAATACTATACTAGATAAAGCAGGAACAAACATGACGTATTCAAATGTTTTGTGGGTTTTGGGTATAGCTTTTTTTGTACCTGAACATACGGGATACGGCTTGTTGCGTTCGGGTGATAATATAGCAGCCGTATTGCGTACGTTCGTATGGGTAAGGCGGTTAATATTGTTATTATTTTTTTTTTTAAATAATATTAGAAAAAAATATTATCATATGATTTGTTTTTTAATATGAATATTTATTATCAAATCAAAAAACTTTCTTCTTTGTTTCGCTATTTGTAAAATTAACAACAAAAAAATGTACCTTCCTGCTTTTCCATTTTGAATGTAGGTACATATTATTCCAAATTTTGTATGAAATAAATCGCGGTAGATGCATGATAAAATATATTTGGTTATTTTCCTTTTATGTTTACGAACTTCCATGCCCAAGACCCAAATGACAAATTATTCAGTAAAAATGCTGGAACCTAGAATTCATCAATAATTTCACCGGAACCACACTGTACGGTACGTTGGCTCGCGAGACAGAAGTAAACCGTAGTGTCGCCATCTCCCGCCGAGTGCGACAACCGTTTTTGACGGAAACATGAATTTTAGCTGGGTGGTTAAACAGTCTTAACAAAATCGAGTTCAAAATATGAGACCAAGGGCGCTATTCCCGTTCTTTTTCTTTCCTTAACTTTTTCCTTAGGGTTAAAGCCTTCTTACTTAACTGCGGTTCCGATTCTCTCGGATGACTGCTGTCAGCTGAATTCAGCGAGCGACATTCATCAAAAATGCGATGTTTTAACAAGAGAAAAACTCAGTATTAATATGTTACCAATTACGTTGTAATTTACTTTAAACATAATTAGCTAGTAAACATTATTAAACCTTATATAGATGTTGACATTTTTGACAATTCATGTCAAGCGCAGCATTGAAGAAAGTCGGTACGACCGGCCGAGTCCAATGAATTCGATTCCGAAGGCGGTGGACTCACTCCGAGTTCGCAAATCCGGATTCACTTGTTTCGAACTCACACTCAAGGAACAGCAAAGGTTTTGAATTGGAGTCAGAAATGAAAGGCGTCCCTATTCATTAGTCTGACATGAACGATTTTTGATTTTGAAACGGCGGACCGAAAGGAATGAAGACCGAGTCCAAGGAATCGAGTCCATGTGGCTAAATTCAGAATTGGAACCGAGTTTTTAAAATAAGTGGAATGACCCACCTCTTTGGTCGGCACAAATTCAAATGTCACTTTTAGAACTAGAGACAAAAAAAGGTCATTACTATCTAACGAGGTAGGTACCTTTTTATAAAACGTGATTCTTCATTAGAAGGCTTATTTATGATATTTAAAAATAAAAATGTATTAAAATGAATTATAATAAAAGTAATTGTTTTTAAAAGTTTTAGTTCAAAATCTTATGTCACTTGAAGATATTTCATCAATTTGTGTTTTCAAATAATCTCTTGACAACCTATTTAGGATCTTTTTACTATGTCTCACCGGCATTATGCAGTTAATCAAGAAGTCTTTAACCCTAAGGAAACACGTAAGGAATCTTCCTTAAAAATAACGGGAATAGTGCCCCTGGTCTCATATAGTGACCCTATATCACCTTTTTATTATCTATCACTCTATTATGTATTTTTAATTTGATCATGGGCCGCAGGGGGTAGGGTAACTGCAGCTTGACATGGTTAACTTTGCAATCAGTGGTGTCGCTAACCTACTAAAAAAGTAACTTTTTAATACATTACTTACAAGTACAAACAAAGTGCCGGAAGTAAAGTTTTTCTATCTCCAATGTCAAACCAATAAACGCTGCCGATTTTTATCACAATGGAACTCGGAACGATTGCTATTAAATAAGAAAAATATCAAAACCTCTTCTGTTACTTCTATATAGAACCCATTCAAAATATTGAATATAGCACTTTAAAAAAAAGCCGCAGGTGAATATTTTGCTAGGTTCAAGGTTAAACCAATAAATGATGTTGATTTTTAAAATGCATCAAACATAGATCCCAACAATAAAATTCCATAAAATGCATTTAAATGTAGAATTCTAAGAATATGTAAAAAATCTTGATATTTTTAGTGGCTGACTCAAAACTTTTAAGACAGGCTAAAGTTTGCTTGTAAACCCTTTTGCAAAACAGGACAGAAATCTTTTAATTTTTTTTTACTGCATATGTATATTTTATTTATCCAAGTGAGCCGTACGAAAAGACTCGCGGGCTGCGCGAAATGAGCATAGGATATAATGTTATTAGTAGGTATGTACATATTACAAAGGTTAAAAGACCTGAGATTGACGCGCGTGTATCATCATATATTTCAGAAAGCAATAACTATTTTGTAATCCACTTCCATTGCATAGTAAATCCTTGCATATAAAAGAAAAACACAATTTTTTTTTAAAGTTTTTATTAAAAAAAAATTTACTTATACATATTGCAGTACCGTTGCAATAAAACCACACATAAATGATAGTGTTTTATCATACACTGGTTAAAAAATGAATACAAGAAAATATTCATTGTTAATGAACCACCAGTGTCTTTTTCATAGCGTGTTTTTGATACAGTATAATATTATAATATGTAATAAATGAGAAAAATTGGATTTTTAAGGCATTGTAGCACAGCATTTTCTTGCTAGAAAAGTTTAAGTGACATTTGTTTTCTTAAAATTAAACCAATTATGTAATGGTTTTAAAAAGATGAAACTATAATAAACAGAACTCAGTTAAAAACCTATAACATAAACCGTAACAATCGATTTTTTTATTTATGTCACTATAATAGCACACATGCAAATATTATAATAAATTAAACAAACAAAAAATGTGGAGAGTAAAAAACAAAACATTTTTTTTATAGTTAATTACAGAATATTAAATTTGGCCAAACAAACTTTATAAGTCTTCCCTTTGGAAGTTTGTTAAATGTTTTTATTACTGATGAAATTAAAAGAAAAAAAAATCTTTAAAAAAATACAAATAAAGTAAATCAGATAGAGCACATCCCTTGCAACTTAAGGTAATACATATTTGCATAATATACCTCATGGACGCATATTGTAAATAAAATAATTTGATCTGCATTAATTTTTGGTTACAAGTGCAAACTAATATATCTGTACTTATGTGTATTTATGTCATCTCTTTCAGTTAAAAATTTTCCATACATTTTTCATTTCCTCAGTTTTACAATTTCCTCAGTTTTACACATTTTTTCATCGATTCCTTGAAAAACATAAAAATGTTTGACTGTATATGTATTAGATTAACATAAGGTAAAACACGTTAAAGTTTAGAGAAAGTGAAAACTTTACTTTTATATAATCATACCAAACCTGCTCTCAATACAGGTTCTCCTAATGAGACAGGCACAGTACCATAACCCTTACATTACATTAGTTTAAAGAAAGTGAAAACTTTACTTTTATATAATCATACCAAACCTGCTCTCAATACAGGTTCTCCTAATGAGACAGGCACAGTACCATAACCCTTACATTACATTAGTTTAAAGAAAGTGAAAACTTTACTTTTATATAATCATACCAAACCTACTCTCAATACAGGTTCTCCTAATGAGACAGGCACAGTACCATAACCCTTACATTACATTAAGTTTAAAGAAAGTGAAAACTTTACTTTTATATAATCATACCAAACCTGCTCTCAATACAGGTTCTCCTAATGAGACAGGCACAGTACCATAACCCTTACATTACATTAAGTTTAAAGAAAGTGAAAACTTTACTTTTATATAATCATACCAAACCAGCTCTCAATACAGGTCCTCCTAATGAGACAGGCACAGTACCATAACCCTTACATTACATTAAGTTTAAAGAAAGTGAAAACTTTACTTTTATATAATCATACCAAACCTGCTCTCAATACAGGTTCTCCTAATGAGACAGGCACAGTACCATAACCCTTACATTACATTAAGTTTAAAGAAAGTGAAAACTTAACTTTTATATAATCATACCAAACCTGCTCTCAATACAGGTTCTCCTAATGAGACAGGCACAGTACCATAACCCTTACATTACATTAGTTTAAAGAAAGTGAAAACTTTACTTTTATATAATCATACCAAACCTACTCTCAATACAGGTTCTCCTAATGAGACAGGCACAGTACCATAACCCTTACATTACATTAAGTTTAAAGAAAGTGAAAACTTTACTTTTATATAATCATACCAAACCTGCTCTCAATACAGGTTCTCCTAATGAGACAGGCACAGTACCATAACCCTTACATTACATTAAGTTTAAAGAAAGTGAAAACTTTACTTTTATATAATCATACCAAACCAGCTCTCAATACAGGTCCTCCTAATGAGACAGGCACAGTACCATAACCCTTACATTACATTAAGTTTAAAGAAAGTGAAAACATTACTTTTATATAATCATACCAAACCTGCTCTCAATACAGGTTCTCCTAATGAGACAGGCACAGTACCATAACCCTTACATTACATTAAGTTTAAAGAAAGCGAAAACTTAACTTTTATATAATCATACCAAACCTGCTCTCAATACAGGTTCTCCTAATGAGACAGGCACAGTACCATAACCCTTACATTACATTAAGTTTAAAGAAAGTGAAAACTTTACTTTTATATAATCATACCAAACCTACTCTCAATACAGGTTCTCCTAATGAGACAGGCACAGTACCATAACCCTTACATTACATTAAGTTTAAAGAAAGCGAAAACTTTACTTTTATATAATCATACCAAACCTGCTCTCAATACAGGTTCTCCTAATGAGACAGGCACAGTACCATAACCCTTACATTACATTAAGTTTAAAGAAAGTGAAAACTTTACTTTTATATAATCATACCAAACCTACTCTCAATACAGGTTCTCCTAATGAGACAGGCACAGTACCATAACCCTTACATTACATTAAGATTGTATAGATGAATAAATAAAATAAAAAACTAGAAGAAACAGTGGTGTAATTAAATTTTTACTTATTTCAAAATACTAAATAAAGAATAAGAAACAGTAATAATAATGGATGTGTGTACATGCGCAAGAGATGAGTACCTCAATATCAATAGGTATTTAATACTTCTTTTACGGTGCCAAATTAAAACGCGATCTACGGTGCGGGACTCTGAGTTTCCCCATACAAATTCGTAACAATATTCCTTTTTAAGCCCAAAAACAATAATACAATCTATCAACAGTTATTAATTATGGTTGATTATACTGCAAAATACATCTTAGGGTTATAAAATAATATTAAATATTAATACGTTAGGAGCAACAATGTTGGCTCAGGTAACCGAGTGTCTGGCACAGTAAGGGGACAGTTAATGACCATCTACATTTTTTTCTAAACTTGAATGCAATTATGTTCAGTATGACTTCAACGAGGAAAATAAAAATAGTTAAAAAAATATAAATTATATTTTCAATACAGAAACTATCACAGCGAATGCAGTTGCTTTCAAATTTGAAAAACAGCTTAAAGGGTTGTTAAGTCCCTTTTGATATTGAGGTAGATATGAGTTACAAAACGCCAGTCAAACTGTAGTCACTTAAGCACTTAGATTAATGGTTGCCCATATTGACGGCATCTGGTCCGGCTCTGTGTTTCCCTCAATTCAAAAATTGGCCTGACGACTTGAAGAAACCAACATATGATGTGCTCCGCCGATTACTTCGCCACATTCAGGACATTTACTCTTCTGCATCGCTCGGCCACAATTAGCGATGCAATACGGATGCCCGTTGGAACACATGTACCAGTGGCCCTGTGAGAAGCCCATGGCTTTGACAATAATACTCCTCTCGCTCGCTGTCAATGGTACCATAGCTACACTCCGTCTGAGAGTATTAATTTTTACACCAACTGCTGCACTTGTTTTCTCGTCAAATGGTTCGAAAGAAGAAATGACACTTCTTTTTAGATTTATTAAATCTTTTTCAATTTTGCTGCGATACATCTTGAATTCTGAGCTATTTTCAAGATTCAGTAAATCAATAATCCTTTCCAACCTCGATATCTCATTATTCATTTCGCAGGACTGTTGTTCCGTAATTTTGGTTCCTTTTTGTTGGACAGACTTCAATATTATTTTCATCTGAAGATTTACTATATCTGAATCACAGTTTTTCAGCGTACTGTAAACGTCCATGATTTTCTTCAGTACATCAAATGTGAAGGTGAGTTTGTTTAAATCCAAGACACTGAGTCTCATCACTTGTCTTCCCTTGGCCAGCGCCATGTTTGAGTTCACGGACTTCATAAGACTCTGTAACTGAACAGTCCAACGTGGCACTGAAATTACAAACGCACACTTGTTGAAAAGTAATAAAACAGATATTCTAAACTACTTTGACACTTGATTTAACAAAGATCCTGAAAAGACCCCTAACAGCTCCGTCGTCTCTTTCTCATAAATGACGTATATAACAGAAAGAAAGGTTGCTACGGAGCTCTCAGAAGCAGAATGAGACTTGTGTCCCAATGTTAAAACATGATAGTGCAAACGCGCGGTCTAGAACAGTTATCAGAGTATATGGAACCGAGATCTAGCTTGTCCCAATTAGTTGAGGAGTTCATATAACAGTTGAAGGATTTAAATGTTAACCATTTATGAAGCTGATACTGTTATAATTACCACTATAATTTGACCTAAACCACTTCCGAACTGCACTTCAGGTGAACCTTCACAAAACTGCACTATAAGTTATTATTCCAAATATACAAACTCGCTGATTCCAATGCTGCCTAGTGGAACTTACACTAAATGATGGAAGTTAGAATTGTCAAACTGACGTTTAAGTCATTTTGAATTTTGTTTGGAAGTTTTAATTTACCATGTACTTTTGTATTTTTGGTTTAATAAATTCGCTAATGGTTTCGACACAACCGTGCCATTAACTAGCGTTCTTAAAACTAACTTAAATTAAACAAGTACTGGAACAAAATTAGTCACCATTAGGTGAGGGTAGAGGGAGTGGTGATTTGGAGGGAGGGGTGCGCGGTGGGAGGAGTCAAATATATACAGGCGACTTATCTTTAAAAATATCCTGTTTATTACCAGATAACATTTCTCCGGCTTTCTACACTAATTCCAAGCTAAAAAATTTAATTAACAACAAGGACATTTCTAATAAATGGGTAAAAAACGGAATATATACTTTAGAATGTAATGAATGTGATGCACAGTATGTAGGTATGACTACTAGAAATTTTAAAACTAGAATCAGAGAACATGAACTCTGTTTAAGAAATAACAACTATTCCGAGTTTGCTAATCATTTATTAAAGACAGGCCATAGCTTCAATAGAGAAAAAAACTAAGTTTAAACATTCAAATATTGATAGATATTTTAAATTGTGCTCCTTAGAAACTTCAGAAATTAACAAAAAAAAATTAAATCTAAAATTAATTTAGTAAACAAGATAATAGCTCCCTGTAAATCACCTTTGCTAACCATGTTTCCTATTAACTTTGACTCCTCTCATTTTGAATTTGTATTCCATAAAGTAATAGAAATAGTTAGAAACATTAAGTGTATGGAGAGTGGAATTAGCAATATCTTGTCGATAAAGAAATGGGTGGATCAAATATACAAATATAAATACAGTATAACCCCCATTTTACGTTTTTTAAGGGACTGAAAAAAAACGTAATTGGAAGGAAAACGTACAAGGGTATTGAAAAAAAGAACATTTAATATTTTTATGTTTCTGAAAAAATAACGTTTTATTAAAAAACAAAATTCAATTAAAATTTTTATTGAAATTTTTTTTATTTTCTATTAAAAAGTCATGTATGTTAGTTTGTTGCATTCTTGTTTTTTTAATATGTAATTCTCTTTCAAGACTATATAAATATTTAAAAGTGTCATCTTGAATATCACCAATACTTGTAAAGTAGGTTTTTAAACCCTCGATGAACCTCATTGCTTCTTCTTTTGTTGGAATATCAACCTCTTCTTCATCGGACAGTTCTTCAGGCCCCGCATTAATCTCCGAGAATTTAGATTTAGGCAAGAGGTCTGTCTAGCATCGGCTCTGAATCCCGACTGACCGCTGTTGAAAGGCAGATATGATCATTAGAAAGATAGAAAGAGCGCGCCAATGTGAAGAGCGTTTAGAATAAATGGGCGTAAGTGACAATTCTAAAAATATTCATAAAACAAGACATATTTAAGGTAGATCAAAAATCTCAAGACTAATGTTTTAAGAAGCATTTTAAAAAACACTATGATTTTTTTTCAAACCTATAACATGTTAAATAACACAACAAATCCGTTTTTTTTTTAATTTTCGGAGTAGTTTATGATTATTTTCTATCGAGGGAATTTCATATAATTACATTTTCAGCCCGTTGACTGATTAAAGATTATCTTCAAAAATTAAAAAAAAAAAATTTTAAGTACATAAAACCTCCAGTTTTAATGGATATTTGTAATATATCCATTGAAATTCTATTTCGCAGAGCCTTCAGCAGAAAATTCTGCTGGTGTTAAATGACTGTCAACAATGTCATCAACTTCCACCAAGTCTGATGTCATAACATTGGAGTCAAGGTTTACATAATCCTCCAGGGGTTGGTCTGAAATCCTTTCCCAGCCTTCTATAACATCACACTGGATATTTTCTTGGGTACTGGGTACGTCTTCATCCTGCTCCTTGTATATCCCAGCTTTCCGGAAACAATTCTTGATGGTAGAGTCGGTTATTTCACCCCATGCCTTAACGGTATAATGCATTGCATCTAAAATGGATAACTTAAATTTGTCGGGGTCCTCATCTCGTTCTAACTGACACAATAACTTCTGTACCAAGTTTCTTCTATAGTGGTGCTTGAATGCCCGAATTATCCCTAAATCCAGGGGTTGCAGTTCACTTGTACAGTTAGGATGAAAAAATGCCAACTGAATGTTCCTCAAAGTCAAGTTTGTGGGGTGAGCTGGGCACCTATCGAGGAATAGCAATATTTTTCGATGTTTTCCTCCCATCAAAGCGTCTAATGCAGTAAGCTGCTTTTCAAATAAGATTGATGTCATCCAGGCTTTTTTATTGACTGCATATTTTGTCAGCAATGTCCTGACATTTTTGAAGCAGCGGGGTTTTGCAGACTTCCCAATCGCTAACGGGGGAAGCTTCTCACTGCCATCTGAATTTGTAATCGAGAGAACAGTGAGACGAATCTCGCTTAATTTTCCTCCATGACAAGCTTCACCCTTGAAGCTGAAAATCTTACAAGGTAGAACGTTGAATAACAACCCAATCTCATTGGCATTGAAAATATCTCTGGGAGCGTAGTCTGCAATTTATGTAGGCACATCTGTCTGCTTCCAACTTTCAGCAATGTCCAAATCAACACTTTGCAATTCTCCATAAATTGATCTGTAGACCACATTGTCCCTCTTCTTAAAACGATCTATGGATGGCATTTGATGCAGTAAATCCTTCAATATTTAGTGGATTCGCGATGCGCAGCGCGTTTTCAAGAATGATTGTACCGCCGACGGGACTATTACTGCCCCGTCCACTGACGAACCGTTCTTTTAAAATCTTTTCCATTTTTTCGTACTTCGACGCTTTGATGTACATACGTTTTTTCGCCCCGGGTCCACATTGAATAACATTTTTTTCAATAGATTCACGGTTTTTGATTATTGTGGCCAAAGCAGTAATATTCCTAAATTTCGGGCCAGCAAAACGTGTAAGCCAACGTGTTTATTCACTTTTTCGAGAATGTTCCTTTTCTCTTGCACTGACAAAGCTTTCCTTTGGTTAAACATTATGTGTTTGAAGGAATGAGGACGTAAAAATGAATAATAATCGAACCGAAAACAATATGAAATATGTTGCTCGCCGACCAATCACCGTGCGACGTTCTAAAGACATGGAGTTTTCCCTCCAACCACCTTACGCCGTTCGAATGTCATGACATTCAATCATCAATCATTGTCAAGCGCACGCATATTTTGAATATTTCGGATGTAAATTGCGGGAAAGAAAAACGGAAATGCGGGTATTAAATATACTGAAATACCTCGGGACTGAAAAACTACACGCGATTGGCGGGAAAACGTGAATTCCGAGCACGTAAATACGGGGTTATACTGTACGTGTATCTTCAGAGGCATGCAGCCTAAGGCAATAATTTTTTTTCTTCTTAAACAGCATCGAACGAGTTGCACAGTTCCCACGTAATCAGAACGTTAGTATGGTCTGTTATCAACAATTATATAAAAAAAATCACAGCAATTGGTTACTGAAATTCATCTACAACACAGCAATGTTTAAGTTTCCCACAAAATAATTTGATAATTCGAAAATTTCGAATGATGAAAGTGATCCGGTACCTAACAAATGTAAACAAATGTATTTTTTTGTCTAAAAGCACATATATACATTTTAAAGTATTGTGCATTTACGGCATGTTTTTTTAAACAGTTTTCTATGCAACAGAATATCCACCGTATAAAAATAGTGGTACGGACTAGTGGTGGGCGAAGCGGCTCGGTTTAGTGAGCCGGATCACTAAATCAACTCTCTGTAAAGACAATCCACATGAAAACTGGACGAAAAAGTATCGTGTAAGAGCGTCTTAAGGACGTCTTTAGGAGGGCCAAGGGAGCGAGGGAGAGGGCATGGTGCGGGGGGACGCGAACCATCGTTCAAACGAGCCAGATCACCGAACCGGTACACTACAAAGAACTGATTTAGTGATCCGGCTCACTAAACCGAGCCACTTCGCCCGCCACTAGTACGGACAGGTAAATTATTTCAAAGAGATTCTTGCTTGTGTGGTGGTGCACACTGTTAGTGGTTCAAATTGGTTTGGTACATCAGCCGGCATTCCTCCCTTGCCCCACAGAATTCCCACGATACAGTACACCACTACACAAGTGAGAAACTCTTTAAAATAATTCTACTGTGGGTATATTGCTATATATGTTATCGAGAAATTTGAGGTAATTTCACCACTTATCGGTATTGCGGTGCGTGTCTTCTTATATCAAAGTCCAGCAAAAACAAGGTACTGACACACTTATCTTTGCAGGCACCCAATAGAGGAACTAACGAATGAACAAGTTTTTTTTTGTAAATCTGTAGATTCTTGTATCCACAAAATCTACACTAGCAATGCTGAGTGCAAGTTTAAGTATGTCGATCTGCACTGACATGCTATCAAGTTAAAAGTCAATAGATTTTCAAACCTTTTCGTATGTCTTCCTTGGTGTTTGTCGACAGGTGGGACACATTCTCTTCCAGTTTGAAAAGTGTAATTATGTTCTGTTTGGGGTCACCGAATATTTTATTCTTCACGGCTTCAATCTTAACCTGTGATTGCTTCACAATGTTGGAGTAGCGCGGTGTGTTGACTATGGGAGTCTTGCATTGCGGACACGAGGGGACAAATATTTGTCCGTCAGGTTTTTCCTCCATCCACTTGTCCAAGCCATCCACTTCAATGACGTGAGGGCAGTCAATTAATTTAATGAACCTAAAAGCAATTTATTATTATTATTTTGGAGCACCACAATAAAACAGTAGTTGTAAACCGCACCATTAAAGATAACGGAATTTTTTTTAAAAAGACAACAGAATACAAAATTGACAATCTAGTCTCCTTTAATGGAAGCAATCTTCCCAACAATTCCTACATTGATATGCTCGATGTAACCTTAAGTGACCAGCTCAGGTATGGGGGCTCCATCGAAACCAGAGTAAAGTTAACCTCTCAGAAGCTGGGCGTATTGTACAGAGCCCGCAGATACTTTAATAGTACACAACTGCTGACTCTGTACAAATCGCAAGTGCTCCCCAATTGTAGAATTTGGCAGCCACCTCTGGTCAGGAGCCCCAAAATATCTAAAAAAAAAAAAAACCCTTGACTGGAGAAACGGGCAGTCCGTCTGATAGATTCGCCTATCTTAACAGACTGCATTCTTTGGAGCAGAGGTCAGGTAGGAATGCTGTCCTTGTTCTACCGGTATTTTAATGGAAAATGCTCTGATGAACTAGGGTCATTGATGCATAGCGTCATAATGACCGGTGCATAGTCGGAAAACAAGCCAAACGCGCGCCTAACATTTGCACACGGTTGACATTTGTCACATGAGAATGGGTCTCTTCTACGACTCGTTCTTGTGTTCAACAACTCGGCTGTGAAATGATCTGCCAGCCTCTGTGTTTCCTCCCTCCTACAACATGGGTCTCTTCAGGACCCAAGTTCACACTTTCCTATCCTCTAAAGGACTCTCCACACAGCACCCCCTAAGATGATATAGGCCTTGAGGGAAATTATTTCCCTCAGGGCCTCCTGTGTGGAGTTACTGTAAAAAAAAAAGCAAAGAATTCAAAAGAGGACATTGGATTGTTATGCAATAACATAATAAATACTGAAAGAACTTGACCTGTTTATAAATATGTATAGCTAAAGATATCTGAGGTGGAGAGTTGTAGGTCCTAGTAACAAAGAGCGTAGACGTAAAATAAGTAAGCACAATTAATGAGAACAAAAAAATCTAACTAATTTGTAATGAAATTGTAAAATTTCAAATATCAGTTAGTCCCCCCGGTCATCCTGTTATGCTTAACGGCTGATCAAACGCTAACACAAAGAATCGTCAGTCATTATAGTAATCTTCAGATGATTTTGATATGAATTCAGATGATCAGTGCCGCAAATGTGACGATGTCAAATGTGACGATGTCAAATGTGACGAGTCAAATGTGATGTCAAAGATGACAATGTCAAATGTGATAATGTCAAATGTGATCATATCAAATGTGATAATTTCAAATGTGATAATGCCAAATGTGACAATTTCAAATGTGATAATATCAAATGTGATAATTTCAAATGTGATAATTTCAAATGTGACAATGTCAAATTGAATAGTTAATAGTTCTGACTTACCGGGCATCCTCTTCATCTTCATTTCCAAAAAGGATATCGGGAAAATTATCCGGATTACAGATCTTGCATATTGCCGGGCAGACCTCTCCACACAAGCCGCGACAGGCGTGACCACACTTCTGGACCTTCTTACAGGCCTCCGAGCACATGGGGATGTCGCACTCGGAGCCGCATGCCTGTTTGCAGGCGCCATGGACGCACATCCGTGAACATGTTTCCTTAAACACAAAATAAATATTATGTATGCATTACCAAATTAGATCCTCCAAGTACAATTGTTTTTTCTTTTAACAATTTTTTTTTTCTTGTCACTGGATTATTAAAACTCATACAGGTACTCGTTAGGTGCTTGAAGCCATGTTGAACGCACTTAGTCGGGTGTACACACAGAGTGCTTAGTGCCACGTTAGGTGTGCTTTCGTTGGTTGGAAAATGGCCATCAATTTAAAATATTTGTTCTAATTAATATAAGTTCATTGACCTAAATCATTATTTTTCTACCGAGTCCCAGGATCACTTAACATTTACAACAACTCCTTCGACTTTTGTACTCTCAAATAGCAGGTCTCATTTGAACCTCGTCGATAAATAATTCAGTTTCAAAATATTCCTATTCCATTTTCGGTGAAAAACAGCCACCCTTTCGATCAAACAAGCTACTCGCAACGCACAACTAACACAATTGAATTTTTATAACTCTAACTCCACACTGAGAAATATTATTTCCCTTCAAACCTATTTTATCTTTGGGGATGCTGTGAAGATGATCATTTTATGGAGAGGAGGGAGGAAATTCTGGGAATTAAAAAGGTATGAGGGGTGGGTAGGAATCTGGGGCTCAGTGTGTCCGTGGGTGAAGGACGTATTAATCCATCCCTCCCACTGCAGTGCAAGGGGGTGGGTCGAGTCCGATCCGGCCCGAGCAAGTTCCTGGGGCGGCGGTACACATACATGCCTCCCAAATTATGTGTACACCCCCTTAAGGATGTCTAGTATCTCAAAACGTGGTGTGCCATGAGCGACAACGCAATGTGAACTTGGCAAACTTCATATATTAGGTTAAAAAAATTATTCTCACTTAATTAGCAGCTTTTAAAGATATAAAAACACTGGGAATGTTTTTCCTCAGTTTTAGCAGTATATTCATACTTTAGTTGGATAGCAATGTCATGCGCCGAGATCCAATTGTAAGTGACTGATTGGGTCGGACAAGCAGTGGTTTGAATTGGTTGGCTAGCAATATGTCATGCACCGAGAGCCACTTGTAAGTGACTGATTGGGTCGGACAAACAGTGGTTCGAATTGGTTGGCTAGCAAAATGTCATGAGCCGAGAGACACTTGTAAGTGACTGATTGGGTCGGACAAGCAGTGGTTCGAATTGGTTGGCTAGCAAAATGTCATGCGCCGAGAGCCACTTGTAAGCGACTGATTGGGTCGGACAAGCAGTGGTTTGAATTGGTTGGTTAGCAATATGTCATGCGCCGAGAGCCACTTGTAAGCGACTGATCGGGTCGGACAAGCAGTGGTTTGAATTGGTTGGTTAGCAATATGTCATGCGCCGAGAGCCACTTGTAAGTGACTGATTGGGTCGGACAAGCAGTGGTTTGAATTGCCTTTTGGGGCGCCTAGTATTTATTATATCTATGGATGTATTGTTGGTCATTACCTTGCAAGAGGCACACGGCACACCGCATCGATGAGGACATTTGGAATGGTTGCAGCGAACTTCACATTTCCTGTTGCACGGGGGACAAGCCTCTCGACACGGTTGATCACAGCTAAAAGATTATTTGCAGTGTTAATACAAAATTTCAATAAATTGAACTTATTGACAAATAATTATTAATTGTTTTTGTGTTTAATTCGTACAACTCCATCTAATTTTTTTTTTTCATTTAATGTAAATCGAATTTAATAATGTTATTGTTAAGTATTTTTAGTTTTTATTCTTATTGTAACAGCTCTTTCGGCGTTTAAGGCCATTTTCAGACTCTCGTTAATACACATTGTGACGACTTATTTATGTGATTTAATTTACTCCCACTCCTTTCCAATTTGGACGGGTAATGATTTATTATCGGTAAAACCGATTTAGTTAGAAAACAATTAAAATTAGGTTTTCACATTTCTAATGTGTTTACTCGTATTTAACTAACAATCTTTTCTTAATTGATTTATTTTAATGTGTTGTATTGTTTTGATAATGCGAACATACTGAGAAGCGATGAATATATAATTTTCCTTACTTTATTAATTAATGTTATATTAGGATCATTCGTTCGTTTGTTAATGCATTGGTTGCGGTGTGCATATATTTGTATGTTTCAGAAACCTTGTGTTGCAGCGGGGCGCACATTTTTGTGCATTCTGTGACCTTCAACTTCAAATACAAAAAAACATGTTTTAAACTTGTAATTTCTTCTGTAATATTGGCTTTGCGGTGAAGCGGATAGATGTCACTATAATACATGCATCATTATGGACTCTTCACTGGTTCAAAATATTGCTAAAAGTCATCATTATTTTCAAGGAAGAATTGGAAATTAATTTTAAACATAGACGACAGACGGTATTTTTTTTTTGTCAAAAAATGAAATAAAATACGAAGATCATTCACTTTTTCTTTAGTCATTAGCTGATACTTATGACGCAATAGACTCAAGTGGGGAAGCCCTAAGATCATTTTTTATTCGCAGCTGTTGCAATTTCAGCGCTTTTTAAACTGTGTTGTTATTACATAATATTATATGAAGTGTATTTTTTTTTTTTTTACTATTGTGATTTGTGGACGAATATTTTTTTATAAATAATTTGATAAAAGTTTTTTTTTTTTTGTGATGCGAGCTCGAAGTTGAAGTTTGCTGACATACATCCGGTAGGGTGACTGCGATCTAATCCCGTCCGCCGCAAGTGACAGATTTTAAACAAACATCGCCGTAAATGTGTTAATTTCTAATTGTTGAAGTAAATATAATCTTAAGCCCTTTCTTTCTATATGAGAGGGTTTAGGTTTATTGTTGTCAAGTGCAACATGATTATTTACTAAGAGATGTTCTGCGAATTTTGAAGTGCTTTTATTTTTATAACATTGTATATGTTCTTTGAATCTAGTTGAGAAAGCCCTTCCCGTCTGCCCGGTATAGGTGTTGCAGTCGGCGTGGTCACATTTTAATTTGTATATGCCACTATTATTAAGTTTAGGATTTTAACTTTTTGAGTTTTTTAGGCTTGTTCCTATATTATTATTGGTTCTAAAAGCTATATTTAAACCACTTTTTTTAATTTCTTTTGCAATTTTGCAATTTTTGGACCGAGAAATTCCAGACATGAAAATTTTTCTAGTTTATTGTTGTGTACCGGATATATTAAATTGATTTTATTTTCATATTATTGACAATAATATTACTATTAGTGCATTAACAATGGGAGAAGGGGATAACCCTCCCATAGTACTTGTTTTATTAAATTCTCTGTGGAAAAAATCACCCCTCGCCAAGAAAGGTAGACCTCAAACACCAGATGATTAAAAAAAATTACTTTTAGATAAATAACAGAATATAACCACAACTGTGCCATGGCGATATTATGGCATATCACAACGGCTACCCCAGCATGCACCTGCCACATCTCTTATGGGAGTAATTGTAAATACAACAAGTGATTACCTGTGTCCGCAGACAAGAGTGAGTCCGCAGGGCTCCCCACAATAGACGTGCAACCTCCCTCCGGCGCATTTGCCGCATGTGCCCTTGCATGTATGTTCACAGCCCTCCAGAAGAGCCCCGCAAGGATGTGGACAGAACAGCATGGTCATCACTGGACCCTCATCTGCACCTAATTCAATTAAAAAATAACTATCAAATTGACAGATCCAAAGTTTTCTTAATTCCCCTAAAAGACCTTTTTGCAATGTGATTGAAATTAAACCTACAAACTCATGAAAAAATAGATTTTCATAGCCAAGATGGTAATTTCGGAGTTAAATTAGGTAACCACAGTACCTACCAGGATTATCGATCTTAACTGTTAGTGCGGTGCACGAAAATTGCAACGAAGCGCTTAGGCGCTGCCTTCTCCAGTATACGTTTGTTGATCCTTACAAGAGTACGTGTTCCATTTGAGAGCGGTGTATTGCAGTTAGCGTATATCTTGTAAACTATCTATTTTGTTTGTCCTGTTATAATAAATTAAAACTATATATTTCACCATGTCGGATCTTAGTTCTATCGCGGACGATGTATCAAAGGACGGCGACATTACGGATGATGAGCCCTTCGATCTGATAAATGGAGACAGTGCTGATGGAATTTTTCTCATATGCGCCCGCTGTAAGACAGGACTACATGACCTTTGCACGGGAAAACAAAATTGTGAAGCGACATAATTTTCTATTTTTTTTTGTTTATATATTTAGTAGTTTTAGTTTTGTATTAGATGCGTGGGATACAATTCTGTTTATGTTTAATATCAAAAAGAATCATTAAGTTTGGTTGATATTTGTCCAAGTTATTGCATTTTTAGTTTATATGATATTTATTTAGTAATAACACAAATTATCAATAGCTGTTTACGCACCTACTTGCAAAATCAGTACAGCACTAAAACGGTTAAACTGGTTTAATGATTAAATTGGATTTGAAACTTGTCGCTATACAGAGAGGTGAATGAGTAATGATCTTACTGTAAATTGTTGTTTTGGAGCACTGTATGTCAAACTTGTGGCCACAGAGAGAAGTGTATGGATTGGCCACGAGCGTCCTGCAATCTGCGGGATTGCAAGGCTTGGAGCACAAACCATGGCACTGATGGCCGCATAGTAACTTTCTTGTACACTTCTCATTACATAGAATTGTTTCGGGATCTTGCGAGCATCGTGCCTTTATCCGGTGCCCACAAGACCTCAGCTTGGTCACCTGTAATGTCAGATAAAAATAGATTAAACATTATTTATACATTTGCTCAAGTCTTAAAAACTCTCATATGTATTGCTTTCCTGTGCTGATACGATGAAAGGTACTCACCATAACTTTGCAATCCTCGTCACAAACTTCTTTGCAAGCTTTGGTACAATGATGGCCACACTTCAGAGAGCGCTTGCAATTCTTGAGGCACTCGACGGTGTTGACATCTACACAGCAATTCACTGTCAACGTGTGCGAACATTTCTTGATCTTCTTCACCTGTAATTAATCATTTTAAATGTCAGAAATACACCTCTGTATACATTTTGTCATAATTGCGTTAGTTCAGTCAGTTGAGTCAGTTGTGCAATCGGTTTTGAGACGGGATAGAGAAATAGAATGTAATTATAATGAATGGTAGTGGGGGATTTTCAAATATTGTCAGGTTATTCGTAACCAGGAAATATTTGCCTTTCTTTTAAAAAAATATATATATGAATCAACTCACCGGTATTGAGCACAGAGCGCAATCCAAACTGCAGACTAGTTTGCATGGATGATTATTTGTGCAGTCCTTGTTCAGGCGGGGGCAGGGCATATTGCAGTTGTACTGGAAATATACAAGAGTTTCAATGGGTTCAGAATGGATTCTTCTTTAATGTATCAGCCGGCAAATACCAGAACATCATTTGGATAAAGGAGTTTTTCTTGTAAAGCTAAAAACTTAAAGAGACAATTAAAACTATAGATACGGAATTTTTTTCCATGTTATACCTTATGTTGTAATCAGTGTTGGAACTTATGTATGCTCGACATTATTGTTATTATTTACTTACTTATTATTATTTACTTATTATTATTTACTTATTATTTTTTACTTATTATTATTTACTTATTATTATTTACGTATTATTATTTACTTATTATTATTTACTTATTATTATTTACTTATTATTATTTACTTATTATTATTTACTTATTATTATTTACTTATTATTATTTACTTACTATTATTTATTTACTTACTATTATTTACTTATTATTATTTGCCTATTTTTACTATTATGTACTTACTATTATGTACTTACTATTATGTACTTATTAATATTTACTTATTAATATTTACTTATTATTATTTAATTACTAGCTGAAGTACCCGGCGTGTGAATGTCAAACATTTAAAATTTCATAAAGTACCTAAATCCTGCTTTAAGGGGTGGGAAAGGAGGATGGGTGGTGGTTTTTCGAAATCTCATGTAGACAGTGACCTTCCTCTTATTTCGAAGGTCAAATATGTAAAAATTTCATCAAGCTCAGAATAAAACTGTAGATTTGTATACAAAACAAGCACACACCGCCCGCCCGGGACATTCTTCTTTATATAATAGAAATATGTAGATATAAGAGGAAGAGATTGTTATTTACATATTCCTGTTTACCGATTATTATTTACTGATTATTATTTACCTATTATTATTTACCTATTATTATTTACCTATTATTATTTACCTATTATTATTTACCTATTATTATTTACCCATTATTATTTAACCATTATTATTTAACCATTATTATTTACCTATTATTATTTACCTATTATTATTTATTAAATAACAAGTCACTTTGTTTTAATCCACTTTTATTTTTTTTATTTGTCGACTAGTTTCGATTCTACCGAATCGTCTTCAGGACATAGAACATACTAATTGAATAACAAGAGTGTGCTTATAGGGTGAAAATGGGGAAAGAGAAAAACAATATTAAGAGGGAGACAACAATATAACAATAAAAACATACAATACCTAATTACACGTACAATGGGAAAAACAATGAAAGATAAAGAAGGTAACAGAACATCAATTACGGTGAAGGCTTGTTTGAGGAGAGGGAGAGTTGGAGGGGAACGGAAAAAGGTCTAAAATGGGACTATAAGTAATTTTTTTTTTTTATTTAGTAGATGGCTATTATTATTTTTTACTGATTTTTTATTTCAAGGGCTTCTAAGTTGTTTAGCCGTTACCTATATAAAATGATTATCCTTCCTTTTATATAGGTAAAACCGCCCGTAATTTTAATGTTAGAATCAAAGAACACATACGATGTTTAAATAGTGTAAGTTTTTCGGAATTTGCGGAACATTTGATAAGTTCTAATCACTCTTTTGACCAAACTACGGGTTAAATCACTTAAAAAGTATGCCGATTCATACGTCTGTTGATTTATCGTGAAACCATTTGTCACCAAACTGGAGCTGTCGCAGATACTTTCTGATACTTATTTAGGTTATAATGAAATTGTCATTTATGTCACCAATAAAAACATGGTCACCCTCTGATTGGGGCTGACTGGAGCTGTCACAGATACTTTCTGATACTTATTTGGGTTATAATGAAATTGTCATTTATGTCACCAATAAAAACATGGTCACCCTCTGATTGAGGCTAACTGGAGCTGTCGCAGATACTTTCTGATACTTATTTAGGTTATAATGAAATTGTCATTTATGTCACCAATAAAAACATGGTCACCCTCTGATTGGGGCTAACTGGAGCTGTCACAGATACTTTCTGATACTTATTTGGGTTATAATGAAATTGTCATTTTTGTCATCTATAAATGTGCTGCCCAACTTGCTGTAGATTTTATAGTTTAAATAAATATGTTTTGTTTTTTTGTTTTTACATATCGTTTCACTAAATTGTAAAGCCGCTCATCTCAACACAGGACTGTCCTAGTGAGGTGAGTGGATAATGTTTTTGATCATTTAAAAAAAAAATTTAAAAAATAAATAAATAAATCCAATCTGATTTTAAAAAGTGCCCAATATTTTTATCATTATCTTATCGCTAGCACGGACAATATAATATGTATTATAATTAAATCTTTAAAAAATATTACATAATAAATTATCAATAATATTATGTATGCAATAAAAAATTGTACGCAAAAGGGGGTAATCGTCACATCTGGGATTTAAACATGATAGACCAAAGAGGTCTTACGTATGTTTTCTTTGAAATGGGTGTAGATCACACTTCTAGAGATTATCTGTTCAGTGACCTGAAGTTAAATTAACATGTAGTTTGGGCATTTGATATTTCATACACAATTAATTAGAAAGGGACTCACTTTGATATGTTCGGGATCATTCTTCTTGTGGCAGAGCAGGCGGCAGGCGTGGCCGCACGCCAGCCGGTCCTCGCACGCCTTGGGGCACTTGACGTCCTCGTCATTTTGAAAGCAGCGCTTTTGGGCCTGCAAGAAAATCACAACTCCTTCACTATAAAGCACACTTATTGAAATCAAGACAACTTCTGTTTTAGTATAGTGAAGAGGCAATCAATAAGACTAGGTTTTGCCTATTGCAGTCCTGCAATTGGTTGTGAATAGTTGTGTATATGTGGATGAAGCAAGGAATGTGTGTTGGAAATAATTTTTTAAATGAATATTAGGAAAAATATTTCTACTCCTACTCCTGCCCCTGCCCCTGCCCCTGCCCCTGCCCCTGCCCCTGCCCCTGCCCCTGCCCCTGCCCCTGCCCTGCCCCTGCCCCTGCCCCTGCCCCTGCCCCTGCCCCTACCCCTACCTGATTTTTTACCTTCACCAAATTATGTGATTTTTTTTTCAATATTCTACATTTATTATTATTATTAAGAATTATTTTATACTATCCCGATATGTACCTCAAAAATTGGATACCTACCCGATAATTAAATTCGAATTCTTCAATAGGACTAGCTTTACAGGTAGGTACTTGCGAACTAACTATCGAATCTTGTCGAAGGAAAATTATTCCATAGAAAAACGTGTAAATCAGCTGATAGGATAAATGTCGTTTTTTCCGATTTTTCGAATGTCAAAACTTTGAACGAATTTGCTAGGACTTTTTTCAGGAAATGCAATAGAACTGACCAATTATAAACCTTCCGAGATCTGTTTTAGTAAATATTGTCCATTTATTTAACCTCTCTGGTAGGGGATTTTTACGGATTCCAATTTTTCCCAAAGCAATGCCTAAAATTTAACGAAAAATTTTCAAACCGGTCCAGAGTCAGCCGCGATTGTATGTACTTTGGTAGGTACTTTTCAAACATATACTCATAACCTATTATTTTTCTTTCACTGGCAACACATAGAATATAAGTTCTCCAGAAACTTAAAGGAAAATTGAACAGCGCCACCCAGCGGGTACGAATCTTGCAGTTGAAAATAAAACCAACTCGAACGGATTTGAACTTTTCCTTACTGAATTAACGTTAGTTCTATTTCTCGCCGCCAGATGAAAACCAAAAAAGTTTTCAGTAGTTTCCGGAGATTTTTTTAGATTGCGAGTTCCATCCGCGCCTAACTTCGTTCGAGTCTGAATTTTGATTACGCCAAAATGAGCCTTGCGGTATTCGAAACTCTACAGGCGCTTCGGTCAACTTTCGCAAAATGGGAAAAGTGGAATCGTATGTTTGCCATTTTGAGCCTTGCTTTCTTTGAAATTCCATATGCGGAAGGTTGATTTTCCCGTACATTTTCCGAGACATTCGTTTTTTGAGGAAAAACTAATCTTAAGATGTTTCGAATGGATAGGGCGCTTGGGTCGATTTTTGCCTGGCTGGCGAAGTCTGAAAAATCTGACGAATAGAACAATACTATATGTTATAATATATACTTCTCAAATTTTATCCTTTCGTTTGTATGTACATATTTAGGTATTTTGTATTTTCGCAGAAATTTCCGAGTGCTATTCCAGGGGGGAAAACATCCTGTGGGCTGCCCCCGGTATGGGCGGGAGAAACGACTCCAGAGGCTCTGCGAGGAGAGGCATTACCTTCTATGGACGGATGCCCTTGATGTAGCACAGGACAGAGAGGTGTCTTGTCGATGCAATGGGAACCGAGTAGGACAAGGGGAAGAAATATGTATATTTTTCTTTTGCAGAAAAAAATTTCAAAAGCAATTATTTTAAATGAACTGCGTTAAGTACATTCGATATTTTAGAATGAAGAAATAATAATATATTGTACAGAAAACCAATACCTATGAGCAATTATCCATCACATCAACGATTTAGTAAGCAGAGTATACAAGCTTCTAGGCTTCGTAATTCGAAATTCATATTCATTTCACAAACACGCAAACACTCGAGGTTATTATACAACACGCTAGTGTTAAGTGTATTGGAGTCGAATTCTATCATATGGGCCCCGCACGAACTAACTTCCATTGTGAGCATTGAAAGAGTTCACGTGAAATTTTTATTTTATTTTTGCGTCTCTACAGACGATACTAACCCTTAGCTATATCCATCTATCTATATTTTGGGTATGACAAACTACCACTACTGAGAGAAGGTGGAGGTATTGCTCTACTAAAATATTTTTTTCTTTTACCGAACAGTAATAATAATAATAATTGGATGATTTGTATAGCGCCATTTTTGTGAAAAATCACCTCAAGGGCGCTGTACAAATATTTCTTAACTAATTATGTACAAACAGATACAGAAAAACATACTTACCTGGCAGGTCGCTTCAGATGTACACAGTTTTATTAGAAAATTTATTTATAGAAATGATAGTTTTACATGGTTATTTGTTGCTCCTTTTCTATTGATGTTACATTTATTAGATGATTGGTGGCACAAGAGTTGGTATTTATTATTATTTAATACTTATAATTTTTAGGACTGGAAAATATTTATAAAATGAATTTTAGGACTGGAAAATATCTATAAAATGACCTTAAAAGCGTAAGAAGCTTATAATAGATATTAACATTTATTTATTTTACACTTTGATATTGACATCATCACAACCTCCTATACAGTCGAACTATTCGCACAAACTTATTTGTAAACTCACCTGTGGGGAGAGCTATGTACTTCCTAAATACGGTGGATCAAAAAAACCAACTATCTATTTTTTTATGTCTTATAACAAACACATTTACAGGGTTTTTGGCAGTGCATAAACGGTCAAATTACAATGAATTATATTTAAAATCTGTAATGTTATAGATATTTGTACAAATTTAATAAAATAAATATGTTTGATTCATAAATGCGATTTTTTTTTATTTTCCATATTTTTGGTGGATCAAGACAGTTTTCAGTCTCTATAGACTGCACACCTCTGAACAGAAGCCTCCAAAACGCTAACATGAGCTGGCGGGTGAAAATAAATTAATTTGTATCAACAGACAAAAAATCAAAGATACACAAGATTGTAAATAACAAAAAACAACTAGTCTCTAGGAGTGTCTTCCTGTTTGATACGTATCACATTAAATAAACAAACAACATACCTCATGCTGGCAAAGAGGTAGTGTCACTTTCAGCATTACTTGACACTTGTGCAGGCGCATGTCCGCATGGCACTCCATGTCCGCTTCATGTTTACAGGGCAAGACCCTCCTGACTATCCGCCTGCAGGGCTGGCACTTCTCATAGCACAGCAGGGGACAGGTGTGCTCTAGTAGGCAAAGCAATCTAAAAGATAACGGAATTAAAATGAACCTTGAACTCGAAAATCTAATTGAACGTGAAACCATCGTAAGATTCCGTAGATCCCAAAGGCCGCCATGTAGAACGAATGACAGATGACGGAACATAGAAAATCAAGAACTGAGTAACCCAATGGAATAAATCTTTTCGTAATTTTGTTACTAAATTAATAATCAAAAGTAAGACCACCTATATTATTGATAAATTTAAGAATAATTTTACAGACATCAAAAAGTCCTGAAATAAGTAAAAATCCTAGGACGTAGGATAAAGAGTAACTGTGACGTTATAATCGTTAGATAAATGTTAAAAATCAAACTGTGGAAAATGGTACTAACCAATTCGTTAATTATTTTTCAGATAACATAGCCTCAATGGTGCATAAATATGACTTTAAGGCATCAAACATTGTCCCGATAGTCACTGCCAAGCTTGTATATACCACGAGCGTTACTCGCAGACATATTGAGTATAATCAAACTTCTCGAAAATTCAAAAGTCCTCTGGCATAGACAATATCTGAATGTTCGACATACATATTTTGGGTCCTATCTTAACGGGGAAGACGTCGGAGAGTTAATATTTATTAATTCAAAATAATGATAATATTGTTGTGCAATACGATAAACACGGTGTTTTTAAAGAGAAAAATATTTATTACGTTTTTTTTAATTTGCATAGGCTTAGCATTTATCAAAATATAATCAGAAATATTACACATTTCTGACCGTTCTAGGCATGTTTTACAAAAACAATTAAAAAGTTGAATATCCTTGAAAAATGCTGTGAAGGTTTTTCTGTAACATTTCGATAAAATAATTTTTTAAAAAAGAACAGTGTATAGTTTTTTTTCATGAACACTACGTAACTTTAATGCTTTTTTTTGTAATGCGGATTACAAATCTTTGGTTATGTTTATTTACAAAAACGCAATGAGAAAGGATTAAAAATACTTTTCTCCGCTTTAAAAATCATATTCGTATTTTAAATATTTTGTAAAACTTACAATGGGACGGCAAGAAAAAGTAATATTTCTGATTAGATTTTGATAAATACTAAGCCTACGTAAATTTATAAAATGTTTAATAAATATTTTTCTATTAAAAAACATTAAGTTTATCGTATTACGTAATAATACTATTACTATTTTGAATTAATAAATAATAACTCTCCGACGTCCTTCTCACCCTTAACACATCTGATTAACACAATTTTAACACAAACGTAATACAAGATGAACTCGAATGTGGTATTATCAGACCTATTTACACAAGTGGGAAACATCCAGATATAGGAAAATATAGAACGATTATTACATTATCCGCCGTAGAAAACATTCTCGAAAAATACATATCTTTAAAATATTTACTAAATATTTGGAGTGCTCTTCTTTAACCGACTTCAGCACAACTTCACTGGAAGGAAATAAAAGTACGTATTTTTGGAGATGAAGCGGGCCATCAAATAAGAAGACATTTGGAAAAAAATTTAAAAGGTGTGGATTGTTCCAGCTATATTTACCCTGGAGCAACCCTCGACTGGTACACGGCAAACATCATAAAACAAAGTAAGAACTTAAACAAAAATGACTTTGTAATCATAATAGCCGGGGAAAATGAGACATCCCCTAAAAACTTTTTAAGCAACCTGTATTATACTCTTCGACAATTAGCCCATACAAATGTCCTGATACATCCAGTTATTAAAAACAAATATTTAAACATCTATAAATTGAATTCTGAAATAAAATCTCACATCTCAGAATTTAAAAATTATTGCAAATTTACTGGGCCCATATTGTACGAAAAAATGAATAGTCATACAATTATCAAAATGATGACCTTAACAAGATCACATATAAAAACTGAAATTGATAAAATATCAGTTTATAATTTTGAACACCCACATCCTTCAGAGCAAAACCCACAAACTCGAGAAGAAAGGAATCCACTATATGCTGAAAATCAAACAACTTTTTTATGAATAATTCGACAAGTAAACAACCTTCCATCCAGAGCTTTCTTGTTCATAAAAATATTTCTTCAGAAAAACTGGAAAAGCACATCAGAATAAACAAAATATCACGACATAAACATCCAACTACATCAAAGGGAAAAACCTCACTCTCTTTTATGTACCTAAATGTGAGAAGCTTGAAAGGGAAACTTGATGATATCAAATGCCTACTGAAGTCTACAAACTCGAACTTTAATATCATCCTCTTGTGTGAGACCTGGCTCAAAGAAGCGGACCTGAAGTACGTCAATTTAGAAGGATACAAACACGAAGCATCCTGCCGGCCGCAGGGAGCTGGGGGCGGAGTCTCCATATTCATAAAAGATTCCTTAGAATACCATGTTATTAATAACACGTGCGACTCCGACAATAACTTTCTATGGCTTCATGTAAACAAGCTCAATATAAAAATAGGCTTAGTGTATAAAAAACTAAATACTGTTTTCAAAGACTTCCTGGAGACACTATCCAGTCATCTAGAATCATACAAAAGAGGTATTGTATTTGGAGACTTGGATTTAGAAACTTGTAAATACAAAAATACTATTAAATTAAATAATTATACTCTTTTGAACAAAATAAACAAAAAACACGCCACACGCATCACAGAAACTACAAACACAATCATAGACCATATACTTACCGATACAAAACTATCATACTCATTAACGAACTGTGATAATTCCATATCTGATCACAATATACTACTCCTTGATATAATCCACACATATGTTAAGAACACATCCTTAAAGTCGTCCCAAAAATATACACAAATTAATCTTGATAATCTAAAGAATGATATCATCCAACATCCTTTTAATCTTAATATGAATGCTGAATCGGTATCAAATTATGATAATCTTGTAAACTACCTTAGAAATAAAATTAATTCCAATAGCATCACTAAAATTATAACAAAAAATATAAATAACCCAGATTGGATAACCAAAGACCTTATAAAATTAATCAATAAAAGAAATAAACTACATCTGAAACTAAAAAGACAACCAAACAACATATTATTGAAAACAGAACTCTTAAAAGCAAGAAATAACATCACTACCGAAAAACGAAACTTAAAACAAAGGCACTACAGTGATCTTTTTAAAAAATGCGAAAATAACAGTAAAAAAACTTGGAAGTTAATGAACAATATTCTTAAGAACCAATCTAATACTGCGCATAATTTTTGTACTAAATTATTAATTAATAATGAAATAATCACTAACAATGAAGAGATATGCGACAACTTTAACAATTTCTTTTGCAATATTGGCTCCTCCTTAGCTGATAATATACGTAATAAAGTCGTAGATAAACCAACCAATGAAATAACATTAGTACATAATAGTATAGAATCTTTATATCTTAAACCCACAATGGAATTAGAAATAAGCAAAATATTAAAATCATTAAAATCAAATGCGAGTGCCGGTTACGATACAATAAATTATAAGACAGTGCTAAGTCTCTCCATGAAATTGGTTCCTATATTATCAAAATTAATTAATCAATGCTTCAAAGAGGGAACTTTTCCAGACGCCTGTAAAATTGCCAAGGTGATACCAATTCACAAAGGTGGGTCCAAAACGAACACCTCAAACTACAGACCCATCTCAATCTTGCCAATCTTATCTAAAATTTTTGAACGTGCAATTTACGAAAGATTAAACAATTTTCTGTTAAAAAAATCATTCTTTTATAAAAAACAATATGGCTTTAGAAAAAAATCGAACACACTAGAGGCAATAAACGACTTAATCAATAAACTTAGGAGCGGCATTGATGGTGGAAATTATATTTTATCTATACTAGTTGACCTTCAAAAAGCCTTTGATACAGTAAGCCATGATATACTTCTCAAGAAACTTGAGAAAATTGGTGCAGTTGGTCCTGCTCATCTATTTCAATCATATCTTAGTAATAGAAAACAATTCGTTAGCATTAACAATCAAAATAGCAACCACCTTCCAATAAACTATGGAGTTCCGCGAGGATCCATACTAGGACCTTTACTGTTCCAAATTTACATCAATGATATTTCGCAATTAGATATAAACGGTGAAATTTTTCTATACGCAGATGATACTGCAATATTCTACTGGGGTAAAGATCTAGACATCTTACTAGAAAATGCACAAAGTGACCTAGAAAAAATTTACAGTTGGCTCCAATCAAATATCCTAACAATGAACATTAAAAAAACAGGATACATGATTTTAAGCTCAACCCGTAAAATAATTCCTCCTCATGTACCCTTAAAAATTGAAAAAAACGATTTGCAAATCTTGATACAGGAAAAATATCTTGGGCTGTGCATCGATAAGCATTTAACTTTTAAACAACACATACAAGATGTTAAAGATAAAATAACACCCTTGATTAACGTATTTAGCCGGTTATCATATCTATTACCAATTAAATTAAAAAAAAGTCTATATTATAGTCTCGTACACTCACATCTAAATTACTTAATTGAAATCTGGGGAAATGCGTATGAAACATACATTAATGAATTACAGGTAATTCAAAATAAGGTAATCAAAAAATTATTTCACTACGGACCCAAAACATCCACAAAAAATTATATTCGGAAACAAAACTGTTAACATTAAGAAAACTATATGAATACAATATATGTCTACTTATATACAAAATAAATAATAAACTCATACATACAAATACAGAATTTATTAAAACGTCACAAGTACATAAACATTTTACACGACAACACGATAACATACATTTAAACACCATCCATACCAACTATGGTAAGCAATCCATTAGTTACGAGGGATGCAAATTGTATAATTGCCTTCCAGATGACATTAAAAATGAAAAAAGTGTGAGTAAATAAATTTAAAAAAAAATTATTCATTTTTATTCATAAACAAAAAAATAGTGAAAGTGTATAGAATTGTATCTTATAATAATATTGTATGTAGTGATTAATCGAATTGTAATATAATGCAGTAATGTAATGTAAAAAAAAATTATGTAATTGAAAATTCTAGTTAAGTAAGTGAAAATGTTATTTTCTTTTTCCTGGAATAAAAATTTAAAAAAAAAAAACCGCTTCATGCTCGTGTTTTTTTCACAAAAATAGAACTAGTGAATAATAATAATAATAATAATAATAATAATAAATAATAATAATAATAATAATAATAATAATAATAATAATAATAATAATAATAATAATAATAATAATAATAATAATAATAATAATAATAATAATAATAATAATAATAATAATAATAATAATAATAATAATAATAATAATAATAATAATAATAATAATAATAATAATAATAATAATAATAATAATAATAATAATAATAATAATAATAATAATAATAATAATAATAATAATAATAATAATAATAATAATAATAATAATAATAATAATAATAATAATAATAATAATAATAATAATAATAATAATAATAATAATAATAATAATAATAATAATAATAATAATAATAATAATAATAATAATAATAATAATAATAATAATAATAATAATAATAATAATAATAATAATAATAATAATAATAATAATGAATAATAATAATAATAATAATAATAATAATAATAATAATAATAATAATAATAATAATAATAATAATAATAATAATAATAATAATAATAATAATAATAATAATAATAATAATAATAATAATAATAATAATAATAATAATAATAATAATAATAATAATAATAATAATAATAATAATAATAATAATAATAATAATAATAATAATAATAATAATAATAATAATAATAATAATAATAATAATAATAATAATAATAATAATAATAATAATAATAATAATAATAATAATAATAATAATAATAATAATAATAATAATAATAATAATAATAATAATAATAATAATAATAATAATAATAATAATAATAATAATAATAATAATAATAATAATAATAATAATAATAATAATAATAATAATAATAATAATAATAATAATAATAATAATAATAATAATAATAATAATAATAATAATAATAATAATAATAATAATAATAATAATAATAATAATAATAATAATAATAATAATAATAATAATAATAATAATAATAATAATAATAATAATAATAATAATAATAATAATAATAATAATAATAATAATAATAATAATAATAATAATAATATAATAATAATAATAATAATAATAATAATAATAATAATAATAATAATAATAATAATAATAATAATAATAATAATAATAATAATAATAATAATAATAATAATAATAATAATAATAATAATAATAATAATAATAATAATAATAATAATAATAATAATAATAATAATAATAATAATAATAATAATAATAATAATAATAATAATAATAATAATAATAATAATAATAATAATAATAATAATAATAATAATAATAATAATAATAATAATAATAATAATAATAATAATAATAATAATAATAATAATAATAATAATAATAATAATAATAATAATAATAATAATAATAATAATAATAATAATAATAATAATAATAATAATAATAATAATAATAATAATAATAATAATAATAATAATAATAATAATAATAATAATAATAATAATAATAATAATAATAATAATAATAATAATAATAATAATAATAATAATAATAATAATAATAATAATAATAATAATAATAATAATAATAATAATAATAATAATAATAATAATAATAATAATAATAATAATAATAATAATAATAATAATAATAATAATAATAATAATAATAATAATAATAATAATAATAATAATAATAATAATAATAATAATAATAATAATAATAAAAATATTAAAACAAATCTCTAACTATGATAAGTTAAAAAGAAGCGATTTGCGTAAACCTCTATGGCGTCAAGTGAGCTCAGTTCGTTTGTTTATCTTATGTAACGCAAACAAGTCGAAACACACAAACAGTGCTCGGGTTGGCGCGATACGTCACATGCGCCGCGCGAACACTGAGCGTTCAAAAGCATGAAGTGGTTAATATATAGATGCCAATCAATATGGGTTTAAAAAAGTACTGAAATGTTACTTCAGGATAACTCTAACTATATAAATAATGAATTGAATAATATGTTTTGATACTGTTCATAGACAATTCAAAGGCATTTGATACTATAGACCCGATGAAATTGTTAAATACTTTGGAGGCAATAGGGGAAAGAGGAAACATACTCAAACTATTCAAAAATTTCTTAACCAACCGCCAAATCCAGCTAAAATTATCAGAAAAATTTAGTAAAAGAAGAAATGTCAAAACAAGAGTTCCACAAAGGTCAATTTTAGGTCCAACGCTGCATATTATCTCTGTATCCCTTATGAGAAAATTATTCTCTTTTGTTAAACATTACGTATACGCACTTGTAATATCCCATGAAAATTTGGATACTGCAACGAAATTTTTACAGTAAGATTTTATTTCTTTCCTAAAATGGTCACATGACTCAATGACAATAAACAATGATAAAAAAAAAGGAAATTGATGCATATAAGATCCCTTTATGTAAGGTACAGCGAGGCACCTGTAATCATATCCCATTCCTTTGATTGCATTCACAATAATACCAAACAGCCATGCGCGTGTACAAGTATCGAACTAGTCAACCAGTATGTGTATCTAGGTGTTATGGTGGATTGTAACATGAAATGGGATATATAAATTTTTAATCTCTGTAAGCACCTTCGAGCCATTGTAGGAAACCTCTATAAAATAAAATTTTATTTGTCTCTAGCAAAATCAACTGTAAGGTATGGTATAACTTCTTGGGGACACTCGTGTCAGACCAACATAAAACGTGATTTCAATACATCATTTTAAAGTTGCTTGTAAGAAAAACAGTTTTTAAGCAAAGGAGAGACATTGATATCATGTACAAATCAATTAATGTATTACCTGTTCGTGCTCTTTTGTGGCAACAAATTGTACTGCAACATATATCTGACAGTCCGTAAAAGGCAATGGTGGATCGTGTACACAATACACGATTCACGCAAAATATAGGAACGATAGTGCCAATGTTCCAAAATAAATGTGGTCAACGAACCCTTGAATGCATTATTCAATTTATATTTAACAAGTTGCCATACGAATTTAAAAACGATTGCTCTATGACGAAATTCTCACTGATGTTAAAGTGGAAGTTGGCTTTTGGAAAGTGACCTTGTGTATTGATGTTAACAAATATGATGGTCTCAAATGACAATTTTTTTTTATTATTGTTTTATATATAATTTTTTAACCAAACTCCTGCTGACAAGCTACTTGCAGCAACCTTGCGGGTATAAATTTAAAAAAAAAAAAGCAGACCAAGGAAGAGAAGGAGTTACTGTATGGAAAGGATTGAAGCATTGTGGGAAAGCCAGAGAACTGAAAAAGAATGCCAAGGGACCAGAGGAGAGAATGCTGACCAATGTCTAATCATGCCCATTGTTGGTTAGTTACAAAAGTATTCTTTTTTTAAAGACATACCTCCTACAATAGCTAGATTAACTAACCTTTGACACTTTTCTTTGCATTTAACATTTTCGTGCTGGCGATCCAATGGATGGCAGAAGCTTTTGCAGTAGTGCCCACAGCCCATTAAACTCCCGCAGATCTTGGTACAACCACCTTCAGGAACTTTATCGAAGTCTTCCGCTTTTTGCATCTATAAATGTTGTTTAGACAAATTACATATTTAATTTATTAACTCTTTTATATTATATGTACATATTGATATTGCATAATATTAAGGTGGGTTAATTGTCAGGTGATAATTTTTTCCAACCAACCCATATTCTTTGTGAGTATTAAAAATGTTTTATTTTTCGACGCTAAAAATTCATGCAAGACTAAAATTTACTGATTTTGAAAAACATTAATACAAATGATCACTAACCGGAGTGAACACGTCCCTATGGATGTCACAACTCAGTATTAGACTTGGTCCAATTGAATTCTGCTCAGTCAATGTGTCGTTTATACAATTCCACAATGGGCTCTTCTTCATCAATATACGCATATTTCCGATTATAAAGAACCCTATAAAAGAAAAACAAGTACATTACATACATTGAAAAAACAATACGGCAAAAATAGAAAAACTAAAGCAGAAAATCTGTTTGTGAAAAACTAAAAACTCTTGAATTATCAACTTTGTCATCATGAAATTTGCACAGCTTTGTCCCCTCTATTTCCTTTCGCCTCACAGCATTCCCCAACATCGGGGTATCATAGTTCCTGACTCCCGACTCCTGACTCCTGACACTTAAAATTCTTGATGATTTGATAATCGCTATCAAACTCAACGGGGGAAATAGAGTTTTTAACATTGACATTCCTTTCGCGCTTGTATTATTATTAATTTATTTGTCTTGCGTCACACGCCTGTCAGAATAATTATAATACAGTAAAGTAAAATTTCGAAAAATAATATCTAAAACAATAAAAAAAAAAACTAAAAAAACTCGACAGTGTTTCATAATATTATTGTATTTGAATGACTTTTAATACCAGAATGAATACCATTGTAAGTGTAAAAACTTACTTTAAAACGGATTTTAAGGTAAAGAAAAAAAAGACATTTGAATCGCGTAATAAATCACGACCAAATGGATTCACCAATGCCGGTGATGAATGCATTCTAGTCCCAAATATTTACATGCGAAAAGTGCCTAGTGTATTTTTGACAAGATGGATTCTTTCAAAGGTACAGCATTGTAAGTTATTTTACTGGGGGGCCTTTTCTGTCGATTTATTTACTGGACAAATTTAAGTACCATAAACTTTAAGCAGCGTGATTAAGCATGCGAATTCCGGCAATGAACCACACATTCATTCAAATCCTGTCACTTTACGCACGAAATCGAGATATTTGACAAATATTTTCATGTTATCCACCATAGTGGAAAAAATTACTCAAATGCCGGAAATTGTGTCAAAAGGCTCAACCATCCGGTTGTCCTTTCCTAAAGTCAAGCTTACCGACTTTAGGAAAGGACGACTGGATGGTCGATCCTTTTAACACCATGGCTTTTTAGTGAGTAATTTTTTCCACCTTTAAGCTACCGATATTTGTTTTTTTCTCTTCCTATCTACCTACCCGTCTACACCGGCATTTCCACATCTGTTTCTAACTTCTTCAGATTCCATTTTTATTTCAATGAAAATTTAATTTTGGAAATTTGCTTGTTTATTAGTGGCGGCTCGAGATTTTTGAGTTTGCTACGACTGAAAAATACGAAACTATTGATATTGTTGTAGCCGAAAACAATAAAATATTTTAAATTCATTTTACCTATGAAATCAAAAATTCATAATACTAATTACTATATACATAGATATAAAGACTAGAAGAAAAAACTTCATAAAAAAATTGTCTAATTTGGATCCCACTTGAGCAGTTTTTTTTTCCGGTCCCTTGGAATTATAAATATACGAGGTGTGATTGAAAATACGGTGAATAATTTTATTACGAACAAAGTAATAAGCTTGGAAGAAATTTGAATTAATCTCTTTCAACCTTTTAACCGCTATACAAATATACCTAAGTAGTCGCCCCCATGCGGCACATTTTTGTTTATGCATTTTTTTGTGGAATATTGTTTTTAGAACGACCCTCTGAGGTAAATAAAAACATTATCTGGATTATTAACTATCCTAAAACCTTCCTCCAACCATCGAAGTATCAATAAACATTCACTTGAGATAAAAAGAAATTAAGATAACGTCATAATTGGGTTAATATAAACAAACGCGGTCCAAAACAAAGCAATCTCTCACATGGGCGCATTTAGCGATACAATGTAACATATAGGTACCTACTTACTTGTGTAAAGAAATACGAGTCCTTAGGAGGACCGGTGCGCGATGCTCTGGTTTTGGTTTATATTTATTTTTTCACTGACTTCACTTAGTTTTTCTTTAGTTAACATTTTATTGGCGTTTATGGTGTGTAATTATTTTACATTCTTTGCACTACGATAAATTTGCATTAATATAATGGTATACTCACGACAATAGCAAAAAATATATACAAGAAATACACTTCAATTAAAAAAAAAGTTTTTGTAGTTTTTTTTTTTTCATAGTATAAACGGAAACATGGGTAAACACATAATGTCACATTGCACTCGGAGCACATATATCTTGAATATTTTTTCATGGTATAAACGGAAACATGGGTAAACACATAATGTCACATTGCACTCGGAGCACATATATCTTGAATATTTTTTCATGGTATAAACGGAAACATGGGTAAACACATAATGTCACATTGCACTCGGAGCACATATATCTTGAATATTTTTCATGGTATAAACGGAAACATGGGTAAACACATAATGTCACATTGCACTCGGAGCACATATATCTTGAATATTTTTTCATGGTATAAACGGAAACATGGGTAAACACATAATGTCACATTGCACTCGGAGCACATATATCTTGAATATTTTTTCATGGTATAAACGGAAACATGGGTAAACACATAATGTCACATTGCACTCGGAGCACATATATCTTGAATATTTTTTCATGGTATAAACGGAAACATGGGTAAACACATAATGTCACATTGCACTCGGAGCACATATATCTTGAATATTTTGTTCATGGTATAAACGGAAACATGGGTAAACACATAATGTCACATTGCACTCGGAGCACATTTATCTTGAATATTTTTTAAGTTTGGTTTTCAGTTTGGAGTTGGTACATACACGACACAGTCGACATGGGTTTGCACGTTTTGCCGTTGAGGGTATTATGTCTGGCACGTGTTTCGCTAACCCTTTGGCTGACAAACGGAGCGGACTATCAGAAAAACGTGAAGTAGATTGTATATTTTTCTATTAATTGTCTTATAACTTTCAAATAAGCGTGTGCGAATTTAATAAGTATATTGTGACATAAACAATATCCATAAATATGTTAATAAAAATATTTTTATGAAAAATTCGTTTATATTCTCTGGCACTTTTTTATTGGGATAAGCAGAACTTTTCAGCCTTTATGGACTGCACGCCACTGGAGGTGGGGGTAGGGATAGGATGACAACCTCAAAACATTACTCCGAACCATTTCGAAGCTAGTTAAAAATGAAACAAAAAAAAAGACAAGTCCACTCCAGTGCTGGTAGGAATAGCCTTGTAAAACGGGAGTGCAGCCATTACAGGACTCCGTTCAGGACTACCTGCCCCACCCCAGTGTGGTGGTGATTGAAGTGGTGTTGTGTGGTGATTGAAGTGGTGTTGTGTGGTGATTGAAGTGGTGTTGTGTGGTGATTGAAGTGGTGTTGTGTGGTGATTGAAGTGGTGTTGTGTGGTGATTGAAGTGGTGTTGTGTGGTGATTGAAGTGGTGTTGTGTGGTGATTGAAGTGGTGTTGTGTGGTGATTGAAGTGGTGTTGTGTGGTGATTGAAGTGGTGTTGTGTGGTTCAAGTCAAATAACATGACATTAATACCTTCCCTGGCCCTGGACAAAGCCACGCACACCCTGTTGTCGATGGACAGGAATCCTATATTCTCTTCTGCATTACTTCTGACAAGAGACAGCAAGATTATTTTGTTCTCCTCTCCTTGGAAATTATCCAGAACATTAATTTGCACGTTTTTTAGCATTGACATGGTGCTCCTGAGCTGCAACACCAAGAAAGTAACATGGAACAACCAGATAGAAAAAATCTACAATGAATTGAACATGCGCAGTGCATTAAATATGAGCAACAAAGAGTAACAATAATAATTAACCTGAGAGAAATTCTAAATTTCAAGTCTATTATAATAAAATTAAAATATTCATACTTAAAAAAATTCATTATTTCAAAAACCTATGGTTTTGAGGTTAAAATGTCAAAACAAGGTTGAGCTTTACCGTACATGATTATATATTGTATTCATAGTAAACCATAACTAAGTACAAGTAATAAAATTATGTAGGTACCTATTTAAAAACTTTAACTCCAACAATAATAATGTTTACAATAACATTGTCATAATTTTTATATTGACAATTTATCTGCTCATGAATATACCATATTCATTTATTTCAAATAATGACTTATATATTCTATGTATAATTATATACATCTAATCAAAAGTATACACTCAGAATTGGCATTATATGCTGATCTATATGAATATGTTTATGTGTATATATATATTTCTTTTTTTTTAAGCCATAATATTTTTCACTGGAGTTCCTTATTCCATCCACAGATTTAAAAAAAATACACATACATAACACATGTTAAATCATGTAAATTGGAACATATTTCAAAGTGAACACTTAAATAACCACAGTTGTGAGAAGATGACGGTTTAAAAAGTATGATAATGATAAGTATTAATAATATAGAGGATAAGTGGATGAACCTGCAAGTCGGATATAAGCTACAGCAATCTCAGTATCTACCAAGTTACCAGTCAACGTACCTTCCTGAAATGGAACATTTGTCCCGAGTAGGTGGCCAGAATGGTAATCTCGTCCGGGCCGTAGCCTTGCTGGATGAAGTATTTGGCCAAATTGAGAATAAATCTTGCTTCATGATCATTTAAACGGCTCGATATGTCTTCGACCTACGGAAACGAAAAATAGTATGAATGTTCCTTAGTCTGTGATCCCAACAAATAAATTAAATAGACATTGTGAATCTTCACATTATAAACTATTAATTACCTTGGATTCCGATACTGTGTGATTGATGAAGAAAAGGTTTTTGACTACGCCCTTGACATCAGGATATTCCTCTACATTGGCATTGTTCTTCAAGTTTTCATATATAGCCGGAGTAATCAGCCGGGCTATCTCTGGCCTCATGCGGTGCTGAACTTCCAGTTGGTGGCAATGGGAACCATTCTTTACCATTCGCTCAAAAAGCGAAATGTCTAAATTAAATTTTTTGGCCAGTTGGTATGTGGCAGTTATGGGCCGCAGCTGCTGATGATCACCTGCAACACGATGGTTGATAGAGACGTCCAACTAAAGGTTAGGTTGGGAGAGAAAGCATATGTATTGAATGGATACCTATCATGATGAGGTGCTGACAGTCCTTGGTGAGAGACACCACGACGTGGGACTCCATCACTTCCGCTGCTTCCTCCACAATCACTTAAAAGAAACGACACAATTAGTGACAATATCTATATTGGTAATGTGATGTGTGTGTGTGTGCGTGTGGGTCTCGCATCTTCAATTGGAACTCTTTTACCAACTATGCATTCAGTTTCAAGTCAACTAATAATAACTATTTGTGATCAATGAGACCTAGTGAGAGTATAATTACCGATGGGAGAGCGGAGAGACCTGAGCAAGGACTGGAGGCGCGCGGCCCCGGAGGTGGTGACCCCCACCACGTGGGTGTTTCTCAAAGTATCCAAATCTAACGCCAGAGTTAATTCGTCAAAATTGATCTTTTCATTTCGGTAAGTTACCTGAAATTTTTTACATAGATAAGTAACTGTATTTTGATACCCTTTAGGTCTACTATTACGTCTAAAATATGATGTGAAGTGAGATCTGGAGTTCTCTCGTTCTAAAATGCATGTATGATCTTAAGAGAAAGGGAGATAGAAGAGTTATTATGAGGACCATCATTTGGTTCCCGATATGGGACAACTAGAATCAAAAGTTTAAATTATTTTTGATGTATTTTTTTATTATTGAACAAAGCATTTTTTTTATTGTATATTGTCCTCCACAATAGGAATTCGCCAGTGTTGTAGAGGACATTATTCAAGGGAAAATTTATTTAGTACACACTTAAAAATTTTTAAATATTTATACACGGATGACGGGGTTCCGCCGATTATAACTGAATTGTTTTACAAAAGAAAAGGATAAGTACATTTTTTTTTAAAAAAGGTGTTATTAGTCTTTGTTACAGATGTACCATTTCTGAGGGGCGACAGTTTACAGCCTCTATGGCCTGATAACTAGTAAAAAGATAAATTATACTTATTGCATGAAAAGATTTTTTTTATTGTACTTACAAGTTACATTATTATTTGAGCGATATTGACCACCATACTAGACTCATCATAGTAGTAGATACTAAAACTCAAAAATTTAACCTTCAATATATCCCCTTTTGCCAAAGTTCTGTCTTAGTAGCCTTATGTCGTTAATTTAATCCGGTATAAAAACTTCTTGATATCAATAAAATAAGAGTTTTCAACTTACTATAGCTTCTTTGAATTGCTCCGAGAGGTCGGCAACCACAAGTTCTAACCAATCCCAATATAGCGACCACCGCTGCTCAGAATTGAATAAATCTGGACTTACGTCACTTGGATCATCCAATAGTATCTTGCGGTATTTATAGTTGCCTCTCGACAGCTGTGCCTAAAAGAATAATTACATAATAAAGAATAGACACATATTTGATAAGAAACTTCTTCCCACTAAACAGACACAATGTAGCAAAATGAATTAATAGGTGTTCACATGAGTTCATCGGTCACCTATTTCCAAATAATGCGTGCGATTATGTGTATCTCCCTTGCCCCCTTGCCCCCTTCCCCCTTGTTTGACCTTCCGCCAGCCAGTCCGAATTGAACCACTGCCGCAATTCGTCACCTGTACAGCCGCAACTCGTGCTTCAACCTATACCAGTGAAACACAAGTGAATTATCTACAGTGAATGGTGAAATCGGTAAGTCCCTTCTTTTACCACTTCCATCTATTATTGTTACTCAATCCTATGTCGTAGTCGCTCGCAAATCCTTTTGCATACAATTCACAACAGCAAAACCATCCCGATCATTACGATCATGATTGACTTCACCCACAAGCACCAGCACAATAGTCACTAACAAGAAGTTGTCAAAGGGAGTTAGGCTAACTAGCTAGAGCAGATGGATGGGGAAGGAGTGCAAGAAGACATGACACAATCAAATTAATTACATACTCGAGTCAGGTTGTATCAAGAGTCAGATCATGACAAGGGCCAGAATAACAGAAGGGTGTGTTCGTGGAGGAGTATGTGCCAAGACAGGGTTACAGCGTTCTATCTTTTCTACTCACCCCTGTGGAGAATGGCCTGATGATTAGATAGTTTGACAAAAATAATTACCTTCAGAAATTCTAACTCGTGATAAGCATCTTCACGAAGTTGACGTTGAATAGGATCTGTCGAGGGTTCTATTGACATAAATTTATTGGTTGCTTTCTCTATTGAATATTCAAATGCATCTGTTTTGATATCAGAACCTCCGGCAAAGTCTACATCCACAACGGGACGGTGAGCATAATCATCTTCATCATCATCATCATAGTCAACCAGTAATTCATCATCCTCATCGCTATCATTTTCTTGAACAGAAATTCCGCTTGGTTTTGAAACGTTAGTTAATACATTGGGTCTGTACTTGTTGTTTTTCCGCAGATCAGATAATAACAACCAGTTTACCAGTGCCGGTCTTTTCCCATCGGCAAATTTACTCAAAAAATTTTTCAAACTAAATTGCATACCCAATTTGCGCACTACCGTGACACCGTGATGAAATTTGAATGTTATTGATTCATTGGTAATATCAAATATGTGATCTTTACACTCCAGAGACTTGAGAAGGGCTTGAAACGTTTCAATGTGACGGGAATTATCCCTCAAGCTGTTTTTCAGCTTCCCATTATCCTTTGTAAATTTGCGCAAATTGTTCAAATTGAACTCTTTTAGAGCTTCATTCTTGGATTGACCCCCAATTCTTACCATTTTTTTGGTTACCTTGAGCAAACCTTCGAGGAACTGATCCAGCGCATGGTTTGTATAGCAAACCACTAGAATAGGATTGAAGTGCCTTTCTTGGGGCTGATTTAAATAAAAATTCTTTAAGATAGTTGTAGCAATCTTGAGGCCGATGTAAGTTTTTCCAGTTCCCGGAGGGCCTTGAATTGTGACGAATTCTCTCAATAAAGCCATTATGTACGCTGTGTATTGCGATCTGTCCAAACCAAGTTTTTCTGTCCAGGGCAATCGCAAATGTGGATCTCGTAGGTTCACCCTCGTGCCATCAAACAGAGTATAACCGATAACATCTTCCAAATACTTTGGAGTAGCTTCGGCAGGCTAAAAAGAGAAACCACCATTAATTATACCTCAAAAGGGGGGGAATAAATTCACAAAGAGTTTTTTGCGAAGAGGTCAAGTTTGTCATAAAAAATAAATAACATGGTGCATTGATACATTATTTAAAACCGGAAATGGATGGAGATTTACAATCTGGGCAGGTGGCCAAAATAAAGATTTTTACATCCACAACACCTACAGTAGCAACGCCCCTGACGACACAGGAAAATCTGTAATTTGCATTATGGTACGCAATCGCCCAACGTCCAACTCGGTTCGGAGTTTGGACATTGGCCTATTGTATATTGACTCTAAATAGAGCAACTACACGATCGGCTAACGTTCCAACTACGAACTTCAAACTAATGATGCCATTTTAGCAAAAAATCTACCGATATTCATAGAAAATCTACCGAAATTTTCGCATTAGGTACTCATAATACTGGAAATAAATAATAGGTGTCTATGAAATAATAATTATTGGGAATCACCAAATCACCAATCCTTGATTCTTGAAATTCACAATAGAAAAATGTCTTGTCACATGTTTTTGTCTTTAAAAAATGTTAAAAATTAGACAAATTACAATTTTAAAGCCCCCACCGCTTGTCGATAGCTGTTGCGCCAGTTTTAGCTCGATATTTTATTTTTACACATAGCCCTAGTCAAATTGCAGTGCAAAAAAAATATAACAACTAACCCCGATTATACATCGGATTACATGCATTTAGCCGTTGGGGTGATTTGTCATAAAAAACGAGGCTATAAAAATTACCCAATTATTATTATTAGCATAATATGCATAATGCTTATTTGGGAATTTATTTAAGGGTTAGTTGCATATTTGAGTCGTTTTTCGTTAATATAAACATAATTCAGTCATGTTTTATTCTTCATGCAGCACATCCGTCGGGATCACCTGCCGAACTCATACTGAACTGCCAATGTGTGGAGGCTTATTCGTGCAAGTTCGCTAACTAGTTTGAAAGTTGAGCTAACCTAGTTCGCTACCGAAGCGATTTCGGGCCAACTCGCCAAACTCGAGCCAACGTCGGCCCAATGCGCATAAACTACCCCTCTACACGATCGCCTAAATGTTCGGAGTTGGAAGGTTGGGAAATCGTGTGGTCATGGCATTACCGATGAATAGTTCTAGGGAAAGCAGACAACAGTTTTAAGTGTCGAAAATAAAATTACCGATGAAAATACATATGAAATAAACAATCATTCTGTAATACACCAACTATTTTATTTGTAGCATTATGTAGCTTGGCAATAAAATGTACATTTAATATCATGCAAGTACATTTTTTTTTTCATTTCTATAGCAATACCAAGCTAGTAACCATGTCATTGAAATTTTGTTCTTAACATTAATTTTTTTCACATTTTCGAATTTGACACTTGGTTTTAAATAAACAATGCAAAATATCATAATTCGTTTTTTGACATTTTTATTTAGTCATAATAAAAAATGGATTATTCCTATAGCTCTGTTTTCGTGGGAAAACCAGCTCTATATTTTTAATAATGATAATATTAAAAGGACAATTTGTCAGAGTGCCGTTTAGTGACTAAATTCACCTCAAGGGCACTTTACATCTTGTTAAAGTTTGTAGCCCCTTTAAAATATAGATTTCGTCTTTTATTTATTTATCTAAGACCTAATATATAAATGCATGGTTATTTCTGTAAAATTTCTCAAATAGAAATAATCGCCTCTCCATGTAATTGTCTTCCTTGCAAAGAATTAAATAAAAAATAAGAAGTTTAAACATAAAATTGTCTTAAAATGTGATGTAGAATCTTTTGGAAAGTACCGCAAATTTCTGAATACCATTTGGTGAAAGTAAAAAAACACCCACTTCCACCATTTTGCTTTTTACAACTTGCAATAATCTTCCTATGAGAGCCATCTTGGTTTTATCATTTAAAATATTTTGAACAATCGCAGCGCCCTCATTTTTTATCTAATATAATACATATATCTGTAGCTTTCTATTTAGTTTTTACCCAAGCTTCCTCAAGACGGTATATTAACAACTCTGTAGTTGTATAATACAGATTGTGTTATTTCAAATACTATATCAAATCATTTTCTACAATTTTTTTGTTTGTAATTTTGTTGTTTTGTTTTGTGTGATAACAAGTAAAAGGCGTGGACAGTGGAGAAGGAAAAAAATCTGTTCTCCTGTTATAGGTTCCAGTCCAAAATACAAAAAATAAATCAAATTAACTCTAAACTTACCTCCACTCTGATTATATATTTCTCAAAGGGAAAGTTGGTCACCAACGTGGGGTTTTGAAGTGCCTTCAGGACGTGAAGGTAGGGGGGGAAGTAGGTTTCACATTCTATCAATAAGTAGCTGTCACCAAACATTTTCTCATTGCTGGGATTTCCCGTCACTTCCACTGACACCTGCAACAATAGCCAAAAGTTTAATAATAATACTCGGATGACTTGTAAAAATCGCCTTAAGGGCGCTGTACAAATACTACTTGCTAGGGTTTATCTTATTATGTACAAACAGATACAGAAACATACTTTAATATGCAAGCAACTTAATAGCCAAAAATTTATTTGAATCATAATTCTTTTTTACATATGGTATCCCTACAAACAAAAGACAACCGACCGGCGTTCTGTTATTCACAGAGCCCACGATTCATTCGCTTTCCTGCCTCACTGAATTGGTCGTACAGTCGTATATCCTAGTGACTTGCTAGTTGCATTTACATCACTTCTCGCTTCTTTGGAATTAACCTTCTGAATTATAATTTGTACGCGTCGAGAAATATATTTATTAAATGGTGACCCTTTTTTTCTTTTAATCTCCGCGACAACCTTTAACGAGAGACACTTGGTAAGTATTAAGACACTAATACCCAAACGAGGACCACACATCCGTTAAAATACTTACTTGGTAGGTCACTCCAGATTAAAATGTTAAATTACAATGTTTTGGCTTGATATATGATTTTGAACACACGGGACACATATTATAAAACACTGCGCATTGCATGATATTGCAGTTACTGTTTAAATAATATTTGTCATTGATATTATATTTGTTAGAATGTTATTGGCAAAAGAAGAGTAGGTATTTATTTGAAACATTATTTTATTTGAGATTTTTGATAATAATTATTTAGTTACAATTGTTTATAATTATTTAGAATGTCGCGGACTATGAAATGTTTCAAATTTTTCTGTTAATTACTTTAGGTAAGTAGGGGAGACCAGGGATAACAACAACAGGGATGAAACACTTTGGGTTATAGAATTTTTTTCTCCATACCTATTGCAAACTTCAATAACTTTAAGTAAGATTTTGATATCATGTATTCTAGTTTCTATGGACATTTTTATATATGGTCTACAACCACACATCAAAAAGATATTTAAATAATAGAGAAGATTGTGAATGTGTTTCGATTGTCCCCATGCCTGAGACAATTGAAACATATACTGGGGACAATTGAAACAGTACTTAGAATCAGACATTTAGTGCTAATAATAAGAAAACCGATTTATTTAACGACTTTTTAATTGTAAATTAAAGTAAACAAGAAACAACAACAAACAAAATATCTATAGCAATTTACGTACCTACTTACAAAATAATTACAGCACTAAAACGGTTAAGCACCCTTGAGGAGATATTTCACAAAAATGGCGCTATATAAATTATGTAAGTATTGTTTATTATTATAATATAATGAACACATTTTCTTCCTCAACCAGGAGATAAAAACATTTATGACAAAATTATTTTACAGCAAAATTATTGAAATCAACTTATTATTTTTTTAAGACTTATTGCTTCGATAAGTTTTAACTGAACACAAATAACAAATGACTAAATAAAATTGGAGCAATTGGTGAATTTGTCAAGATTACAGATGGGTTCTGCATGCCATTGGAGACATATTGTCTTGGCGCTCTCGTAGCTGCCGGCAGCTTTTTTTAGTCGCTCCTAGTTTATCTGGGAAATATCGGGAAGTTCTTAATTTTTGCGGTCTTAAAGTAGCGTAAAATAACCGCAATAATTTATAGGTTACATTTATAAAAATCATATAATTTTAGTGTGGCCATTTCGGCCTTAAATCAAGTTTATAATAAAAAATCAAATAAAAACCTAAATATTTTAAGTTTAAATCTGTCACGCTGTTCTAAATTAACCCAAAAGCATCGGTCGGTTGAAGGCGTTCAACACATGTGCTTGTTAAAAGACCTGTGCCTGTTAAAAGTGTCCCAAAGTGAATGATTTACAATGTTATTCTTTGAACTATGTTGATTGTAAACAATATCGTATACGACCGAGCTAGACAACTCAAACTCAAACTTAATGGTGAATGTGCTATTTTGGAGCCTTTAATAGCTGCAAAGATATAGTTGTATAACGTTGTACCACAACCGCAATCCGCAAAATTAGATTTCGTGGCTGCCAAGAAAGGCGCAATAGGAAATAAAAACATTTGACGAGAAGATCTTCTGCTGTCACGGCGACCTGAGTTCTGACCTCCAGTTCACGGAGCAGATCCGGTGCATCATGCGGCCCACGGACGTGCCCGACCAGGCTGCTCTGCGACCTGCTGTGGTCTGACCCCGACAAGGATACCACCGGCTGGGACGAGAAATAGACGACACGCTGATGTGCTCTTTCCAGATCCTGAAGCCGGCCGACAAGCGCCACCTGGCGTACGGGCAGACCAACACCAAGCGTCCAGTCACCCCGCCCAGGGGCGTCACCAACAAATACAAAGAAGATTGGAAGGATCAGTACAGCCGGCCCCCGTCCTCACCCGCCGCCCAACTTCACATAACTCCTATCATTTGTATTAGCGTCTTGCAATATATCGTAAGGAATAAATACAGTTAGCTTTTTTTTTTTTCAATTAAACGTGTATGAAAACTTAGAAGCCGTATTTAATTTTGATAATCTAACTGCATCTCTTTATATGGTCTATAAATAATGTGTAATGATAGTGTCCAAAAAAAAAAAGTCATAGATTTAATATAGGAATAATGTAAGAATAGGAAGTAAGATTTGTACGGCGCCCTTGAGGTGATTTTTCACAAAAACGGCACTATAAAAATCATCCGATTATTATTATACTACAATCATCATATGATTATTCCCAAACATTGAAAATACCTGATAATCATCACAGTCAAATACGATTTCTGAATTAAATACGTACATGCAAAGATTGATTAATTTATGTGAATACCGCACAAGAGTCCCAACTGCTCCCGACCGTCTGGAGTCAGTGAGACCATGACATCCCAAATTGAGGAAATACCTGACTATTCAGATTTGGTCACCAAACACAGCTAAAAGCCCTTTCAAGCAATGTTTCAATTCTGAAAGGTGGTCTTTCACTGGGGCGATACCGAGAGTATCTTCCATTCTGGAACGTAGGCAAATATATGATATATTATTTTAATGAATTAATTGTGAAACACAAATTAATTAAATAAAATTTACTTGCGCACGCCGGGCTTTGAACCCGCGACCTTCGGGTTCGTAGTCGAGAGCCTTACCCCTCGACCATGGAGGCCGTCAAAACATTAGCAGCAAAGGATGATTTTAAAACAAAGCAACCAGAACAATGATCTTACCTTTCCAATATCCACATCATCCCTATCGTGAACAGTGCAGAATATAATACTTTCAAAATCATCGCAAGTGAGGCAGACAAGGGATCCATACATAAAACGCTTTGAGTGTGCCTTCTTCTCGCCCCTCTTCTTGTTGGCTAGTTTCTGGTTGTAGCAAATTTCAACAGCTAAAACACCATTCTTCAGTCTGAAGCTTAGCAATTTAGCGTTTGAATAAAATCTGAAACAAAAATAAAATTACCATGAAAAATCGCATTTTGAGAAAAGCGAAAACGGCGAAGTTCAAAACGTGTAATACAAAAATTATGACTAAATAGGTGTCCCAGAGGCAGACGGGAAGTACTGAAGACTGGAGGCGAATGAACCGAGGCGAGGGACGGCAGCCAACGGAGAACATTTGTGGAGGTCAAATCCCACCCTGGAATGCAGCGATGATAATAATTAAGTCAAATTTATCGGGGGCACGACAGTTTCGTAAAAACAAAAGTTCACCTGGCACCACCAAATTTAGGTTTTCTTCCCGTTCCTACAGAGCTTTTATATTCTTGTACGGCGTCTCTCAGGGGAGCTATGAAGTCTTCCCTCATGAGGCGGAACTGCACGTCCAAGTAATGCTCCACACTGTTATACGCCCCGTCCACTATGTTGGGGCGCAGGAAGTCCGGCTTGTTCGACAGATCTTCCTTGAGCGGCATAATGGAAATGTCTCTGAAGTTATCCGGCGGAAGCATGTCTCTAATGGATCCAGCCCCAGAGGAACTTTTTGGTGGAAGAAACTAAAAATTAAATTTGTACATAAATTAAATAAGAATCGTCAGAATAGTGACATGATGAGGGTAAAACTTTAAAAGTATGTATGAATAAAACATGCATATTCTTTAAAATCGTACTGTTACCCACATCAGCCTTGATAGACCAGACTTGCTATTATTACCTTAGGAGTCCCTCACGTAGGGGTCAGCTAATTATGATGGAGTTAACCGTTCAGCTCCTTTTACAGGAGATTAGTTTTAAACTGTGGTATTTCTGTGAAGCTAATGTAGGCAATTACGCAGAGAGGCGAATTAACAATATTTGGTGGCACAAAGTTTACACAGCAAAACTGGGAAATTTCCCACATAAGAAATTTGGTTGTTCAAGTTCAAATGAACACTAGGCAGACCAGCATATAGACTAAGGGAGTATCCAGCCTGGAGACTACAAGAGGGTTATTAGTCTTAATTTAACGCATCATATAAATAAAATAACATTACCGCTTTTTTGGCTTCCTCTTCGATGCATATGGAAAACTTGACTTGAATATTTTCGAAAGCTTCAAAGAGCCTGTCAGAAATGATTTCCTTTTGTTGCTTTTCAAGGCCTTGCAATGAAACATGAATGGAAGCAAATAATACATTGAAGGAGTCCACCGCCGTGCTGGGGGATAGATCTATTACTGCTTCGGCATACTTTATTACGTTGTGGTAAAAGTCTTCAATATCGTTCCAAAAAAGCGAGTTCATTCTTTTATCTGTGATTTTTACAAAGGGCAGGCCCATGACATACTTTTGAAGAGCGTCCAGAAACTTAGATTTGGTTATCGTTATGAGTAAATTGGATTTGGCTACATCGAACTGTACGGTACTTAAATTTTTTAAACACTTGACAAATAAAATTATCATGTCGTCTTTGACTTCATCACCGAGGAAGCCCTTTAAATTATTGCTTTCAAGATTTAAAGTCGTGAGCAACTTATCGGGATCCATTTCCGAAAACTCTAGAAGCTTTTTGAAGCCGAGTCCGGGAGGCCTCCTATTCTTTTGAAAGGGGTCTCTATTGTTATTCAGGAATGATCGGTCATCAGAAGAAACATCTCTGTTGGATGATCCCTGATTGTCATTAGGTCTCTTAGGCCGCTGCTGGTTTCTTTCGTATCCTCTATGTTCGCCAGATTCCATTTGACGATGCATATTATTTAGATTATCTCTATGTTGGCTGGCATGATCCTGAGCTCTGCTTGAACCTGGAGCTGAATACGACACATTTGTTCTAGAGCCAGCATTATTATTACTTGATAGGGGTGCTGTTGAATTATTATTCAAATTACCAAAACCACCCAAATATCCCCCTCTTAGATTGTGACCTCTTGGATTTTGACCTCTTGCATTATGACCTCTTGGATTGTGACCTCTTACATTATGGCCTCTTACATTATGGCCTCTTGCATTTTGGCCTCTTGCATTTTGGCCTCTTGCATTTTGACTTATTCCAAACATTTGTTGTCGACGAACTGGAATATATTAAAAAAATATTTATATTCAATACATATATAATTTTAACTGTTTTATTTTTTTTATTTTTAATACTAACCTGCTGACGGGGGTCGATGGTCATTTCCATAATCATCATAAACAACATAATCATCATAATCCATTTTTGCACCTGAAGTCGAAAAGAACAATATAAATTAAAAGGTTATAAAACACAAATGTAAAGGTGGATAAAAAAACATAGATAGAGATCTAAAACAGAAAACATACTAAAACCAAATACAGGCTGAAACAGATAACACACAACTACACTAACAACATTACATAATATATTATAACAATACAATTAAATTTTTTCAAATAATTCATGTTTAATATGCAAATAAAATTCTCAGCACGGGACATTACACTTCGTTCCAATACGTGCTCTGAAACATACGTGTAAGGGAAAGCGACGTGCCATCTGAACGCCGACAACTCCCGTCAGTCTGACGCGTAAGTGTTTGTAATCACTTCTTAGCACCTACTTAATAAATTGCTTTTCACGTTTCTGGAATTTAACATGCTAATATAGAAATAGAGGTACTAAATTTTAAATCTTCGAAAGAACATCCAGTCGGTGGGCTGTGAGACGTTCTTGTGCTGATTAGCATTTTCTTATAACAGAATTAGTCAATTTTTAAACGAAACATTGCAAGTAAACTTTTTAATAAATGAATTAAAAATTACTTTGAATTCACCACTGTATTAATATACGGATATCTGCGCGCTTTCTTCATCGGGAATATATAGAATACTAAAAAATAATAATGTCAAGTAGACAAATGATAAAAATAGAACGCAATAATGTAAGAATACACAAATTATAAACATAAACATAAACTGATTAAAGTAGGTAAGTAATTAATCAAAAATGTTAATAAAAAAAATTACTATAAAAATTGAATAACAAATTTATTTTAGAAATTAAAAAATAAATTGTTTTTATTATTAATATTATTATAAAGTATATAAATGATTATTAATAAAATTTAATTCACTATTAATTCTTTTTCTGATTTCTAAAATTTCAAATTTGTCTAATTGTAAACCGGTTGTATTTGTACGTAAAATTTTTAAACCTTTATTCATATCAAAAGAATGATCGGTTTCTAAAATATGATCGACAAATTCAGAATAATTGTTATTATTTAAACACCTTGAATTTAAATTCTAAACAAAATTAGAACGTAATTTTTATAATCTTTTGCATAGTGGTGATATAATTCTTTTCCCATAGTGATGTTTATCTTATGTTATCTATGGTCAAAACTTTTCAACCATAGAAATCACATATTGTTAACTACAACTTTTTACATTATTTACTTATTTGTTATCAATGTCAGTATTGACTTGGTGGATATTGCACCTGTTATTTTTTATTTTTTCCGTTACTGTGTATTATTAGTTTTTGGTGCAGTTACTGTAATGTGTTTTGCACCTGTGTGAATATTATAACTAACTAAATATGTAAAAGCCCATATAGGGCGTATATAATATAATAAAAAAAATATCACGCATCATGCCACATTCCAGTCCGATTTCTGAGAAACCAGTTTACACGTACACTTCCGTGCGGAGGTTGGTCTATCAACGCATCGCAGCATGCCCGCGGGAAGTGTGGTGACTTTTTTAACCCAAATTATCGTAACATTTCGGCAAGCGTGCTGATGTGGCGTATCAGCGTCGAAGGGTGGGACATACGTGTCGGTAGCTTACACTATTATAACAAAAAATCTATATATAATTATAATGCGTCTCTGGGCATTATTTATCTGATGATACTCTTCAAAACTCGCAAAACAGTATTATGAATAACTTTATCCAACCGCACTGACTCTAATCTCTCGTGATAACAGGCAAAATCAATTTTCCTAGAAAAATGGTTTAATTATAACACAGTACATTTATTATGCAAGATAAAGGAAATGTAAATCAAACAAGGGACAGTATTTTAAGAAACCACAAGAATTTTCTCATTTAACTTATTTAAGGCTGGCCCTTATTTTATCTACAATACTTTAAATGGTTATTGATGATAATTCTTGTGCCAAGATCGTGTCACTACTTTTTTTGAGCATAATAAATTCTCAATGGAAACATTGTTTTTATTACATTAAAAAGCGCCTAGAGTAAACTCACTTATCTTTGACACAGACAAGTTTGAGTGTGAGAAAATATTTTATTGTCGAGAAGGGTTCAATGGTAATTCAACACACATATTAATCCGCTCACTTTTTAAAAATAATATAAACTCATCAAAAGTATGAAAAAAAAAAATTTAATAGTAATAATTTTTTTAAATTATAAGGTTGGGTTAGATTAGATTATTGAGCTAGTTTTTTTTTCGTACTTTGACTTTATATCTTGTTTTAAAAGTGTGCTGGTTCATACGTGTGTCGAATTATTCGGTCACCGTCGAGAAAAGATTATTTTGAACACTGAACAGATAATCTCTAGAGTGTGATTTATACTGATTTAAAAGTGTGCAGGTTCATACGTGTTGAATTATTTGGTCACCGTCGACAAAAGATTATTTTGAACACTGAACAGATAATCTCTAGAGTGTGATTTATACTGATTTAAAAGTGTGCTGGTTCATAAGTGTGTTGAATTATTCGGTCACCGTCGAGAAAAGATTATTTTGAACATTGAACAGATAATCTCTAGAAGTGTGATTTATACTGATTTAAAAGAAAACTGATGTAGCCAATTTACATAAGACCTTTCGACTTCTGGGCCCCCGACAGACCAATGAAATTGATTTATCTGCTTGGGAAAGAATTTCAAAATTGAAAATGTTTGATCAATGGAGACAAAGTTAGCATACTTTGAGCACATGAACACGCCCACGCCCGCAACACACTTCTTTTTAGTGGTTTTGAACCAATAGAACTTGTTAAAAATTTTATATGGGAAATACATTAGTTTTTAAGCATAATTTCCTAAACACCTAATTGGGATGCCATAGTCCCACTGGCTCCGGATAGCTGGAACTCTTGTGAAATATTCATATTCAAAAATATATATATAAACGTATACAACTTTGTCAAATACTAATAAATTCATGTTAAGAGGAACAGCTGCGCTGCCTGTTTCATACATAACTTCATTTTGGATATTTTAAATTACGTACGGCAAATTTGTGTTCCAACTTAAATTGGTCATTTTTAATTTAATTTAAAGTCTACCATGATGCTTTATATATATTTTTTTTATATTACATTATATTTTCGAATTAGGAGGGGGTAAAACTTTTTTTTAAATCACCGTTAGCCCCCAAATAATTGTTAAAGGTGCCTCTAAAATCGCGAAAAATCAATTCCTTTAATGGCTTATATTTCATGATGTAAAACAATTCTAATCCATACTAGATATTCACTATACTTTTTGATGAAAAAAAGATCATTAGGCGAGTATTTTGTCCTCAAAATCGAAAATTAAGTTCTCTATGAAACAAGCCGCGCAGTCGTTCCTCTTAATGTGGTTTTTATTATTAAATTATTAATCTAAACAAATCAGTTCAGAAATCACTTTGGAGGACAGGTTTGTACAGAGATTTAGAAGATTTAAAAATGTACAGAACATGAAAAATTTCCAAATTTAAAGAAGACGTTAACTTGTTTGACTAAAAAATCGAGCAACATAAAAGAGGAAAATATGTTTAAATTTAATAAAGAGGTGATGAAATATGTGAAGTTTTGCAATCTTTAATTATTAATGGTCACCTAAATTGCATTTTTTTTGTATAAAATCTGTGTATATATCAGAAAATATGTAATCATTGTACATACTTAAATGATATGGATGTATTTGACGATAATCTAAACTTGGCAAATTTCAAAAGGATGAATGATTTGTTTCTGCCTAGTTTATAAATTATTGTTAACTACAACTTTTTGCATTATTTACTTATCTGTTATTACTCCACCAAGTCAATACTTACTTATATGTCAGTATTGACTTGGTGAATATTGCACTAGTTTATTTTTATTTTTTATTTTCTGTTACTGTGTATTTTTAGTTTTTGGTGCAGTTTTTTTTTTTTTCTTTCTTTTCTTTTTTAATTTTGGTGCAGTTTTTTCTTTTTCAAATGTAACTTCACTGCTTTTCATGTGTAACTTAACTTGAGTGCAAGTTTTCAATTTTTATTTTTCTTATGTGATTTTAAAATAATGTATCTGTATAAAAAAGCCCTGAGCGTTTAAAAAATAAATAAATACTGTAATGTGTTTTGCACCTGTGTGACTATTATAAGTAACTAAATATGTAAAAGCCCATATATAATATAGGACGTATATAATATAATAAATAAATATCGGCTATACCAGACGTGACTATCAAAGTTTGTAATACCCTCCGTTTGCGTTACATCAACCAGTACATAACTCAGTAGGTGGTACGACTAGATACGAAATCAACTACTGAGTTCATACAGCTTCGAACGAGAGACGACTAGATACGTTCCTCGATCGAGCTAGCATGTAGTACTGGTCGGGCTCACACAGACGACCCGACCACAAACTCGACAGAGAGGCGACTAGATACGCATCTCTGTCTTGTTTGTTATGTCTGCACAAATAATTAATTGTGCAACGCCCGACTTTAATTTTAACCTGATAGAGGCGACTAGATACGCATCCCTGTCTTGTTATGTTTGCACAAAATGAGGATTTGTGCAAACGCCCCATTTCAGTACATATTGGCTTTCGACAAGCGTAGTTCCGGGGGTTTTCGAAGAAGTGATGATAAGAGTGCACGTTATCGTCTTCTTTTTCTACGCCACTGAACCTCGTTTTCGTGCCGAGACGCTACTGGGTGCTAACGGGACATTTCTCCGACCCCCGCCACCTCTACGGTCGCTCCCGGCGACGGTCCCGAAAACAGAGCGGGCTCTCATTGGTCGAGCTCCTCTGATCCACAAAAAACTTATCAAAATTATTCTTCTACCAAAATTGTCTGTCTTTGTAAGCGATTCCTGCGGCTGCGGTGACTGATCTAAATAAACGATCTTTTCTGATCTGTTCATTAGCACCCGCGGAATCGAGTAAACTTACTCAATTTATGTTTGTACAATGCATTTTTTTGTAATTTGACGGCAAAGTATCACCTGTCCTACTTTGACCCCCATGACATACTTTGTAAAAATTTTGGCTTCTTTAATAAAAAATAGGTGAAGATTGCAATAGGCTCAATCCAAGCAGAAGGTCGTGGTTCACATCCTAATTTTTTGATCAAGTCGATCCAAGATTGACAGAGTCTACGGCAGCTCGCGAAATATTCACGAGTTCAAACTGCCCGATTCGCCGCACGGTATCGCACCGAAGTACTTGAACGACGAGTACATTTCTAAAATTCAGAGTATTCTCACGGATTCAACACGTCTTCTACCTACTTCGCCTGCATCTTCACCCGGCCTGAAAACCGACCGTGACTTTCTCTTCACCCTCACCCGCTCCTTGCAAGAAATCGTTTGCCTTTTTCAAGGCATTTTTCCCCCCTCCTTCCTAACCTGCTCTGAAGCGTCGAAGTGGCCAGCCTGATCTTCTTCTTCTAAAACGTGCGGCAAGAGTTTACAGATCTTGTCCCGTACATCGGCCTTAGAGTCAAAGAAACATATGTGCCGATATGTACTATTTAAAGTTACATAAATAAAAAATTTACAAAACACCAAATCTTAACATAGGCAATTATTTTTAAAGCCGGATTAAAACAGAATATGAAGGACAATGTTTAATTTTATAATCTAATCTTGGAATTTACATGAGTTGATATAATTTATTGACACCAACAGCTCAGTAATAATAGTAAGCATTAAATGCAAAATAATTCAACCACATTTTTAATGATAAATCGCTGATATCTATCTACCTGTTCTCCCTTTCTCCTTAAAAACAATAAAGTCGTAAACATGATAAAAGGCTGTTTCTCAGTGACGTGTCGCAGGGACATCACTATCGGAAATGAATACACATGGACCAATACACAAATCCCAAGTTTATGTTATTTAGGTAAATATAATTTTTTTAAATATATTATACACAATAGCTTACTTGTTCACGTTGATTCGCGATCGCAGTGGCGGGTGCAGTCACAAAATATCAAATCTATACATTTCTTTCAGCATGTTCACATACAACATGCGGGTGTGCGAGCTAACTTGCAACAAACACGCATCGAATCCGTGATTTGTGGAGTCGAATGCATTATTTAAAATGTTGAGAATTACTTTATTTTCAAGATACACAGTATCCTGATGAGGAAAGCGTCACTTTTGAAACAAGTTGATATTTATATATTAAAAACAGTGGTGTAAACAAAGTAATTCTTTTTAATTTATTAATTATGATGCCACTAAATAACTACAAATCTATTGAAGGAAAAAAACCGACCTAAACAAAGAATGAAATTATACATAAAACAATGTCAACTCAGCAATCGGTCAATGGCTGAGTTGACATCGCGTCTGAGTTCCACCCAGGCATCGAGAGTTCGATTCCTCTGCTGGCTAAGTCCTCCATCACAACACAAGCAACATCTTCTGATTACTGTGAAGTTAGTGAGAGATTTTCAAATATTGTCAGGTTATTCGTAACTTGGTAATATTTGCCTTTCTTTTTAAAAAAAAATAAATTATTTAACACATTCTGTGATATTTGAAACAATTTTTCTGGGGCCTAAAGCTGATTATACCCGCTACAATCAATTCACTTTTATCAGCTGATATTAATTTAAAAAAATTATTAGTTGGTAGATTAGGAATTCTGAGAAATCCATTACAATAAAATGATGCACTTTCAATAAATAAAATAAAATAAACCATTGATTTTGAAACATGCAGATATTTTATTTATTAAAATTACTAAAACGAATTCAACCCAAGTAATGTGGCATTTTGGAACGAACATATATCTATAAAGACTCCGCGACGTGCGTGGCGAAGACCTCGGTCGTCGGAGACTAGCGTCGCCGATGAGTCAACAAAATGTACGAACCTCCGTGCAGATGTATTGCGATAGTCGCCACCAAGATACTTGAGTCGTCGAGTATAAGATACCTTGAATATGAAGAGCCTAAGTTGCCCAATTCTCGTGTTAGTCCTTTAAGGTTATATAAAAATAGAAGCCTAGATTGGCCATTATCAAATAAGTGACACGTCTAATAGTGTTAGGAGAAAGAGAGGTTAAGGGAGAAAGAGAGGCCTCTTTCATAAGACAGTAATAGTGATTACGAGTGCTTTTGACACCCAGCCTTTCACAGCATACACTAGGCACTAGGTTGCTGGATACTCTCAGTACAGCCTTGGTAAAAGACCACTATTCAGAATCAAAACGTTACTTGTATAATACCTGGGAGTGTATGTATTGCCTTGCGAAGGGAAGTATTTAAACAACTTGAATACCATAGGTTGATTTATTGAAAACAAATACACTCTTTGTTAACTAAATTTCTACAATATCGGAAGTCGCAGTACTACACAGGAGACTGAACGGAGCTATTGTTCGAAGTGGCGTGGGGAAACGAATCTACAAGTGCCCAGGGGGCAGAGTCTATATCTTTTGCGTTAGCTAATGTATGTTAAATTGTTCATCAATAACGCATTCTGATAGTTTTCATAAACGCAGCGTCGTCTCTTGCGTTACAGATTTGTCTCTTAACGTAAACACAAACTTAACTTGTTAGCACGATACGGACTGACAAACTGTCAAAATATGTTGTTTATGGCCGATTTAACTCGCATAATAAAAATTTCAATATGTAATATAGGAATAATTTGTTAAGTATATAAATAATACAATGTAATATGGTTTTTTTTCGTTTTATAAAAAGAAAGGCAAATATTCCCTGGTTACGAATAACCTGACAATATTTGAAAATCTCTTACTTCCATAACAGTAAGCGGAAGATGTTGCTTGTGTAGTATTGGAGAACTTAGACGGCCGAGGAATTGGACTCACGACGCCTGGGTGAGACCCAAACGCAATGCCAACTCAGCCACTGACCGGTCGAGGTTAAGTAATATGATATATAATATAAGTATTAAAATAGGTTAAGAATAATTTGTATGTATGTAGTTAATTAATATAATATGCGTTATGTATTTTATTTAACTTGATAAACAATTTTTAAAAACCAGTTTATTTTATTTTTCAGCTCACAACTCACATCACGATTTTGACCGGATGTCCTAACGAATGATGCATTAAGGGTCCAGTATAAGACCGCGTATTCACCGCCGTTAGGAATTTTAGGCCTCAAACTTAAAACCACGGACCACCGCGATCCGGCAGCAGGATTGGGGAAATGTGGATAATGTAGACCACGGCGGATTAAAAAAAATGTTCAGCGTATTGATGCAATACGAAACAAAAAACATTTGCTCTATATTTTTTTCGTTTATTCGCTGTATAAAAATAAATAAATAGAAGCTTGACAGACTTAACTTAGCATCTGTTAGTAATAGGATAGGGTAACTGATGAGAATATGTTTTTTTTCAATTTATATATAATATATTAATTATTGTCAGTAGCCATACAAAGTGCCTCCCTTTTACAAAAGATTTGTTTTGTTACTATTTACATATTTGTTTCTTCACAGCATAATCTTTTTTTTTAGCTTCGGAAATATTATAGAAATGGGTAACGTGGACCAACTGCTCAGAAATACTTATAAGCACAGCTTTTTGACACAGGGAATTATTTTCATGGATTTTGAATCAAGGAATCCGTTTTTCGATTGTCCACTAGGGGATTCAAGGTGGTTGAAATGAATTGGATGCTTTTTTATATATGGCTATTCTATTAGTGGCTTTGGTTTTTATTAATGGTTAAGTAATTCTACTATTACATTTGAATTGGGAACCAAGGTGGAGGATGTGAATTAGATCCCGTTTATTAATCGGGAATAAGAATTATTTGTCTTTTGATAATTTTTGGGATTTAGAAACGCCCTTCAATATTATATACTAAACAGCAGTAAAAATATAACATAGGTAGATAACGATGATTTACAACCCACTCCAGACGCACACAATAAGCTTGAATACAATTCACCAAGTCAATGAAAGCAATAAGAAAAACTGATATTTTGCCGGTGAATAATACCTATAACAGGGAGTATTTTCACAAAAGTCTCCCATCTTCCCCTTGCCCCTCCCCCAAGCAAAGTAGACCAAATATGCTATAATTTGAAATCAAATACGTTTCTAACGACTTAATAATGTCCGAGATACAGCGGTTCTAAATTATTCAAATTTTTTGTAAGTTGTCATTCTTCGCTATTTTTTAGTGTTTTGGTCAATTTTGACAGTGAAGGAGTAATTTTTCGGTAAAGGTTAATCTATTGTTTTTAAAGTAGACTAAAGATGGTACAAATTGGTCTCCAAGGACCTAATATCGTCCGAAATACAGGTGTTCTAAATAAAGAAAAACATTGTATGTTATTATGATAACATAGAATATTTTTCTTCATTTCAAATTGTAGAATCTTTAGCCTGCTTTAAAAAATATTAATTAACCTTCACCGAAAAATTACCCCTTCACTGTCAAAATTGGTTAAACACTAAAAAAAAATAGCGAGAAATAAAAAAAAACAAACTTCGCTATTTTAAAAAAAATTATTAATTAAGGGGTAATTTTTCGGTGAAGGTTAATTAATATTTTTTAAAGTAGGATAAAGATTCTACAATTTGAAATGAAGAAAAACATTCTTTGTTATCATTCTTCGCATTTGATTTCAGTTCACTTCCAAACACTTTAATTCCGATTTTGAACCAAATCGGTAGAGAACTCAAAATTAAAAATGACCATCGAAATTACTCAGGTTGACATTAAATTTGACTTCAGCACCCCCCTAACATGACTTACGCCGCTTTCTAACCAAATCGGTGTGAATATCTAGAAATTCAAAATAGCCGCTAAAACTATGGATTTTGATAGGCACAGATCGGCATACTTATACATGCAGTCAGGGGCGTCAAGATTGTAAATTATATGGGCACAAAAAATGTTAAGATTTTAAAAATAATTCGTTCATTCATTAGTTTTGCTGTTGACCGCCTGCAAAGATCTAATCTTGTAGATCTGTACCACGTCCGTCAGTTTTTTTCCAGTGCGCAGGTCTTTTATATTGTGCCGTATAATAAATTAATCACTTTTTGGACCATCTTAAAGAACGTTGCAAAGAAATGTGATTATAACAAAAAAAAATCGAAAATACGTAATTCCTACATTCCGGTGGCAGTTTAACACCTCTCTTCCCAGCTATTTGTCATAAAACAGACAGAAATATCGAATTTCAAATCGACGTCCGCTCGCTCTGAAGGACTTCTCACAACTGATTTACTCCGGCGAAATAAAACGTTTTATCAACAATCGCGCGGGCCAGAAATTGTCATACGTTTTTTGTATGACGGAACTGAATTTAAAAATTCCTGAACTTTGAGGGAATTACAGTGATAATCTAGATTTACTGAATTATTTTTAATAAACGCTTTTGGTTCTTAATCTTATTTACTCTGAGATTGTGGAAGGATTTTGATTAAATATGTTTGTAATGGATGCAGTTAACATAACGGCGAAGGCACTGTCGAGCGTTTTACTTAAAATTACTGTAGGTATTTCATATATAATATAAAAGGTTACAGTTTAAGAATTTACGTCACTGAAAACCTTAGACACTTTCGTAACTTTCTGTTAAGAATTTGCAGATAAATTATGTGTTGTATTGCTTACGTTAGCATACTGCGAAGTGACGTTTAGCGCCTTATTTGAGTCTTCCCCCTTAATTATGTACCAGTAATAAAACAAACATCATATTATGTCCGCTCGTACGTTCGTAGGCCCAACGTCGCCGAATGTTCATGTCCAGTATTTAACTTTCAATGATTTTATTCTTACGATTGTGGGTAGGACAAGTACACCGCACATTGATTTCCAATGAACCCTGATATTCCCGTTAATTATAAATAAAGTTCATTAGTACCCGACGTGTAAAATTAATAAATATAATGAAATTAATTATTAGGAAGTATGCAACTTATGGACTTACCTTTCAGCCGATGCTTATTTAGCACTTTATAATAAGACGTGTAATTATTGAATGAATACTAAACACAAACGTATTTATTATTTAAAGTACCTCTGATCAACAATTGCTAAAGCCGGCAGGCGTAATTGCTTCACGAAAATTATCGCAAAACTCACAATTCTCGAAGCAGACTGCCAAGACTGAACCCGATGCAAAATATTGCAAAAGCAGATTAGCAGAAGTCAGCCATATTATGACGCATCGGTTTCACGGCCAATAATACCAGCGCTCGAAAAAGATATTTTCCCAATTCACAACGAATATCTGATGTTTATTTTTTATTTAATACGTTGATTTTATCTGATTGATGTAAGAGATTGAAGTATGCTGTGGGCGTGTGAGTGTTCCCGAAGTAAGCGATTTTTATCATTACTTCTGGTGAAACTGTAAAATATTTTAAAATATCAATATTCTTCCATCAGCAGAAAAACAATATCATTGTCGTCAATTCGTTTGGAATAATTATGTAAATTTCCGACAACAATTTTATATTAAATCAGTATTCATACTTGGATTTTTAGAAAAAAATATAACTACTTATCGAATATTATAAGTTGAATTTTTAAAGCGTAAAGTAATGTTAGAAAATATTTTTTAAATGTTCAATAATCATATAAAATTGAAAACCGTTGATGTATTTGCTGACTCAATTTATACAGTAAAGCGTCATATATACCAACACTTTGTTGAATCTTACAATTAATTAATTAATAATGAAGAAAAATGCTACGTGTTGTCTTGTGTTAAATGCGAACTTAAAAATCTTGTTTGTGATTGACTATCAGTTCAATGGCTGTTCCTCTTCCGGCGGCTACTCTGAGGTTGGCTATCATAACAACCTGCATCCTGCACCCATTTGCTTTGCAGTGAAAACTTTACATTTACATTGATCAGAAATCAATAATTTATCAATTCAAATGGTGAAACAAAATATTTTTTATGTTTACTGCTTTTTGAAAATGTTATACATATTGTTCAATGGGAAAGAATACGTTATCGGTAAATTTATTCCCTACCTCTTGGTAAATTCTCTCACTGCTGACAACACATACAAGATTTTATTTTATTCTGGTATTCCCCAACACATTATTAGGCAGGCTGTCCACACTGGTCTGGGTAAGTACCCATTCCCGATTTATTTGATAATATGTACTGCGTAGATATTTTTACTATTTTTAGGCTGCTCTCTGACGGTCCGGTGAGGAACGAACTTTTCACTCGCTACTGGAGACACTGCGCAGAAAGAAAAGTCCCACAATAGACTGCGTTGCGAACCGTTACCTTACTTTAGCAAACTTGGCTTTTCTGCTCAGTGTCTCTAGTAGCGAGTGAAAAGTTCGTACCTCACCGGACCGTCTCTGACTCTGACGTCTCTGAGAGCAGAGAGCACAAAAAGGAACTTCAGTGAAAAATTTATGGCTTAAAAAAATTCATATAGATAAAATAAACGCCGATTCTGAAATCGTTGGTTTTTACGTATACTTTATAAATCATTATCGAAAAGTGAATAGAATCTCATCTCATCAAAACACCCTGCTCTGTTGGTACCATTGCATTCTTGACATCTGATATCACGGGTTTCGTCCGCACGTATTCTGGTTTTGGATTTGTATGGAATTTTTTTATCTTTCGAGTTTGTTTTGTGTGATAAATGTGCATATGGAAATTATTTCCTCTTGGGACTCAGTAGAAGAACTCTTTTTTTTAACGTCCCAAGAGGAAATAATTACCGAAAATTTAGATGTTGTATTGAATACATGTTTTTATTTTGCTATTCGAATAATAGTGAAAAAAAAATACAACTAAGTGATATTCAATGTTCAAAATTGTTAGGCAACTCGCACATGTTATTTTTTTATTATTTTTAAGTGGCCTTGAAGTTTCTCTCCAGTTTTATGTTATCTTTGGACCTCACGTCTTAAGGAAAGGGAGGGATGAAAATGGGTCTTGAAGAAACTTATGTTATAGGAGGGAAGGATCACAGAGTTTAACACAAAAACGAGTCGAAGAAGCGACCCGTTCTCGTATGTGAAAAAATGTCTGACATGACAAATATTCTCATCCGTGAACAAAATTAATTTACTAGAGAAATTTAAATGTGTGTTTTCCATTCCAGCAGTGTGTACATTCAAAACTGAATACGAATTATACAGCTTCAGAATTTCAGATGAACGAGTAAAATGATCTGTAAACATTAATTATCAACAATGATATTTGATGGAATTGAGTGAAAGTGAATGTAGGATACAAACAGGAAATGGAAGGAAAGGGATAACCAAATAAATACCTTACCTACCACGAAAACATCTGCTAGAGGGTTTCGGGCAATGGGCACACAAAGCAATAATAATAATTTTTTATCAGTTACGGCAATAATCCAGATCGAGGCCACGATACTATAAAAAGATTGAAGTACCTCGGGAAATTACGAGAAATTAGAATACGAAATTCTAAAAATGAAAAACCGATATTTTTTCATAACAAACACCGACCAGCGTCGAAGACATTCCTTTTCTTTCTTCCCGCTCAAAATAAAACAAAAAATAATTAGATTTTCTCACTCTCTTACTTCTATTCCACTTTTCAAACTGTAATGATAGTAGAAAAGGTGGGTAGGTACTGTAGAAAAGACGACCACATTTATTACAATCCTGCTCTGAAACGAGTCAAGAATTTTCTGCGATCTACTAGAAAAATAATTTTACCACTTACTAAAAACAATTAAAATTTAGCCCGCCCTCTGATGGTCCGGTAAGGAATGGACATCTCACTTTCTACTGTAGACACTGCGCAGAAAAGTAAAGTTCGTTAAAGTAAGGTAATGGTTTGCAGCCCAGTCCATTATGAGACTTTTCTAGGCAGTGTTGACAGTGATAAGACGCTAATTTATGCAGTGGGTTATAATTCTAGGAATGGCGCAAAAAGGTTAGGAACTGAAAAGCAATTTAGGTATTTACAACAAGTCATTTATTTTGATAATCGTGGGGTTAGTCTTAAACTTGATAAGACGGTGGTTAGTGCAGTGGGTATAATTCTAGGAATAACGCAAAAAGGTTAGGAACTGAAAAGCAATCTTAGGTAGTTATAACAAGTCGTTCATTTTGATAGTGGCGTGGGGTTAGTCTTAAACTGAGTTAATCTTAATTAGACACAAAAATTCAATAAAACTAGAAAGGCAAGTACTTAAATCTACTGTAAAGTCTTTGTACTTAAAATTAACTAATTACTTCGTTAAATCTATATAAAAGGTTATATTTTTAAAATTAGAGGTACACTGGCTTATTTGTACGAAAAATTGTTTCTTAAAGTTAAAGATTCACTTGGCTGACAGGGTGGAAGAATTATCATGAGTCAGAGGCACTTCCCTTTACTGATGGCTGTCCAGGGTCCAGTGGCTGCTTTGTATGCAGAGTCCTCGCGTTCGCACTAGGTATCCAAGTACCTCCGGATCGGGAGTAGGTACAAACGCGGCGATAATCAGAGGCCTGGGCGGTCTCCGGGGTTTGATCTCCGAAGGGCGAAGATCAGTAACTTCCTAGGCAGAAGCGGGGGTTCACTCGCGGTGCAGAGCCTGGGCGACTTCTGCAATTATATCTCCGAAGTGCGGAGATCGTACTTCCTTCTCGGATGGAAGCGTGACACTCACCGTCGTCAGAGGACCTGGGCGGCCTCTCAGAGGGGCGAGAATGGGTATCTTCCTGGGCGGAAGCTTCAAGCCAACTGTGCTTCCTGGGCGGAAGACTAAAACTCACTGACCTCTCGTCAGAGAGCCGTGTTGCCTGTCTATCTGTAGGGATCTTTTTATGACCCGTATTGTCTGGCGGGCCGCTCATTTATTACACCCTTATTTTCTTTTAGGTTTTATTGCTGTCTTTTTGTAAAATAATGCCGACTTTCTATCTGGGTCCTTTATGATGTAGTAGTTTACAATGGTTTCCGGCTTGAACACAATATACGCGGCTAGCCTTTGTGCAATTTTTTTATGGCCGGTCTAGTCTGGGAATTATTATTACTTGAAATGCACATGTTTAAAAACTAAGTATGTCTGTGAATTACTTATAGGTATTCAAAGGATATATCAAAAGTAACGAGTGAAATGTTTGCTAAAAACACTACTAGCCCCGTTTTCACGCAGCTATGAGATTCCGATTTTTACATTGGCATACCTAACCATTACATTCCGTACAGGTACTCTAAACTGCCGGTACATGTTTTTTTAATTTTAATTATCTATTTCAGACAATCAAAGCTTGTCACACACGAGGAATATAATATTATAAAATATGTGAGAAGACGACGCTTGCCATAAAACCTCATTAATTTGTCAGAGATATATAATATCACCCGTCTGTGACGACTGTATCGAGAGCGATATCGTGAGATAGGTCACGCCCACATTTTATACTCGTGTGAAACGGGCAAAATAAAATTTATGAAATGCGTGTCGTATATTATTCTTCAACATTATAAAAACAAAAATAAACCATTTTAATGTTCTTTGCGCTGGTTGTAGCGCACTAGCAATAACCGCAATATACTTGGCAGTGGTCGTGTTTAGACTAATCTTATCATAGTATTACGGGACCCTCGAGGAGATTTTTCAAAAGAACCTCGCTATTCAAATCATTCTAATAGTATTATCACTGTCATTAAAAATGTTTTTCTATTTGTCGCCCGAAATGGAATCGATTTCGCAAAATCCGTTTAATGGTATAAATTTGTGGAGCATCGTTACATTGTTAAAGATATTTTAAAACTCCATAGCGTCAGTAAATATAAATTTTTGAAATATTCTGAATGAAAGAATGATTCTTTTAGCAGAACACGAAATAGAAATACAAAAGACGGTTGTTATAAAATATGTTACAATAAATTTACAGTTCAGTTTACTAACTTATTATCGTCAAACATATCCAAAAATCGATCAAGAAATCCAAAGATCCAGGGAAATTATTCATGTTCTCATGAGTTATTACCCGGACCCCGAACGGCTTGAAACTTAGTCTAAGAGCCCCTGCAACCTGACAGGCGGTATCGGCATTCGGCGCACGTGTTTGGAAAAAAGTAAACTTAACCTCCGTTGTCGAGACGTTTATGTCAACTTTTCGCTGTTTTCACGTATTAAAAACGTAAAAATGGCAGAGATACTAGAAATGTATCATTCCATGTCTGGGTGCGGTTTGTCAGATCTGCAAACAGTTCTTCAAGTGATAAATGAACACCAGGCGCTCGATTCAAAGGTATGTCAAAAGTTGATATTATTTTCGAGAAATTGGACAAAACTTACGTTTGATTGTAGAATTTTACTTGTATGTTCCGAACATCTTGAGTTGGAAATCCTCTCAATCACTCACGTCTCGTCATATGCAAAAAGGCTGATCAACTCAAAATAACACTTGGAACGAGAGTAAGAATGTCCGTCATTGGAGGTTGTTATAATATTGTCAAAAGCGGGCTGCTTTCTCTTTCTTTAGCTCATGTTTATAATGTTTTGAGAAGGAGAGATCTAATTTATGAATCCAACAAAATGAACTGGTTCCTTTTAATACCATGATTGTAGAGGGCATTATTGTGCCGTTAATAAGTAAATAAGTAGTTGCCGTTCAGAGAAAACAGGGAGCTATCGAATCTCGTATAATCTTTATCTATGTGCCAAATACCCGTCTTTATTTTTAATACCATGATTGTTGAGGGCATTATTGTGCCGTTAATAAGTAAATAAGTATTAATTGATAAACTAAAGTTATTAAGACAAGATTTTTGTGCATAGCGCAAAGGGTAACAATTATTTTTACAAACAATAATTATTAGCCTGTAACACTCATTATCTTTATCTTTGCTCGGAAGGTTTTTTCAATTTGGATGAGTGTTTCAGGCTAATAATTATTGTTTATAAAAATAAGTAAATAAGTAGTTGCCGTTCAGAGAAAACAGGGAGCTATCGAATCTCGTATAATCTTTACCTACGTTCCAAATACTTGTCTTTATTTTTTTAAAACTACTAAAGAAACTAATCATACATGCTAAGTATTATCATTTTAGAGAGATGTCACCCCCTCACTAAACCATTTTAGAGAGATGTCACCCCCTCACTAAACCATTTAAGAGATTTTAATAACAATAATAATTTTAAATATTTATATTGCGCAATGCAATGAAATTTTATGACCTAGTTACTAGTTAATGTGTACATTTTATTGGTTCTAGCAACGTGAGAAGCTGACCCCCCTGGTGTCGGATATAACAGAGTCCCTGCAGCGTGCCGGCACCCGCAGCCGGGGCCTGCTGACGCTGCAGTGCCTGTTGCAGTCTAGTCTGGCCGGAGACGAGATCCTGGCCGACAAGGGCTCCTCCTGGATGTGTTACTGCGTGGCCGCCCTCAAGGCGCCCAGGGACCAGGCGTTGGCTTACAATGTCATCAGTTAGTCTAATGCGATCATTTACTACAATTACAATATTTAGTAATAACTCGGAGGTCTCCAAAAGTAGTCATTTGAGCGTGAGTCTGGGGGTTAACAGTTCAATTCCTGTCATCGTAATTTATTTTTTTACTTTTCTGCACGAGCCACAAAAGTATCAAATGCCTGTAGCCAGTGGGACCATGGTAGGAAGGTTGGTTAGTACCCGACTGTTCAGGCTAATCCCATTTCAAATAATGTTTTGTTTCTGAATGGTGGTTTTTACTAGGGCGATGCTTAAGAGAATCCGCTTCTCTACATATACAGAAAAAAAATTCATGATGTCAGAACTCATCATTCAAGAATTTTTGATGCTCTGTATAAACATGTTTTCTACTTTTTAGTATGGATGTTGATAAATATGACTGAGGTGGTTTTCCCCATTAAATTGTTTTCACAATAATTAATATTTGTACGCAGGAAAGGCTTCTAGAAATTTCAGTATTAGAGTTAAGAAACATCTAAGGTGTTTAAATAATAGCAATTATTCTGAATTTGGCAATCATATTTTAGAAACCAATCATTCGTTTGGTATAAATAAAGGTTTAAAATTTTTATATACAAATACAACTGGTTTACAATTAGATAAATTTGAAATTTAAGAAATCAGAAAAGCGTTAATAGTGAATTAAATTTAATTAATAATCAATTATTTTTTTTTAGATAGCTGTCTCTTGAATTTATTTTCATGTTAAAATTAATAATAAAAATAATTATTTTTTTAAATTCTAATATAAATTTGTTATTCAATGTTTTATAATAATTTTATATTATCATTTTTGATTAATTACTTACCTACTTTAATCAATTTTTGTTCATGTCTATAATTTGTTTATTCTTACATTATTGTGTTTATTATTTGTCTGTACTTGACATTATTATTTTTAGTATTCATATATTCCTGATGAAGAAAGCATCGCTTTCAAAACATGTAGATATGTGTATATTAATAAAGTGGTGAATACAAAGTACTTTTTAGTTCATTAATTAATATCGGGTGTGTTTTCATTCTGTCAACATGAAACCATCTGACTCACAATAATATTGTATATTGTTTTCTGTAACAGAATTGCTCCTGGAGAAATGCAGCAGTGTCCATGAGTTGGACAGAACTGTCATCAATGCTTCTCTTCCCGAACTCACCCTCTCGCTGGTCAAATGCTCCCCGCAGTCTTACATACACGCCCTCAAGTGTCTGGAGACGCTGCTATCAAGGTTGGCTCCATTCAGATGACAAATCGCCACTATTCAAAGACATTATTAAATATTGACTCAACAAAATTGAAAGCAGTTTTCACATTAAAAAAAAAAACTTAACATTCCTTATACATAGGGGTTATTTCACTATATCTCAATAAACTCTTGGTTAACTGTAACGAAATAGCGGATTCCATTTCTAAGGAAGCCACTGCTTACGGTCCGTTAAATGATAATCCTGTTCCAGTTAGAGACTATTTCCCTATTCTAAAAAGTAAATACAAACTCCAATGGTCCTCTGAATGGAAAATAGCCTCTCTAACAAAAGGTCATCAGTACTCATTAATACAACTTTTTATTCCTGTCAATGCTTAGTTTCATAAATACACTTGCGTACCAAAAAATATATTTTCTCCATAACTCGAATGAGACTAGGTCACAGTTGTTGTCTTAGTCATCTCGTCAGGTTCCACACAGTCGGAGCTCGCCTTACTGTGATTGTGGGTCAGAGGAGACTCTGGACCATAATTTCTTTGAGTGTCCTTCAATGACCAATTTCCAAACTTTATGCATGAGTTGGTAAAACTTAAAATTGAACTCCCTACCAGTATTCTCCCCCTTTTAGTCTCAACTCCCCCCAAATTAACAATTTATTAGCAAAATATATTTATAAAAATGTCGTTAAAATTTAAGTCATTGGGGATTAAAAACACATAAATTTACACTGTAACTTATTTGCTTCAATTTTATTTGCTCAAATATTATATCCTATTTAAAAGTAACTAATTTTAAGAACAATCTGTACTATTAAAATCTAACTGATTAAACATGGCCAAGATCGCCCTTAATGGCTGAAAGCCATTAAAAATAAATAAAAAACTGTTTGTTGAATGTCTTTAATCATATGAATGACAGGTCAATAAAAAAAATTTATGGCATGTAGAGCGTTATTGAGAGTATCTGAAATGCAAATATATTTCTATTCTACAAATAGCGCTTACTGATAACTTTTTGAGATGTGGTGAAATAGCGCCGTAGTGTACTTTTATCATTTCTCTGTGTAACATAATTAATTAAAAACAAAAAAAAAACTTTATAAATTATTTCTAGTAAAAAGGTTCTTTATCGGCTGCTACTTCGTTTAGACACTGCACTTTTTCTAATTTTTCTGTGTAATACAATCTTTATCGGCTGCTACTTCGTTTAGAAACTGCACTTTTTCTAATTTTTCTGTGTAACACAATCTTTATCGGCTGCTAATTCATTTAGACACTGCACTTTTTATAATTTTTCTGTGTAACACAATCTTTAATTTAAGTTTTTTCTTTTTCCTATAAATTTGTCTAAAAAATATCTGCTACTCATGTTAACCACTTCATGCTTTTGAACGAGCAGTGTTCGTGGGCGGCGCATGTGTCGTATCGCGCCAACCCGAGCACTGCTTGCCTGTTTCGACATGTTTGCGTTACATAAGCTAAACAAATGAACTGAGCTCGCCAGTTGCCACTTGACGCTCGTAGAGGTTTATGCAAATCGTTTCTTCTGTTTCAACTTATTGTAGTTAGATTTGTTCTATTATTATTTTTTTTATTATTATAGCTACTTTTTTTTTTAATATTAGGTTAAGTTTTTTTTTTACATTTTTTATTGCTTCTGTTTTGTTTTTTTGAACTGGACAACTTTTAAAGTATGTAAACTCTTTAAATAAAAAATAAAATAACCTGATGTTTTTAGTTCTATTTTTGTGAAAAAAACCCGAGCGTGAAGCGGTTAATCTGTGATAAACAGTGAGGATGCAGGCGAATTCCCCACTTTATGTATATTTTTTATTGCTGCATCTGCGTTTTCTCCAAAAAAAAAGTGATCACTGTTTGAAATAACTTTTTATTTTCTGTGTATTTCTAATGCGTACAATTCCACGATTAAAGGCATACCATTGATAACTCCATAGTAATGTATGTTCGTTCTATCAAGTACGATGCGTGTATGTTCTATCAAGATAGATAAACTCCTCCCTCTTTCTCATAGGTGACGCGTACATATAACAGAAATAGAGGTGTACGTTTTGATAACGAAAAGGTTTCTTACGATTTTAGGTACTCCAAAGCCAGCGGTGGACACAAAAGTGCAATTGAAAAGTTCCTCTTGAAGTTCCTGGATTCAAAGAATAAGAGAGATGTCATGTATGCAGCTAAATGTGCACACCTTTTACAACAGGTATAATAATAATAATTGGATGATTTGTATAGCGCCGTTTTTGTTAAAAATTACCTCTGATAATTATTCTTTAATCTATTTATATACAAAACGGATACAGAAAAACACACTTATCTGGCAGGTCGCTTCAGATGAACACAGTTTTATTAGAAAATTTAAGTATAGAGATGACATGATTTTTACAGTTGCTAATTTAACCTCCTTTTCTATTGATGTTACATTTATTAGGAGATTGGTGGCACGAGAAGAGTTGGTATTTATTTGAAATATTTATTATTTTTAGGACTGAAGAATATTTATAAAATGACCTTAAAAAGCGTAAGAAGTTTTTAATAGATATTAACATTTATTTTTTTTTTTTTTACACATTTAGTTATTTACAGTGTCGCGGGCTGTGGGTGCATTTTCGCGCTATTGCGTGATTTTTTTTTCTTATTCTATAAGTGACTTTAGGTATGCACTAACCGGCTAGCCCATACTAAGCAATTTACGTATGCATTTCTTCAATTTATGGATATGATTGTCTGAAAAGATGAGTTTTAAGTTTAGTTCTGAATTCTGTCTAGTCTTTGATCATTCTTAAGTCGTGCTGCAGTTCATTCCAGGCTTTAGGTTCTGATACTCCTGCGGCACGATCACCGAACTTAGTATTAGGTGTGCGCTTTGGTTCCTTCAATCTTCCGATAATTTCTTCATGTAACATTGTCGAAATCTGTAAATAAAATAAAAATTTGAACATTGAAATACTGGCGAAAATCTACAACTTGGTAAGCATTTGCCCAAATTTTCTTATAAAAACCCTTTTTTATTTCAGGTCAGAGGCGGAGGGGAGCAAGGAATCAACCACAAGATGGCGTGGCGACTCCAACTGGACCTTCTCACCGAAGCCTCGTCTAATATCCTGTCTTCACTCTACTCCCAAACCATAGACTCTTACGGTATCGGCACCATAGACTATTTCAACGCTGGTACGGACCAAAATAAACAGGTCAATAATAAATAGATATTGTGATATGTGTATTTGTCAGAAAATTAAACCGACCTCTCCTTGCGTGTCCAATCAGTGGCTTAACTAATTCCCAGACCTTCGGGCAAGCCATTCAAACCGAGCCCCGACCCAGAGCAACAAATGCGAATATGCAGAAATAATAAAATATCAACCTGTTTGTTTTCACATGTAGATTTAAAATATTGTGTACATATTTTTACCCCATTTCAGAGTGGAAGATACTTTTAGTATCGCCCTGATGACAGATCACCATTCAGAATCGATATGTTGTTTGAAATAGGTTATGTTATGGTTTAATAATAATATAATTCTGTGGAAATTCGATTTACACGGAAATAATGTTGGATGTTTACTTCGAGTAGCTGAATTTGTAGGCCCGGCTGCCAAAATTGGATTTACAAGGAAATGTGCTGTATTTTTCCGAATTTACTTGGAGTATCCAAATTTGAAGGGCCGGCTGTGTCAGTAATCCGCTGTGAAAATTGGATTTAACGAGAATAAGTTGTATTATTACGAATTTACTTCGAATACCTACCTGAATTCGAAGGGGCGGCTGCGACACTCGACTTTTCGGCGTAATTTTAATTTGTTTCTTAAAATTTCTTTTTACATGGGATTTCGTTTTTGTTCTACTTAACTTCGTTTCGGGTTCTACTATATATATAATTTTATTTTAAAAATGTGTAAAACCAATAGGTACATACAAATTAAATTAAATTTAAATTAATTAACAAATATACTTTCACTACTTTATGAATGTACATAGATATCTATGTATATTTCTATATGAATACTAAAAATATTAATGTCAAGTATAGACAAATGATAAAGATTAGAACACAATAATGTAAGAATAGACAAATTATAAACATAAACAAAAATTGATTAAAGTAGGTAAGTAATTAATCAAAAAATGCTAATAATAAATTATTATAAAACATTGAATAATAAATTTATATCAGAAATTAAAAAATAAATTATTTTTATCATTAATATTAATATGAAAATAAATTCAAGAGATACCTATTTTAAAAAAATATTTGATTATTTATTAAATTTAATTTAATTTTAATCTTAATTTAATCTTAATTTTAATTTAATCTTAATTTAAATAAAAAAATTATTTTAATCTAAAAAATAAAATTTCTAAATGATAAAGAAAGCATCACTTTCGAAACATGTAGAAATATCTATATATTTATAAAGCAGTGAAAACATAGTATATATTTTAATTCATTTATTAATAATGACGTCACAGAGTGAATACCAATCTCTTGAAGAAATTATAAATTAAATTTGTTTGTACATGACGGATCTCAAACCCACAACCTCCAGATTCATATGCAAGGATCTTAACGTGTCTATGTACTCCAAATATCGGAAACCTATACTATACAAATTCACGTGGGTTTCCTTACTTACTTCCAGAATGTCAAACCGGAGCTATCATCTCCCAACGTGGGGCCTCTAACAGCTGCCCTGAGAGACATCGACGAGGAGGATGCTGCGGAGGACGCGGCAGCCGAGCTCGGCAACCCCATTATCCGGAAGGCCATCAGGCGGGCCGTCAGGTTGGAGAACCTGCTGGTCTTCATTCAGGCCATGCTCGTGTGAGTTAATAGGAAACCAATTCCCAAAAAATACATTTACAGTAAAACTTTGGTTTTACGTCACCCCTATTTCACGTTTTCCCTCTTTTTACATCAAAAACCTGCGGTCCCGTTTTTTTCCATACACTGTTATGGCAGTGAGACATGGAACTGGCAGAGGAAGGATGAAAGTAGACTGAATGCCGTAGAAATGAGATCTCTGAGACGAATGTGTGTAAAACCATGTATGTAGTGGAAGATACTCTCAGTATCGCCCTGGTGAAAGACCACCATTCAGAATTGAAACGTTGCTTGAAATGGCATTTAGCCGTGTTTGGTGACCAGATTTAAATAGCCAGGTATTTCCCCACCTCCCTCTTCCCCTTCTCCTTCCCCTCCCCAATACCTTCAGCCTCACAACATTTCCCAATTGGGAATGCCATAGTCTCACTGACTCCAGACGGTTGGGAGCAGTTGGGACTCTTGTGCGGTATTCATATAAAAAAAAGCTCTACAATCGTTGTTCAATATGAACAACTATTAATGAAAGAAATTAGAGTATTCATGAGTAAACCAATTATCATACAGATATGATAAATTTTATTTTATTTTTATTTATTTATTTAATTTTGAATTTTTTAATTTATTTTTTAATTTTTTTATTTTATATACATACATATGAAATTTTAGAAATACAAATATATTTTAATAGGTAATTGCAAAAAAGTATAAATTTATTTAACAAAAACTACCAGACTCAATAGATAAAGATTTCTCGTGTTTGAGTTGGGGAGCAGCGCCATGTAGCGACAGTAATGGTAATGCTCAATACTATTATTATTCTTTGAGTTAAAGTTTTTAAAAAAGTACATAATTTTCTTACTTATGTTTAGTTATGGTTTACTATGAATAGAATATATAATTCTGTACGGTAAAACTCATCTTTGTTTTGACATTTGACATTCTATCCTCAAAACTGATCAAAAACCGACCGGCCATAGATTTAGAGCATTTTGGCGGCCTTTGAAAAATTGAAACTTTGAAAATTATTTTAACTATGAAAGCTAACTTTAGAATAAAAGAACGAAATATGCTTTGAATATTGTTATTGATAAAAAAAAAAATTTAAATTGGACAGGAGTTCCTTATTAAAAATTCTACATTTACAATATATACATTACTCATACATCATATCTTTTTAATCAATATTAAATTATCCTAAGTTTACTATATGTTTTATATGTACACATATCTTTTACTTTTATATCCTTCATGAACTTTTATTCTTCATATACTATCTGATGTCATTGTACGACCTAATGCCACATTACCTTTTTAAATTATTTGTGCTATATTCTTACGCTCGTTTGTTAAGTGTGACACGCAATTACTGTTTACTGTATATTTATACCGTTGATATTAAATAAAAGATGTTTTAAAACCAAAAGCACAAATGTTTTTGCATGACTTGGCATTGCATCGCTTTAAGCTTGAATACTTGTTATGTGAGGATCTTATGTTTTGGTTTTAATAATAATTGGATGATTTGTATAGGGCCGTTTTTGTGAAAAATCACCTCCAGAACGCTGTATCGTTAAAGAACCGTTTGTTATAAAAAGAATACATACTGGATGTAGGGATGTGGGAGAAGGAGAGGAGGAAGGTTGGGAAAGAGCGGTTACGGGAGACAGTTCATTTGTACAGACTTACCCCGAGGGTGGTGTCCCTCCAGGGAGCTCGGCGGTGGAGCGGGTGGGGGGCGAGTGCTTCCGAATCCGGGTGCGAGGAGAGAATACGCGCAAGCCGGGCGGGCAAGCTTCCGTTGGCAGGCGTGGTGCTGGCGTCGTTTTACCCGTTTGATGTTTTACGAGTGGCTAGTTTCTTTTTAGGAACTTTCTGACGTTACGTAACACGTTATAAAATTTTGTAAATTGATATGAACTACAAATTACCGTGTTTTATTCTCAGTGACCCGTTCCCAGTGAACAAGCGCATCAGCTGCCGCTCAGTGCTGTCCTTGCTGATCCGCTGCCAGTCGGCAGCCAGCGGGAGGCCCTCTCCAGCGGGGATGGAGCCATCCCTTCACTGCGCAGTTTCCGACACCCTGCGCGCCCTGACCTTTTGGTGAGTGTTCAACAATTGCACGTATTGTGCCCTTTCTATGTCAGATTACTGATTCTATTTGCAAAATTAGCCTTTTTTCGTTAGCCCCTTTGTTAGTAGTTCCTCTCCTATCGAAGGCTTAATTACTTCATGTTTACTAATTGAATACAGTAGTATGTTAGAAATTGTTGCAAAAAACCCCCTTTTTACATTTGCACCGTTTTTTTTGGTTTCAATTGGTTTTTTCGTAATTAAGCTTTTTATTATAAAATTTTATTTATTTATAAAAAAAGACAAAGGTTAATTATTAGCTAAGGTTGGGTTTTCAGGTTTTTTTTTTTTTGCTTTTCATGACTTAAAAATTGCGCCGATTCATACGTGTGTTGGATTTTCTGATTACCGTTTTTTTTAATGGCATGATTCTCTCATATTATGTATTCATGCTGGATGTTTGTCACTGTTTTATGACTTTTGAATGCGTGCATGTACATAATGCACACGTAAATTGCTTAGCTAGGCTAGCCGGTTGGTGCTCACATAAAGTCACTTATAGAATAAGTTTAAAAAAATCACACATCGGTGTGCAAATGTGTCCACAGTCCGCAACGCTGAAAATAACTAATGTGTAAAAAAACAAAGTTAATATCTATTAAGTATGTTTTTTCTGTATCTGTTTGTACATGATTAGATAAAGAACAGGAAGTAATATTTGTACAGCATCCTTGAGGCGATTTTTCACAAAAAACGACGCTATACAAATCATCCAATTATTATTATAATCTATGCTTGTGATAAGTTAATCAAACGATTAAAGGAAAAATACATTTGACTAGCTGGGGATTTGTACACTCTCCCGGCCGCTGTAAGGTTTATAATCTAGAATCCTGCCTTACCACAATAATAATAATAATTGGAAAAAAATTGTTTTTGTGAAAAATCATCTCAAGGGCGCTGTAATATGAGAAGAAGTCTTCAAATGGTGTTTTATGACAACAATTTTTTTTTTCTGTAACTTGCAGCCTAAAGGGAAACATCCTGCCGTACTCTTCTCTCATCATGAGAATGGCACTTCAGACCCTAGAGTGGAGCAGGACAAAGAATCAAGTTCTTGGAATTAAGCCTTTCAAGTATGTAGTTAATTTTCAACTAAATTTAGATTATTGTAAATATGCAACATGAGGCCTGTGTGGATAAAAGAAGACATAGTGAATGAATGTCTAACGTTCTACATCTCTCTCTACACGGGAAACCTCCCAGTGAGACAGGCATTTCAAAAACCACAAATATTTGTTATCAAAATAAATAAAGAAAAAAATATGTTTACCAGTGGCGATCGGTGACTTTTTGTAGAAGGGATGCTTCACAATCAGTATATGTATATACCTACTATCAAATTTAATATACAAGTCTATAAAAAGTAGCTCATGAGCAAGAAGCAATTACTGATAAAAATAGTATGTCTATTTAGCTATATAAATCATTTACGCTCCCCAACATTACAGATCCAAAATATCTTAAACGTTGTATAACAAAAAAATCCAAAACGTAGGTACCTGAGTTTTCATTTAATTAAACTTGAGCTCGATTTGACTCTCCTTATTTATTTCTTGATGTCGTGTACGAAACGAGAGTCAGTTTTCCAGCTTGCAGAATATCTTTTTTCTGTGAATGGCCGAGGCACAAATTTTTTTCGCATTAATGATTCAATTATACAACCACGCATTCACTATTATCGTTTACAGTTTTAGAACACGTCAGTGAAGTATAAGTCTTGGTTAAGTCCTCCATTACTACACAAGCAACATTTTCCGATTACTGTGATGGTAATAGGAGATTTTCAAATATTGTCAGATTATTCGTAACCAGGGAATAATTGTCTTTCTTTTAAAAAAATAAAAATAAATAGATAATCAAAGGATATCCAATGTTTCAACATCTCGACTTCAGTTATTCAAGCCAAACTGTCAAAAATATGTCACGCAAACAAATGTCTAATCGTTCTAAAAACAATCCACCCGACTCGAAATATGTATGCTATTCTATGCATTATGCCTATAAGCATTAAAGTCATTTTTGCATGTTGCATGCTCTCCTCAATACCGCATCCAGTGTTCTAACATATTGAAAGGCAGGACTTAATGCGCATGCGCCAAAGTGTTTGACTTTTGTATTTTAGGGTTACAGAATAGAACAGAGCATCCACTGCATCCACTGCATCCGCACTACCATCATAGACATTCGAGCATTGAGAATTTATAAGTATTTCGACTTGCTCCATATGTTGTGTCGTTTTGTGTGTGTTAAATCTCTGAGGATGGATGGGACGGTGTCGAATTGCAGTAGGGCTGTTGACAGATAGAAATTTTTTTGTTACGCTAAGGGAAAAATACTAAGAAAAGAAAAAAAAGAGTGTTTTGACCCTAAAACACAAGGGATGCGGAGCATCCACAGCATGTATGGACGGACTGCGCCAGATGTATATACGTATTACTCAAAGAGTATGCACGATGAAACAATGTGAATGTAGCCAGGAGTGCAGCAACTGACAGTTATGTGATGTTCCTTACTCCCTGCCCATCCCGCAATGAAATGACTGGATGGTTAGTTAGTTAAAATATCTAGGATATTTATTAACATTTTCCTGTTTGAGATATGTTGATGGAAATGAGAAAATTGCAATGATTTTTTTTGCTCCTTAGAGTATAAATTAATTTTATTCTCTTAATCCGTTGTATTCGGACGTCAAAGCAGTTGCGTTGCGAGCGGCCGTGCCCAGTATGCGGATGTTGCAACAGTTGGGTTGTGATGTTTTGACGTCGATAAAATCTGAATCCCGTTTACTGTATTCATAAAATCTTCATAATTTCATTATGCTAGCGACGTCTATAAGATTTTTTAAATTACATTCTGTTTATGTTCTGAAATCGTAATTATCCGTGGCTGGTGATGCCTGCGCAGTTGATCCACGGAGTTTTCACCGAGCATTCTGTTCATCGGTTACGTGAATGATAATAACTTTTGTTTATTTATAATCATAATAATAATATCTTTATTGTAATTAAGTTTAATTATAACTAAAATACATGTATAATATAATAATATACAGTGATTTATAAAGTAGATATATAAAAAAGAAAATAATATAATAACAGTAGGTGTACCAGACGTGTTTGAACTTATTGGTCGATCGTCTATTCCACCCCCATTCCACGCCACTGGCGCATTCCTCATAAAATCTGTTAGGACCACCCAAGAAGTCCTATAGGGTCCAATACCATATTGCAAGGGTCATAATGTCCGTATTGACAATTATAATTATTAATGTTTAATGTTTTTGTTTTATGTTCAACGTTTATCAATGTAACTGTTAAGTAAGCTGTTTCTTGTAATGTTCAAATCTCCTCAAAGCGTGGCCAAATGAGCACCAGACAGTTTGATGGAGAATATATACGCAGATGTCCGCACGCCCCTGCTTTTTCGGGTCGCAGTCACCATGGGAGGTAACCTTACCGTGCTCGCCAAATAACATAAATATGTCAACTTAATAGAAATGAAGTCAGTCATAAATAATAAATAATATAATATAATCTGCAGATTAACAAAGTCTTTCACTTTCGTCTTCCCTACTACTTCTCCAACAAACTACCTGCTGCCTAAAGAATTCTGAGAACCACATGGAACGGGACCTAGCCCCCTTCAGCTGAAGTAACTCGAACGGGAACGAGTTGCCGGAATAATTCTCGGAATTGCATCGAGCGAACGAGTGGTCTTTCGATACAGCAAATAAAGATGTCGAAAGCCTCGGCCCGCCGTCGAATATAAGTGATCTCTCGAGCCGGATCTCAGCCACTCGCCTTCGAGGATGTCACCACCAACTCTACGCTCGCAGAATGCCACCCAAGGCGAAGTGACGCCTCAACCGCCCACCTAGTGCCCCATATATAAAGCACTGGGTGCGTGACGACCAGCAGCATCATCCACCTACCCGACATCCCTCTAAGGGAAAGAGGGTGTCTTCGGATCCGGTACCTAATTTACAGTCTTGTGGTGGTCGCACGAGAGGTTTTTCGCGCTGAACAAGAAAGTGTCGAAAGCATCGGCCCGCCGTCAGTTACAGTAGGTAATATGTAAAGAACAGAAATACATAGTTATAAGTTGAAGTTTCACATAATTCGCTAGCCTGTTTGAGGCAGTAATTTTGCATATTATTTTATAATACCTATGAATATACACTTATATTAAGATATGCTCCGTAAATGGTTAAATCAATAACTTTGAATTTGGGTGAGTGCGCCGGTAAATGCCCTATCATTACTTTTAATCCAATTTTTTACATTGTGTTTGAATTTTTTTGTGATCAGATTTTTTGATGTTAACTAGAAGAATGTTGAAAATTCTTATCGCAAAGTACCTAAAATTCCATTGCCCAAAAGTAGTGTGATTAGTATTTCTAATAATACGAGTGTTGTCTTTTTTCATAGTATTTACGTTTGTTTGTATAAAGATGAATGAGGATTGTTTTAGTGTAAATCTGCCGAACGTCAAATACTCTCATTATATTAAAGATTCAGTTGGTCTGTAATTAGATGTAGCTTAAGGATTATTTTTATAATCGTTTTCTGTGCCTTTATGGTTGGGTCTAGCGCGGATGAAGTACCACCTTCCCATGCTATGATACCATACTCAATAATAGATTGATAGACCGCAAAATAAATAATTTAATTAAGGTATTGTTTATTTTATTAAAAAACTCTTCATTGTTCTACGTTTCGTAAAGTAGTGTAGTGTTGTGTTATGATAATATTAATGTTAGTTACGGTTTATATTTTGTGACTTGTGTAAAGTGTTGGTGAAAGTCAATCTGCACAGTATTCACACTCGCTCAAAGCGTAACGAGCCGTCTGGCCTCGGGGGAAAGCGGCTTGGGATGTCAGTTGGTTTACGCAGAGATCTTTGATTGTTTGTCATAAGTATGCGTGTTTGGAACTCTTTTGGTAAGAAATAATAATCTTTGCTAAAAAGTAACTTGTCCATCACATTCATTACATTCTAAAGTACATGTTACATTAGTACCCTCACCTAATAAAGTACATGTTACATTAGTACCCTCACCTAATAAAGTACATGTTACATTAGTACCCTCACCTAATAAAGTACAAGTTACATTAGTACCCTCTCACCTAATAAAGTACATGTTACATTAGTACCCTCACCTAATAAAGTACATGTTACATAATTATTTCTGTACTTGTATAATTTAAGTTAGTTTTAAGAACACTAGTGAATGACACGAATGTGTTGAAACCGGTAGCAAATAAATAAAATTAACTAACAAATATACATAGTAAATAAAACTCTTCAAAACAAAATGTCCAAGAAATACAAAAAATGTGAACCTTCCTGAAGGGTCATTCAAACTGATTAACTCTCTTTCCAGTAATGCACAGACGCTAGCAATCCACAATGGAGTGCTGATACTAACCCTGATGTATGGCAGTAAGGCATGGAGCTGGCAGAGGAAGGATGAAAGTAGGCTGAAAGCTGTAGAAATGAGATCTCTGAGACTAATCTTTGGTAAAACCATGTATGATTGTGTGAAAAATGTTTAGATTCATAAACAATGCAAGGCTGATGTAAGCGTAATGAGCAAGATTAAGAAAGGAACGCTTAGATGGTTTAGGCATATAGAGTGAATGATCAAAGAAAGGAGAGTATATGACGTAAATGTGAATGAAAGAAAAAGTCAAGGACGTCTGAAGAAGACATGTCACGATCTAATGAATCAAATACTTGGAGTTGGGACATGTCAGAAGTCGGAATAACAGAAGAGAATGTATGAGATGTTGTATTAATGTGAATGAAGCAAGAAGTGTATGCCAAGATCGAGTTGTTTGGCGGTCCGTCCTCTCTACCTACCCTTGCAGAGAAACGGCGTGATGGTTAGTTAGTTAGTAATGTGTGTTTTTTATATGCTTGGTTTAAATAAATTTTTTTTTTTCAGAAGTGTACGCAAATCCGCTTATGCTATGCTTTCAACGATTTTACGCTGCGTTCATACCATCAGGCTGCCCACTCAACAGGGCGACCAGAGCTTCGAAGACAAGATATTCGAGAACATGTTCGAGGATATTGTCCCACACAGGGTGACCATTCAGTTGACTGTAAGTACAAGAGGGCTTACGAAAAGATATATAAAAGATGTGTTCTACTCGGTAACCTGAACAAACATAAAACAGAACATGATAAAGAATTTAGGCGCGCCCTTGAGGTGATTTTCACAAAAACGGCGCTATATAAATCGTCCAAGTATTATTATTATTATTAAGATGTGTTAATAATAATAAATAATAATACTTGAATGATTTATATAGCGCCGTTTTTGTGAAAAATCACCTCAAGGGTGCTGTAATTGTTCTACTCGGTAACCTGAACAAACATAAAACAGATCAATGAAATTTTTTTTTTGTTGTAACTCAAATTAACTAATAATGATTAATGATATTATCAAACTTAGTCGAAAGTATCTATAATTACATGTTTATTATTTTTTAAAGGATTTGCCTACTGTAATCAAAACAAAAAATGTATTTCTCTTCAAATTCTACCTAATTTATACAACAAAACTAAAACATTAAAACAAAACTAATCAATACACATCGATACTTGTACCACATTTAACACATCCACGTGAACACCTCGGCGCAGGTTCTCTTAGTGAGGTGGTCACGACACATATAACACTCCATTCTCAGTATCACCCCTTCAAACCTACCTTACACTCCACATTATAAAACACCATACAAAGCACCTTTATTATACTTTAAAAAAAACATGTAATGTAAAATAAATACTGTACAATACAAGTATAGATTAAATAATGATAAAATAACACACATATAAAACTTATTTCCACTTTTATTTTATTTCACCGTGACCGGTTTCAGCTTGTTAAAGCCATCTTCAGACTGGTAAAAGTTAATCTTAAACTACGGTTTATATACACAACATGTGGGGGAGGAGGGGTGGGGAGATAATACAAGGGATTTATTCTATTACATGGGTTTTCTTTATATTTGTCATTAAGTTGTCTTTGACTGCCGACTTTCTAATTATGTTGGTTATTCCCAGTAAGCTTATTACCTCTGGTTTGTAGTTTACTTTAATATTGTTTGGGGAATACCTTACAAGTAATGTGAATTATTAACATCAATTCTTAATTAGACTGGTTATTATAATTGTTATGCTATGGGATTTTTTTGATTAACATCTTTTCAGGAATAGTCTTATAATTAGGTTTTATTAAATATTAAATTAGGTTTTATTAAATATTAAATTAGGTTTTATTATTATTAGCTGAAAATTCATATCCCACTCCATGTTTGAACTTAAAGGATGAATGGTGTGTAAACAATTGAAATGCAGTGCATAGATCTACTGGATGCGTGTTTACCGAGAAGCTACTGAACTGTTGTCCCGTTTGTGGTATAACAGAAGTACGTCACACCGCTCCCGCTTCCCTCTGAGTCGTGAGCTAGCGCCCTTTGAAATGTATGGCACAGTGCCCTGTCGGTATCACCCATGAGGTTTATGTCGATTCCCTACCGAACCGTCAGAGAGCGGCCTAAGACTGAAATAAAATAATAAATTAGAATTTACTGGCGGTGCATCAGATGCTATTGCAATTTTACTTTGTTGTTTACTAATACGCACATATATGGTTGTGTTTGTCAGGTGAAGAGCAGTTCTGGCGGTCCCGTGAAGAACATGAGCCAGAAGGCCCGCCGCAAGATGACTATGGCCCAACTGGAGGGCAGCAGCATCGCTGGCCACTCTCCTCACGGCCCCAACTCCAAAGGGTAACACGCATCAACCAATAATCATCATTAGCGCACTTAGGCTCTAGATTATATAGGATTTATAGACGATATTGTAATCGGCTATAGATAATAACCAATAGGTTAACTAGGTACGTGATACGGCCGCTATATTATTGCCCGAACGCAGCAATATCCTGTACGTTCAGGTACAAAAAAACTATAACCCACAAAACATTAGTATACTTCAAGTTTGTTTCTGCATCATCTCGTTTAGTATTTCGAGGTCAGCCGAAGCTAACGCATGTGTTCGGGTATTTTCGTCTCTCCCATTCAAGTTACGTCACTAGTCAGTGGTATTGTTATTGCGAAATCTAATGAAAAAACTCAATGTTTTTTTTTTACCTGCTTTTTGAATAATAACCCAAAGGACGAGTGGTTAAAGCAACTAGTCCTATTTTGGCTTGCCAGAAAATGTAGAATAACGCCTTTGACCAAAACACAGTCGATATGTAAATAGTCCTGTTTTATTCATTTTTCAAACAGTTCTTAGGGAGGATAGGAGGTCGGGAAGGAAGAAAGCCCCAAGTTGGAAGCCAGTGTTAGTGTTGAAAGGGAGGATAGGAGGTCGGGAGCATTTGAGAGGCGGAGATAAAGATAACAGCGCGACTTACCCGGTGATGGTATCTTAGGCGAGTCTCAGCGTCATCCGGACAATAGTTAGCTCAGGTTTTTTGATACAGCATGAGGTTTCCTCTCTCTCAGGGTCATATGAGTCGACCGCAGTCTTATAATTGGAGGTGAGGCAATTCTATTCTACTTTAAATGAAGCGAGGGAGTACTTTCAGTTTCAGAATTTATTGTGAAGGGATAATAGATATTACAGGTTATGTATGTATGTGTTATTGCATGGGCAGCGTACACAGAACATCGTATCTCCACACTGAGTTTAATTGGTTAATCACAGGTCACCATCTTAGGTGTTTTAAAGTAAAATGGGCACGATCAGCTAGGGGCCTCAGACCCTCATGCGATTAACGTTGCCAATCGGACTCGAATGATGAAATAAAACAGCCAAGCCGCGGGCTCTTAAAGAGCACCCAGGTATCAGCTTGACGGTTCGAACAGAAGTGACGAGCGCTGCGGAGTTCGCTTCGCTCTGCTCTGTGCTATGTGGTCAGAAGTGGCCGTTAGGCCCTCATTGGTTGATTACAAGCGGGAAATCACCGGATTGGTTGACTATTGTGACTTCTGTAGGGTCCTTCTGTAATTGACCGCCGTGTGGCGTGCTGCTGTGTAATTGGATGCCAGGCTATTTCCTTGTAATAAGAAGCTAGAAATTAGCCTAGGGTCACCCTTTTGTTACATAACACAGCATAATGAATCTTTTAAAAAATATTTTATTGTATAATATTAATTGCATACAATGGGAACTGTACCCACTAAGCCACTGCACTGCAAGTAGCTTGTCAGCAGGAGTTTAATACAACAATAAATAACAATCATACAAATGTATGTATATAATATATTCATGTTGTGATCAATGTACACAAGTTGGAAAAAATATGAAAGCAGCATGACAGTTTTGTTATAGAGATACTAGAGTCCAATTTCATAATATCCATTTAATATTATAAAAATATCAAAATATCAGCAAGTATTAAACAAATTGAGAAAAATTACAGTCGAACGTCACGGTGCATTTCATATGACCAAGATGAAGCTACTTTACGCCGTATTTACGTGCCATTCCTTCCACGTCGCTCGGTAGACTGGCAGGCGGGGCCCGATACGCTGTATTTACGTTGTATCCCCTCTCCGCCGTCCAAGCAACAAGACAGAACGTGATTGGTCAAACCCATCGAATGCACGATGCGATTTTCAAAATGCCACGGTAAAAGCACAAGCTACCCAAAATTAAATTCAGATTTACGAGAGTCCCACTACAGTAATCGCAAACAAACATATATGTATTAAACGGTGGGACTCTCGTCAACATTGCTATTTATAAATTAGGTATAAAAATGTTAACATTAAGTACTTGTAAGAATTCTCCCGTACACTGTCGAGGTTGGGACCCTCAGAATAAAATTGTATGTTTGATTATAATCTTAATAAAAATGGTGAGAAGAAGGGAGTTGAATGAGCGGAATCGGTCGAGAGAGTTCTATTACTTGCATAATTTTAAATACTGGAAAATAAACCACATATAAACACAAAACGCTATAATACCAAACGATACCTCGATAACATGGGGCGGATCGAATGTTCATCCACAAAAATGCACCCGGTTCTATCGCGTGCTATAAATACTCCGCAATAGACAAACGCCGGACACTCACCCAGTCATCACTCGAACTCGCAACAAGTCGACCGCTCTGCTCTACTCGCCTAATCTTCTCACCTGGACATCTCTAAATCGCCTTTGACTCTGCAATTCCTTCACACAACGCCTTTTCTACACTTTGGATAATTCTGGATCGAGTCTACATACTTAGCAGCCCGCCGACTGGAAGACCCACCCCTATTTACAGTCAATATAGGTCGCAAGTTGTCCGATATAACAGTGAGGATAGACTTAATATAATAGTCATAATCAATATTATATATTCTTCGTTTCAGTGAGGATTCCGAGCTGGCAAACAGCGATCTGACCATCAGTGCTTTAGACTGCATGGACTCTTTGTTTGTTGCCTCTGGGAACTTCTTCAAAGCTACAACATTCCAGGTATGAAGAACATACATGTTAGATTTGTTATTTACTTCATTGTGAAAATTCACATACTTAATTCCAACTGGTATTGTTTGGAGGTGTTGATGTATTTGCTGACTCCATTTATATAGTAAAGTGTCATCTATACCAGCACTTTGATGAATCCTATAATATGTAATATTGTAGATTGGATAATGTAGCGATAATGATTTGTGTTATAATATTGTTTTACTTTTCTATTTTATGTCACTCTTAAACATTTGAAAAAGATTGTTTATTAGTTTATGGTTTAGAATCTCTATGTACTTGTAATGTTCGATAGCTCTTTATATTATATTCTAAAATATGGATTTTAGAATATAATATAAGGTAAAAGCCCGGACGGGCTTATAATCAAATAAATAAATCACTATCACCTGTATCGACATGTTTGTTTATGTTTGTAGGTAGTTCAAGAAAACCTGATCCGCATGCTGTACGAGGTGAACCAGCGCAGCCTGGCCGTGAAGCGGGGGCTCACCCACACGCTGATGGTGGTGCAACAGTACTCCTCCACCACGAGCCCCTCGCCCATAGCACACTGCCTCAACCTCTTCTCCCTGGGGCAGCACCGCGGCAGCCTTAAGGTCTGTTACAATACACAACCTAACCTAACCTAATCGAAAAATAACTACCGATTTCGCTGAAAATAGCAGTTTGTTCTTATTAGTGATGGGAAGGTTTGAATGAAATTCAATATGTAAAACTGTTCGAAAACATTTTAAAATTAGTATGAACAACATTGAATCGACCATGTTTTATCGAGTTTCGTCCATACATATACCACTCTGGTTAGCCACAGATTACACATTCAAAAGAAGAAGGTTTGGGTAGAATATTTTCAAAATGGAAAACACAAGTAGGTACCTACTTAAGAACTTTATTATTTAGGATATATTTTGAAAAAATAAATGTTTGGAATGAAATAAAATTTTCTAATAAATTTTTCTTAGAGATAGTAATAGCCGTTACAAGGCATTACTTTCGCTGTCAAATCAATTATGGCACCCAAACGACAAGCAAGAATTCACGATTTCATAACTTAATTCCAAAAAAAAATCTCGAGCAAGGCCAGGGGTACACATCAACTCATACAACTTAATCTAGCCTGCACAAACCTAAACAACAAAAACAGCTGTTGACTTTCTTTTTAATTTTCTTACTATGGCTCTGCCACAGAGCTTCATTGTAATCTATCTTTCTTGCACATGTGTCTTTATAAGAAAACGGGCGATATTACGACGGAGCTTTCATTAATATCCCATTAGTATAAAGCCTTATTAGATACATGTAAATACATAACATTATTCTAACGTTCTAGCTGTCTGCATTTGCCCATTCTGCTCTGAACGCCAGTTTGTCTTCCATTCGCGGGGCGGCACCGCCTCTGCTGATTCCCAAAGTCGTGGAACAAAGTACCAGCACCGCCGAGGAGAAGAGGAAGTCCGTCGAGCAGACTAAACTCATGGAGCTATTGGCCGCCGAAGAAAAAAATCGAAAAGGGTACATTTTATTTAATAACTTATCAATGTTTCAAAGAAAACCACATATGTCAAAGCTATCTAGACTGCCACTCAGCTACAGTAGAACCACGTTAATTGGGAATCCACGGGACATCGAAAACCAAATTTCAAATTAACAAATTTGCACTTACACAATTCGAAATTTTAGAATAAAAAAAAAAACAAGAAAAAAAATTCGATTTCCTCAGCCTTCTCTTCAAATTTAGGAGGTATTCGAAGTAAATTTGTAATATTACAATTAATTCTCGTGTAAATTCAATTTTCGCGGCAGATTACCGATGCGGCCAAACGTTGATTCCTAAAAATACAGCATTATTTCTGTGGAAATCAAAATTTCGCAGGGGATTACCATTGCGGCTGGGCTTTCAAATTCAAAAATTCAAAATAAATTTGTAAAGATACGACGTATTCACGTGTTAATCGAAAAATCGAGGCTGATTACCAGAGCGGCTGTCGTGTCTGATTCAAAAATATGAAATTCTATGACCTATTTTTACACATCGAATTATGCTGACAAATTTTCATGTGAGGACCAAAATAAATTTCGAATTACGAGCTAAAGAATTTTAGAATTAAAAAAAACCATTTTGTACAAAAAAAATTCTGGGGATATTATTTTGGTCAATATTCCAAAAAACCCTTTTTTTGAATTATCGGGGGCTCGAATTAACGGGGTTCTACTGTATATATTATTGAGTCACCTCATTGCCGAGTATTGTGACCCCCACTCCAATTGCCCTGATGAGCTAGGTTCCTCCACTCCTCGTGGTCCTGCACTACGTGGAGAGCCGCGGACAGAGACTTTCAGGATCCCTAAGATTCTTGAGCTATATATACCAGTAGCAAAATCTGAAACACTTCCATATTGTATATTACCACATCAGTATTTACCTCTCCACCATCAGCAGAGTTCACTTTATCGTGGTGTAGGTGTAATTGCGATTATGGGTCTACTTTAAGAATTTTAGCACTTTACATCTTCTATACAGTACTACAAATCCATAAAGAAAACCTAAAATTAGAGTCATTGATAATAATAATCCCTAAATTTAACACCAGAGCAGCTCAACACCATTGTCCATTACACATATTCAGCCATAAAATGCTTTAATGAACTTCCTAAAGAAATACGAGATGAAAAAAAATATAAAAATTTTATGAAAAAACTTAAAATACACTTTACGAGAAACTAATTTTAGGTGTATATTATAAATTCACTTGAATAAATATGTATATATGAATAAATACATACATTATATACATATATTTTATTTAACATTTTTACAGTACAGGAGGCCTTGAGGAAAATAATTTCCCCCAAGGCCTATGTGATCTTTGGGGATGCTGTGTGAGGGTCTTTTAGAGAACAGGAAGGAGTGAACCTGGATCTTGAAGAGACTCATGTTGTAGAAGGAAACACAGGCTGATCATTAGGGTCGAAAGTTAATCAATGTTTTTTTGCTCCAAAGTGCATTCTGCAAGCGATTTAATTGTTTGCAAAGGCTTTTTCAATTAATAAAATGTTATGACTTTTAGGTTAACTAATGGAGACGTGATTGAAGTTGGAGAATCTATAGACAGTGCGTCTCAAGGGGAAGATAGTCAGGTAAGACATTATATTATTTGTTCATTTTATTATCTCACCCATAACCTGTTCCGTTTATTTAATCTCAAATTACATTATATTTCAAACCACAAACACCTCTAAACTCCTTTCTAACACAACTTCTTTTCCTCCCAACCTCTTCTCTCCCTCCCAATCTCGTCTTTCCCTCCCAATCTCTTCTTTCCCTCCCAATCTCTACTTTCCATCACAATATCTTCTTTCTCTCCCAATATCTTCTTTCCTTGCAATCTCTTCTTTCCCTCCCAATCTCTTCTTTCCCTCCCAATCTCTGCTTTCCCTCAAAATCTCTTCTTTCTCTCCCAATATCTTCTTTCCTTCCCAATCTCTTCTTTCCCTCCAATAACTCAACTGTCAAAACAGTTTGCATTTGTATTGAGGAAAGTCTGCTAAAAAGTGTAGACTCTGCTTTTGTTACACTATACATATTTTATATAATAATATTTCTTTTAACTGATTACATACATACTTGTTGTTTATTTGATAAAAAAAAAATTTCATAGGCCTCTGAAGGTGAGACGGGCACCGGTAACTCCAAGAAAAGGAAACGTTCCGGAAACCAGAGACTACAAAACCTTGTCAATTCTTCCACTGTTATATCCTCACCGGTGGGTAAACGCACCAAGTTGTCTGAAAGTGACAATACCGTGTTCGCCGTCGAAACACAAGAAATAAGCGACAATGAAAGTGAAGCTGCAGATACAACAATAGTCATCGATGGAAACCTATCTGACGATGAGGTCATATTCATGGATGATGAAGTTCCTAAAATTAATGGAAATGACAATAGCAAAGATTGTGACGTAAGTTCATCCAATGATGTGACAGTCGATGACAACCGTTTTTACATGCACAAGCTGAAAAAACACAATAGCGTTTCCCCAAACAAAGAAACAAAAGAAATGGATAACTCCAACAGTGGAAATGACACCGTTGAAGAGAACCTCTGCACAAATGTGGATTTCTTGAAGAGCTCTCGTGAAATTGACAAGTCAGTCATTCACGAAAGTTTACATACTGATTTGGGAGACAAGAAACTGGAGGAAGACATTGAGGGTTCCAAAGTGGAAGAAGAAGTTAAGGAAATGGAATCAAAAAGGAAAGGAACCCATAATGTGTCCATTGAAGAGATGTTGGGGTCTTTTGTGGACGAGGTGAATGAAGATTTAAAGTAAACAGATTTATTTTTGATGCAGTAGATAGGTTTTGATGTACATACATATTTGCTTTGAATGATAATTTTTTTCTATTAGCTTTCCCGCATTCTTTCCAGTACTTGATAATTATTATACATACTTACCCGAGATAAACAAATAATTTAACAACAAAAAAAATCTAGAGATGTCGCTAAAGATGTGGAGAAATTAAATTTAAAAAATGTAGTAAGGTGTGTCACACCATCTGGTAATTTAACTTCAGTGCAAAGGACAACCGTACTATGTTCAAAAAGTTGAAAGTATAATATGTTATTTAATATTAATTTCTTAATCTCAATTGTTTGTGTCTGTTATTACAATATAATGTGTGAAAAAATATATTCTACTATTACAATGAAAAAATAACAATAAATAATTACAAAATTATAGTGAATTTGTTTGTGTTAAATAATGATCATTTTATAATAAGAAACTCCAGTGAAAAATATTATGGCTTTAAAAATATATATTCATATAGATCAGCAAACACCGATTCTGAGTATATAACTTTCACTAAATATAATTATATATCATCTCATCAAAACACTGTGTTATGTTGGTACCATTGCATTTGGAACATCTGTTTTTGGATCAGTATGGGCATTTGTATTTTTCGATTTTGTTTTGTATTTTAAATATACATATATTTTTTTAGTTTTGGTGAAATTTAAACTTAATTTGAGTGACTTTAAGCTCTGTAATTGTTGTTTTATGTAAACAACTATTATTCATGAAAGAAATTAGAGAATTCATGAGCAAACCAATTATCAATAAGGATATTATGATAATGCTCTATACTATTATTATACTTTGAGTTAAAGTTTATAAAAGGTACATAATTTTATTACTTATGTTTAGTTATGGTTTACTAATAGTTTAGTTTAATAGAATATAAGATTATGTATGGTAAAGCTCATCCTTTTTTTGACATTTGATATTCTAACCTCAAAACCGACCGGCCATAGATTTGGAGCGTTTTGGCGAGCTTTGAAAAATTGAAACTTTGAATATTATTTTAACTATGAAAACTAGCTTTAGAAAAAAAAACGAAATATACTGGTATCCAAAGATGACAAAGGCCCTGAGGGAAATCTCTTCTGTTTGAAGTTGCATAATATTAAAAAAAGCAATCAGTAATATTAGGCCTTCCACACAACTGGTTTGCCCGATACTAAAATGGCGTCGAAAGGTTCAACCAACCGGTCGTCCCTCTTTCGTCAGGCCTACCAACTTCTCTCTATAAGTTGAGTTAATAAAACGTGTCGGGTGGTAGGCCTATATGCCTTATACTTCCTATATACGTTCAAGTTTGTTCAAAAGAAAAGGTGAATTACGAATTTTTTCGAAAAGTATTTATTTATTCATCAATATCCATTTTCTCCCCTTCAAAGTAATCCCCCTCAGATATAATGCACTTATGCCAGCGCTTCTTCCAATCTTCGAAGCACTTCTGGAATGCGCTTTTCGGTATGGCCATCAGCACTTTCTTCGATTCTAACTTTATCTCATGAATTGTGGCAAAAAGCTATAACCATATACCCACGTTTCATCACCGGTTATGACCCTTTTGAGCAAATCTGGATCGTCGTTGACGTCATTCAACAACTCCTGAGTGATACTAATGCTACGTTGCTTTTGCTCAAAATTTAGCAATTTCGGAACAAACTTCGCTGACACACGTTTCATGCCCAAAACATCCGAGAAAATTGCATGGCATGAGTCGATTGATATGCCAACATCCTCTGCAACTTCCCTAATAGTGATTCGACGATTTTCCAAAACCATTTTCTTCACTGTTTCGATGTTTTCTCGTTTGTTGACGTGCTTGCAACTCCAGGACGCTCATCGTCATTAACATCTTCTCGGCCTTCTGTAAATAATAATAATAATAAATTTTTATTTAATTTCTAATACAATTACAAACATGTTATATTTAATGCGTAAGAGAAATTACAGGTACCTATTTAATATTTGTAAAACAATGTACAAGGAAAAAGAAAAATACTAAAAATAAAAAATAAATTCAGAAATATTTAAATAAATTCAGTCAGTGGTGAAGATCGCGTCAATGAGAAGAGATTCTTTCAAGAATCAATAGAATTTCCCTTTTGAATCTCTCCTCACTAACGCAAAATATGTCGATATCCTGTGAGATTTTGTTCAGGAGCAATATACTCCTCCCCACAGGGAGAACCATTGGCAGGTTGGTCCTACAGGTAGGAAGATAGAATAATCTATGATGACGCTGTCTTAGATAGTCATCAGGAACATAAAGACTTATGCGTTCCAAAATAGCTGAATTCTCTATAGAGCCTCACAGCAGTCTAAAAAAGTGGGTAGCGGCATACCCCTCTCTTCTGAGCTGCAGGGAGTGAAATCCAAGCATGCCCAGAAGAAAGTTAGTTGGATAAAGCCACGGATAGAGTTCGTACTCCCTCATGTAAAGAAATCTCAAAAACTTTTTCTAAACCCTCTTTAACATGAGGGAGCACCCCATCTCGTGAGGATTCCAAATAGCCGACCCACTCTCCAGCCTACTACGAACTAAAGAGAAGTATAATATTCTAAAAGTACGAGTATCCTGATAAACCCTCACGGTCCGAATGACAAATCCTAACATTTTTAATGCAGATTGACATACCCCTTCGATATGAACACAAAACGTAAGTTTACTTTCATACACGATTCCAAGATCCTTTATAGTAGAAACACGTTTGAGATTATGACTGAGCATAGTATATCTGTGGTAGGTGAGACTAAATGCTCTGGTGAAAGACAGGACTACGCATTTTGAGATATTGAAAAAAATCTGATTTCATAGGCTCCATTCAGAGATGTTATCAATGTCAGCTTGAAGACGTAGGCAATCTAAAATATTTCTAATCAGTAGAAATAATTTGAGATCGTCAGCGAAAAGGAGAAAGCGAGAAAAACGGATGACTAGCAATGTGATTAATGAAAATAGAGAAGAGAAGAGGCCCTAGGATTGACCCTTGGGGGACCCCAGAAAAAACAAGAAAATCAGCAGATTGAAAAATTCCGTGTGTGACAAATTGCTTCCGGTTTTTGAGGTAACTTCTAAAAAATTTTTGCATATGAAGGGAGAAACTCATTTAGGCAAGTTTTGTTAGTAAGATATCGTGATTCACGGTATCAAAGGCTTTGGAGAAATCATTATACGAACAGTCTACTTGGTATCCACTATCTAGGGACCTAGCAACGTAGTCAGTGAAAACCATCAGATTGGTTTCCATAGATCTTCCTTTTCTGAAACCATGTTGTTCGGGGATAATATATGTGTCTATTTGAGGTACAATGAATTTATGGATTAGTTTTTCAAATAGTTTAGCAGGAGCTGAAAGTATGGCAACAGGTCTATAATTTTCGATTGACTTTTTGGAACCATTTTTAAAAATAGGACATATTTTTGAAATTTTCCATAATTCTGGAAAAGTGGAGGTACTAATAGCTAGATTAAATATAAAAGATAAAGGTGCTTTAAGGAATTCAGCGCACCCTTTAATAAAGAATACGGGAACGAAGTCGGGGCCGATAGAGTGCGAGTTCTTCATGTGTCTTATGGCATTCACAACATCAGATTCCGTAAATATACATAAGTCAACGTTAGAGGCTCCTCTGGTATTAAATGCGGCCGCATTATTAATATCTAGAAGTGGAGGGTCTCTACTGTAGACCGATTGAAAATGATCAGCAAACGCGTTTGCCACACCCGAGCCATGAAATTCCTGATCACCTTTCATCATGGTATCTTCAAGACCACCATCCTTCCGAAGGGTTTTTATGTAATGCCAGAACATCTTGTAAAGCGCTTGTACCACTTATAAATACTTTTTTGAGACAAAGTAGAGTCACCGAATGCCACAGTCAACATTTTAAGTGCGTTGGAGCACTTTATTCCATTTTTAACGCAAAATTTAATACATATTCTTTGATCCATTTTTTTCAAAAATAAAAAATCGAAGAACACACAAAAACGTGACTAACCTTTCCAGTCGTCAAAAACAAACCACTAATCCAAAATGGCTGATAATGCTAACATATGATAAACATATGTGTACCAAAAAAAATAAAAATTCGATAATCGAATGTACACAGCCCGCGAAAATTCAAAATTCACCTTTTCTTTTGAACACACCTCGTATACCACGTTTATTAAGACTGTTTCATGTTAGAGGCCCAGTCATCAAGTGATGCTACAGGTGAGCCAACGCACGACAGGCGGGTAGGTATACAGTACCAACCTGATGGCGTACACAATTATTTTCATCTGTCAAATAGCATCAACAAAATACCAAAAAGTTATGTTACAATTTTTATTCAACATAATTGATTATTTTATACAACAATTGGTTATTTTGTACAATAGTGGTGGCGGGAAGAATTACATTGTGACAACACTTTCGAAGCAATCGCAAAGGTTGAGCGAGCAACACTTGCAGAGGTCAGCACATAACCTACCCCATCTCTTTCGCCTCACAACATTCCCCAATATTGGAATTGTCATTTTGTCTTAACAGTTGGGATTCTTGGATCATTAATATGAGTGATATACTGCCGTGGTAAGTAACAAGGAAGATACTGTGTTCACTTACCACTGAATCTAGCAAAGAGGCTAAAAACGATAAATAATTTGAGAATAAATTGTTTATTATATTATATATATTGTCACATGTAAGTTCACAGTTGTTTTTAAATACATATAAGTAATATTTTCAGTAATTCTCATTTCCTCTTCTGAATGCTACCCAGAAATTACACTCGTCACATAATATTTCCTCTTCTGAATGCTATCCAGAAATTACACTCATCACATAATATTTCCTCTTCTGAATGCTATCCAGAAATTACACTCATCACATAATATAAACATGTAATTTCCACAACAAATTGCTTTGACCCACCAATCTCAAACTTCCTCTAAACCAGTGATGCACAACCTTTTTAACCAGAGGGCCAATTTTCGATATGTTCTCGGGCCGCAGGGGGTAGGGTACCTATAGCTTGACACGGTTAACTTTGCAGTCGGTGGCATTACCAGTGTAGATTTAATTTTTTTAATGTGAATACACTACAAACATTCCAACTCTCCGGAGCCTGTAGCTACATACCTATTATAAAACAAACTCCCGGTCGAGCAGACAGGTGGATGGAAGAAAGTCCCCTTCATCAGTTTCCCTATGGCACATCTGTGCTGAACTAAGTGACTCCCGATGCCGTCAACTGGGTGAATAACGTCAGCATCCCACTATGACCTCCACCAACTCTCCTACACCATACGAAGAAGATAAAAAAAATAGCTAGGTACCTACCTGCCTAAAATGTCACATATCATTGGCGAAATTTTCTCCATCTCCAGGGTCAAACAATAGATGCGATGGTTTTTTATCAATATGAAATTTTAAAAAACTTGTAATTTTGGGCCGCTTATTCAAAATATTGAAAACAGACAAAACTGTTTTAAAAAATCACATTGTGTACCCCTATAAAATGGAACCCATTCAAAATAATAATTTACAACGCGCATAAAGGAAGCGCAAACAAAATTCTAGGCCCATGATCAAACCAATAAATTAATGCTTTTTATTTTGCCAAGTGGGCTGAATGAAAAGAGCCTTTGGACGCACAAAATCAGGTCGCCGGTTGTGCATCACTGCTCTAAACCTACAGTTTCCCTACTGATTTTCCCTGCAATCATTAATCTGTCAAATTAACTTTAAAATAATGTTACACACTCAAACCAGTAATTCATTTTATTAGAACATTGATTTTACTGTCAACTTTGTAAATTTACCACATATATTCACTCCCCTATACTGATTCTTTCCACCAATTACTATAGTAAAACATCCTTGGAGTCACCTCGTATGACTGTTATATCCTTCAATTCCTGTTTCTTCCTTTCTCCCTTAGTGTCCACCTTTATCTCTTCTTTCTTCTCCGCTAGAACTGGCATTCTTTTATCTACAGTTTTGACAGCAACTTGTTCCTCTTCTACTGCTCCTTGCTTAGCTCCATTCTTCATTGCATCTCTACCAGCAGCCTTTTTAGCAGTCATTTCTGCGCTCTCCTTCGAGAACTGAGTGGTGTTCCTCTCCAAGACCAGTGTCAGAATTTCAGCTAGCCTATGAGCGCAATGAATCATTTCTTTAGTCTCTGTTCTTGATAGAATTACATTTTTTCTTTCAGCTACTTTAGGTTTACTTCCCTCTACACTCTTTCCTTTATCGTTTATCTTCTTACTTGTTTCTACTTTAGTGGGGTCTATTTCAAATGCCTTCATGTCTATATTTCCATCCGCTTCGTAGAAAGGTGTGGGGCAGTCATCGTAGAAAAACTTCTTTGGAAATGCAGCTAAGGAACTGTTGTAGTTCTGCCAAAAGTTGTCCCACTCCCCTTGCTCTTTAATGGGAGTGTTCTCACTGACATTCCCGTCCATGGAGCCGTTGTCTCCCTGATAGGTGTGCTCACTCTCCACCCAGCTCGTGTGGCAACTAGAACTCGAGCTGATGCAAGGAATTTGACTATTGGGACTAATCGTTGCTCTGTTTGAAGCTATATTTGACATTGTGGAATCATGCTTCACTTTTTGTGTCATCGGTACCATTGATACTCCATTTGGTGATAGTTTGCATGGTGAAAATTCGCAGGTGGAAGCATCCGAGGTGTAGTCAGGTGAATTTGAAGAGAACAGCAATTCAGAATGCCTGGAAAGGCTGGACCCCAGAGAAGACTTCCTCAGAGTTGTTGCGGAACTGGTTCGGCGATGTCCGTCTTGATTCCTGATTGAATAAGTGCCGTTTAATCTGCTGGGAGAGTCGAAAGAAGATGCAAACGATAAAGCTCTTGGACTAAAACTTTGCAAGGAGCTTCTTCTCGTCAATTGCTGCGAGCATGATGATGAGACTTTGGAGCCTGGAGAATTGGAAGTGCTCCTCACTTGTGCCCCGGAAACTCTATCAATTCTGTTGGTTTTCTCCACACTGCGCCTCCTCCTGCTCTCGGTGCGTTTGGTGCTCTGCCTCACCACGTCTCGGCTCTCTCCCTCGGAATCCGCAAAGTCTGACAATTGAGAAAGATCCAATGACATTCTTTGATGAAAGATGCATTCTGCGCTTCTGCATTCTATTTCTCGTCTTTCTTGCCTCCTGGCTTGTCCAGACTTTTTGGCCGTCACTTTGGTCTTGGCTTCGAATGAATATCTCCGGCTGCAAGAGGTGGCGGGCAGGGAGTTAGCTCTGTGTGTTTTCCTCGGCGCTGGACTGCCATGAAGTGTCAGGTCCCTCCCGTCATCCCCCCTGTCCACCACATTCCTCTCAGACAAGAAGGAGGTCCTGGAGATGGAGCCCGAGCGGGAGTGGTAGCGACTGTTTTCTCTGATGGCTTGGGTCTTCACTGTAGTTCTAGTGGAAGTGTTGGACATGATGGAGGATGGTCTAACTACATCTTGTCTTCTCATACTTTTTTTGTAACGACTTTTCTCACCTTCTCTTTCATTTTCAATTTTATTCACTTCCGATTTACTAGTATTCATCTCGATGTTAATTCTTATTGCTGTAATTGAATTGATAAACTAATCTTGCTTTGGTCTCATGAGATTTTTATGAAATTTAATAAAACTATAACCTTTATATTATTTTGTTAACACACACGGTAACTTAACTTGATTTTACTACTCTTTTGGAGGTGTGACATTGCCAACCGGCCACCCAGTTTGGTTAGATATGTGTTGAGCTTACAGATGAATATTTCAGTAGAAATTTAAGTTTCCCCAACGGGGTTCTGAAAGACACTGAAAATTATTATCCAATGGGGTGGCTGGCGTGCACCAGTTATGGGCAAGGATTTTATTATTAATACATATATTAAAACTAGAAGAAATTTATATTTTATCATTTGAAAGTTTTGTGAACATTATAAATACATATTATATTATTGTGGACACTTTTGAATAGCGAAATGGTACCTACTGCTAATTAGCATTCGAAACGGAGAGTAATCCATGGAACTATGATTGAGAAAACATTTCTGTCGGATTTTTCTTGTAGTTCACTTTTTACGCATAACTTAAATAGAAATTTCAACGACCCATAGCTAATGATGGAAAATGAGATGGTGAGCTGTAAATAGTTGCATTGACCTGCGCAAGTGATGCCAGAGCTCAGCGTTTAACAGTTTTTGTAGCTTTAAATGGCAGGGTTCGACGGATATACATATGTATATCACGATGTATATATTTTTTTATGTCTTTGTTTTTACGGGATATTCCAGCTTTTCTCCATGTTTAACTTTACTGGGATACACCGGGCACCCTCAAGTAGCATTGTTGTATTTTTGGAATTCATTTTAAAAATACATTGCCCTTGGTACGGTGGAAATCTTTGACCATTGATGATAACTGTTGGCCATTATAAAAATATACTTTATTTCATTTTGTGAGCAATGCGGCAACACCAACTCCGAGATTCGTTTCATCCTTATTTAAACTACATTTTAAGGTCGATTTCCCTTTAAGAATTAAATATCACTTTTTCATATATATTTTCGATTTTTTGATTTTTATATGAATATAATGTTGTCGAAACGTGCCGTCTACAAAAATTGTTTTATTCCAGGCTAAATGCGAAGGGTATGCAATGCAATGCAATCCATATATAGCCTTTATGGGATACAAGAAATAAAGGAAATAAGAAATCAACATAAAGTTACTCGTTTTTGCAAATACAATACTGATTATTGCAGTCAAATTATCGGTAGGCACCTGCACTATAACTCAATAGTTTTCAAAATAGTTCTTTATTGCCATAAAACATGGATACATAAAAAAAGAAGGAAATATGAAGATATAATTTGGCAATAAAATGTAGACATTTGATAGCAGAACAAGCTGTTAATTTATGTCTTTGAAATCTTGTTTCTAACATTCAAATTTGACAGTTCGTTAGAAACAGTGCAAAAAATCATAATTCATTTTTTACGATTTTTTGATCCATGAATTTGATTTTTTTTTTATTTATCATCTAATACATGCTTATTTCAATATGGAAATTTCAGAAATACAAAAAATCACCTTCTCCGTTTAATTGTTTTCTTTATAAGAAAAAAAAATGCAAAATTGTCTTAAAATGTGATGAGGAATTACCTCCTTTCGGAAAGTACCACTAATTTCTGTACTGTACTGTACTAATCTCAGCGCCCTCATTTTTTGTCTACTATAAAATGTCTGACTTGCAACTGTTTTGAATAAAACTTGCGTCTTAAACAAAATCAAAGCAAAAAAAAACGAGAATGCAGGTTTGAATAGAAAAAAGATAACTTTGATAATGTTGGAAAAAATTAACTTTTTATTGGTGAGGTCCACTGACGTCCGAATGAATAGACGTGCCATAATAGCACGACATAATATAACGTGATAACCTAATTTTGGCACCAGGCGGGTTCACGGCTTTCACGCATTTTTCGAGTACATGACACCATCATTCGTGTATTGACTTGCGGCGAGCCATCATTCGAAGATTTTAAAGAATATAACAATAGTTATGATTTCCTGCGCAATCAAGAATTGTAAAAATAGAAGTGGTAAAAAGAATAATTAAAACTCTCGCATTACACTCCATAAGAGTTTTTGACTGTATTTTAGTTATTCAATACTATAATGCATTCAGTTTTAGTGGTACGAAATCGAAGATGCCCACGTTTCTTTCACGTGATTTTGACTGCAGTAAGCAAATTTAAAACATTCGTAAAAAGGGTCAAACCAAATACGCCAACAAAATATTCGACTTTTGTACGCAAGCTGAACCTTTTTCTTATTTACTGTTGTACTTATTGGCTGGTTTGGAATCTATTCCACAGCTACGGGAATAAAGAGGTTTGCCATAAATTCCGCACAATTGGAAAAAGGACGAGTTGATCATCAGCAGATTTGCTTTTCGAAGAGTAAATACTAATTCTTCATTGCAATGCAATGCGAGTTGCCTGGAGAGAGTCGGGATGCATTTATACGCAAATCAGATGACAGTGACCCGCCTAAGCTCGCCCCCCTTATTTTGGTTTCTTCCCCTTGCGTGTTAGGGCATCTCTAGAAATTACCTGCTTTGTAGTAATGTCGTTATATCGCCGTAATCTCCTTCTCTGAGCGTCTTACGAATAAATAAATAATATAATAAATAAATAAATACTAATTTTTCATTGCACTGCAATGCGAGTTGCCTGGAGACAGTCGGGATGCATTTATTCTCAAATCAGATGACAGTGACCCGGAAAAGCTCTGTGGTGAGGTCGTTATTTTGCCGTCATCTGCTTCTCTCAGCGTCTTTTACGAATTATAATGCTTGCAATTCTATTAATTAACCTTTTTTAAAACGATTATTAATATTAAATTATATTCTCTGTTCGTAACCGGGAAAGCGCCCCAGAGGCTAGATCACAAGAGTCATTGAAGCGGTGCGGCCCGGTTCAGTGGGTCAGACGCGGTACACCTGCTCGGGGCCCTGCGCCCCACATCCACATCACACGCTGGGGTGGCTAGTAGCTAGTAGCTTGTAGCTAGTAGCTAGGAGATACTGGCTGGTTACTGCTCACCAGTTACTTGTTCGCTACCCACACACGTATACACTGTACGACCAGCTACAGATTGGCATTCTTATCTCTGCAGTAGGCCGAAAGAGGATCTAAAAAACGTTTTTTTTTGTGTAAAGCCCCACAGTAGCAAGTTAAGATCTTTTCCCTAAAAACTCATGAAACGTAAAATTAAACTCAGTCAAGTAAATAAAACCATCAGATGGTGATAGTAAAAAGGCCAAAAGTGCCGCAGTTAGTTAGAAACATGTTGGGTATTGCAATAAGCCCCAGCTTGTTGGAGGATTACGAAAGAATACGTAAAATCAAAAAAAAAAATCCCACATTAGTAATAGGCAGCCCGCTCACTGGGTAGAGAAGATTATCTTCACATTTATGCACCTCTAACAACAGTTGACCCAGGAAGAGGGAGAAATGTTCCCTGGCACTGTACACAACAATTTAACAACACCATGTATATAATGATCATCAGTGACGCCAGCTGAAATCCTATCCGACATAAAACATAAATTCATGTACTTTTTTTTTTTTTTTTTTTTTTTTCTTTTTCTTTTAATCCTCCATAGCTTATTTAGTTGCGGTTTTCTCTCCTTGTTATTTAATTCCATTAGTATTCAGTGAAAAACCATGTATATAATGTCATATAATTTTCTCTTGTTATTTGTACTTACTATATATTTGATTATTTACACCTTTAGTTTCTAAATTATTATTTTATAATACCTGCATGAATATTGTATGTCATAGTATTAATTTGCATATTGTATATATATTATAATAACAGATATACTATGTAGTATATCTGTTATTTTACAATTATATTAGGTTAGGCTAGTTAGTGTAAAGCGCACTTGAGGTGAACCTTCACAAAACTGCGATATAGAAATTAACTCTTATTATTATTATTATTATGTCGATCTGTACACGATTCGATTGCAAACAAATGACATAAAAACATAAAAGACATCACATGATCACTTGATGTCAGAATTAATAGACTTGCCCTAAGTACCATTTCGATGGCTGGATGCAAAGGTCGCGTGACACCCATTTTGGCACTAATCTAGTTCACTGCCGTCCACGTTTGTTTCTGCGGTAAGCAAATTATAAAACAAATGAGTTAAAAATGACTTTGTATTCACCACTTTATTAATATATACGTATCAACATGTTTCGAAACATGGTAAACGGGGTCAAACTAAATACTCTGGCAAAATCTTCGGTTTTTGGAAATAAGCTCGCCCCTCACCCCTCTTATTTTGGTTTCTTCCCTTTGTATGTTGGGGCATCTCCATGTATTATTTGCTCTGCGGAAATAACAGAAGAATAAGTGGGTATGGGACGATGTGTGAATACGAATGGTAGAAGGAGTATGTATTAAGACAAGACCGAGTAGTGTGGTGTTCCATCCTCCCCGCTTACCGCTGCGGAGAAGTGGAGTGATAGTTGGACGTAGTTATGCAGATAGCATCCAACCCCAAAAAGATGAAGCTGAGAAAAAGGCGAAATTTGACAATACAAAAGCATATGTGGAGTAATGATCACTTTTCGTATATTGTTATTGCATTTGGAAGTTGGATGTTTTTAGCATCGTCGAAAGATCTCGTCGTGTTTGTCTGTAGGAAAAAGTCGATTTTCACAATTTGTGGGTTAGTCGCTTTCTGCATAACTACGTCTAGCCCATAAAAACTCTGTTTCGTTACATTCACATACATAAACACTCTTCTGTTATTCTGACTCTTGACATGGCTCTATAGTATTTGATGTATGGTGTATTCTTCTTTTAAACATTTTTATTGCATACTAGCTGATGTGTACCCGGCCTTGCTCGAGATTTTTTTTATTTTTAATATGAAGTTGTGGATTCTTGCTTGTCATTAGGGTGCCATAATTGATTTGACAGCGAAATTAAGTATTTCCAAATAAAGAAACATTCATTTGAATATTTTATTTCATTCCAAACGTTTATTTTTTCAAAATATATCTAAACCATAAAGTTCTTAAGTAGGTACCTACTCGTGTTTTCCATTTTGAAAATATTCTACCCAAAAAACCTTCTTCTTTTGAATATGCGATCTGTGGCTAACCAGAGTGTTATATCTATGGCCTAACCTAAATAAAACACGGGTTTATTGTTTTTATACTAATTTAAAACGTTATACCAACAGTTTTACATATTGAATTTCATTCAAACTACTTTCTAAACCTTCCCGGCACTAATAAAAACAAAGTGTGCTATTTTCAGCGAAACCGGAAAAGTAATTTTCGAGACTATCGAGGACAAACAAACAAACTTACATTGATTTTTATATATACATATATTGTAAATTCGTAAAAAGCATTTACTTTGTGGCCATAATGTAAACAGAGATATGTTTTAAACCACTTCAAATTTATATAATGAACGACCGGTTTCGGAAGTACCCTTCCTTCTTCAGGACTGTATTAAAACTAACATTAGATACAAATTAATGACAGACATACGTGAATATTTAGGTTTTGTGAAGGCCACCAAAGGGGAAGGGGTTCACTGGAAAAGTATCTGGAATTGGACCATACGATAAATCTACTTGGTTATTCAATATATGTACTAGAATTATATTAAGGGATTTTTAACTTGAAATTAGAAAATCCTTAAATATTGATTCTAGTATAATGAACTTTTTTTATGAAATGAAAAATGTGTAATGAGAATTCTTTTTCACAGATTTAAATTTTGATTTTTATTGTTGGATTTGATGACTGTACCACGGTGTATGAAAACAATCACCGCGCGGTCTATGAGTTCACGTGAACTAGATAAGATGTAAAATCTGCTAGGTAATTAATTATAAGATGAATGCTGTACAAGTGGGGAATCGTCAGTGAACCCTTCCGTTTATTTAACGCGTGGCCGAACATTACCTATTCCCTTCATTTAACATTTACCTTCGCCTCCCCGACCGGCACTCCGACATCGATCGCTGCTAGCTGACTAACACTGCGCATTTATCGGGCAAGGTCACATTATTACCTAATTAAACTGGAATATTCATTGCTAAGGATGCCACTGTTCATGTTCCTGTTCCTGTGGAGACTATTTCCATATTCTAAAAAGTAAATACAAACTCCAATGGTCCTCTGAATGGAAAATATCTTTTCTAACAAAGGGTCATCAAGGGTGAGAGGGATGTCGGAGAAGAATTATTTATTATTTCGAAATATTGATAGTATTTTTACGCAATACGATAAACATAATGTTTTTAAATAGAACAATATTTATTAAATATTTTATAAATTTACATATTTTATACATTTATCAAAATCTAATCAGAAATATTACTTTTTCTGATCGTCCTATTGTATGTTTTTCAAAATATTAAAATTATTATGGTTTTTAAAGTGGAGAAAAATATTTTTAATAATTTCTCGTTACGTTTTTGTAAATAAACTTAATCAAAGATTTATAATCCGCATTAAAAAAAAACATTAAAGTTACATAGTGTTTATGAAAAAATTAAACAACACACTGTTCTTTTTTAAAATTTATCTTATCGACATGTTAAAGAAAAACCTTCACAGCATTTTTTAAGGATAGTCAACTTTTTAAATGTTTTTGTAAAACATGCGTAGAACGGTCAGAAATTTGTAATATTTTTGAATTTATTTTGATAAATGCTAAGCCCATGCACATAAAAAAAGGAATAAATTTTGTTCTCTTTAAAAACACCATGTTTATCGTATTGCACAATAATATTATCATTATTTTGAATTTATAAATAATATCTCTCCGACGTCCCTCTCCCCGTTAATACAACCTTTTATTCCTGTCAAGCCCTGGTTTCATAAATACACTTGCATGTCAAAAAAATATATTTCCTCCATAACTCGAATGAGACTAGGTCACACTTCTTGTCTTAGTCATCTCGCCAGATTCCATATGGTCAGCTCGCCTTACTGTGATTGTGGGTCAGAGGATACTCTGGACCATAATTCGAGTGTCCTATCAATGACCAATTTCCAAACTTTGTGAATGAATTGGTAAAACTTAAAATTGAACTCCCTACCAGTATTCCCCGCCTTCTAAGTCCCAACACCCCTCAAATTTACAATTTAATAGCAAAATATATTTATAAAAATGGCATTAAAATTTAAGTGACTTCCCAACAGGTCCTCCATTGATATGCTTGGTGTCCGGTATGGGGGCTCCATCGAAGCCAGAGTACTCTGTGCAGAAACGGGCGGTCCTATCTTAACAAACGGATTTTTTTTTTACATGAATACCGCACAAGAGTCCCAACTGCTCCCAACGGTCTGGAGCCAGTGAGACTATGGCATCCCCAATTGGGGAATGTTGTGAGGCTGAAGGTATTGACGAGGGGAAGGAGAAGGGGAAGAGGAAGAGGAAGGTGGGGAAATATCTGGCTATTCAGATCTGGTCACCAAACACGGCTAAAAACCATTTCAAGCAACGTTTCAATTCTGAATTGTCGTCTTTCACCAGGTCGATACTGAGAGTATCTTCTACTCTCCAACGTGCGCAAATATACTATATATTATTTTTAAATAAATTAATTGTGAAACAACACAAATTAATTAAATAAAATTTACTCGCGCACGCCGGGATTTGAACCCGCGACCTTCCGATTCGTAGTCGAGAGCCTTACCCCTCGACCATGGAGGCCTAGTTTATAAATTATTGTTAACTACAACTTTCACATTATTTACTTATTTGTTATTAATATTAATATTGACTTTGTGGATATTGAATCATTTATTTTTTCTGTTCATTTGTATTCCTCCGTATTTTTAGCTTTGGTGCAGTTTTTCTTTTTTCAATTGTAATTAACTTCTGTTGATGTTTTCTATTTTTTATTGTTTTAATGTGATTTAAAAATGATGTATTTGTATGTAAAAGCCCTCTGGGAGTTTAAAAAATAAAGTAAAATAATCCATGATAACAAATGTAACAGTGAAAACTGTAAACAAATTGATTCGTGTACTATAATCAACTCTTCTTCCGAAATTAAATACCTCGGTGTGATCATTGATCTAAACTTAAAATGGAATAGACACATCACAGAGCTAGTAAAGAGAATAAGGAAACATATACCTATATATATTCGTTAGGCTAAAAAATATTTT
>JAHDVE020009332.1:0-19738 GCA_022606495.2 Halesus radiatus
TATATAGAGGGATATTTATTACTTTCTTGAAGCCATTGAAATAGTCCTAACCATAAATTAATAGTCTATGATTCATCTAAATAAAGGAATTTTTAAAGATAATTTTACAGTCATGAAACACAAAAAAGAAAACTAATATTATATTATTTATTATCTATTAAGATCTTGAAAAAAGTATAATTTAGTTTTAGTATATCCTTATCACCTTGTAATAACTATTTATCATCCATATATCGTAACAAAACAAAAAATGTATACTAAAGCTCCCAAGTAATTTAATCTGAGAAAAGCCAAAATCAAATCAAAGGCCCATCTCAGATGCAGCATCTTTGCGAACCCAAACTTGAGGAGTCCTATGGAGGCGGAAATCCGACTCGCCACCTCTTTATCCTGCCATGAACTCGTGGACCCTGTCCGCAATACCTCGTGCTCCAACAATCTCGAATGTATTTGGAATATGGATGAGATATTAGATTTCTTAGATTCCGAAGCCTACTATGCCTCAGGAGAAAGTGGGGATATAGTTTATACCTGTCCCAACTGCCAAAAGTACAATTTCTCAAATTTGAGAAAGATTGAAGACCTCGTATACGATAGGAAGTTGGCTCTGCTCATACACAAGGCCAGAGATATCTATGATTCCAAAGTGAACCCATAGTTGGACAGAAAAAAACTGTATTTCAAAAAGGGTGCCATTAAGCTTTGTAATGGCAGTATTACTTACAAGTCAATATTGACATCGGTGAACTCTACAGGACATAAAATCCAGACGTCGAAATCGTTTTTGCTCAGAGCTAGTAACAAAGCGAGTCTGGCCACTGATATCCAATACACCTACACCGACAAGGGAATGGCCTCAACCACTGCAGATATCTGCATCACCAACCCTTTATCAGATTTTGGAAGAAAGTTTCATGAATACAGCTCTCTGATTCGGCTCATAACCTCGAGAGAGACGGAATCATCATTTATTAAATCACAAATCTAGAAATATCTTGTAAGTTCTGTTGAACTGAAAAAAATAACGTAAACTAGCCGTGAAAGTAAGTTTACTTTTGGCTTTACCAACAAAATCCACACCAAACCGAAAGGAGAGGATATGTCGATCCTTCATCTTTATTACCCTCTGATCGAAATTTGGAGGTCAGCGTGTCTTGAATACAAGGCCGGAAACTAGACTAAAGTCTTCAGGCATCCTGACTCATCCCTCACCCTCAAGGTAGATGACAAAATATACATCTTCGGAGGCAGCATGATCCGATATGTCACTTAGCCCAGAATTATCCAATCCTTAAAAACCTGTCATATCATTGATCTCAAAGGTTTTGATCCCCTCATTTTCACCAGAAAGAAGGTGGTTGAGAAAAAACCAATTAAGATAAAGATGAAAATAGCCAGCAACAATAATTTTAGTGAATCAAGACTTGAAGTACCAAAAGAAATTAACATAATTGATTTAAAAGTTCCCACATCATTTAAAGTTGAGCCACTACCAGACATGCTCGAACCACTGTCACTATCAGCTGGGTTAGTATATAATGGAAATGTCTATATTTTTGGGGGGTGCCGAGTGGAAGGGAATGTAGCTATTGCTTCTGATTCGGCTGCCATGTTTTCGCTGAAGGACCGAAAGTGGAAGAAACTCCGCAATTTAAGCTCTCCCCGCTATAATCACTCTGTTTGCTTGTATAAAAACTTCATTTATATTATTGGAGGTTCGTCAGCAAAAGAACTGACCGAACAATACGTCAAAGACCCGCCTCCCCCAACAGTCGAGGTGTACAATCCTAGCAAAGACATATACTAAGTTTTGAGTCTGCGCAATCAATTTGAGAATAATATTATTAGCGATACTCTGAGCAATCAGTGTAGTGTGTTTCCGACTGCTGTTGAAGGATGCTTCGTTTTCATCAATGGAGAAAACCACCCTCCGCTCGTTGTGAACCTAGAACGTAAGAATCCCAACGATAAGGTGCTTTACTGCTACTAATCTAGCACAAAGCAAATCAAGTACCAGAATCTGGTTGCGATCTACAATTTCTGTGGAAAGAACTTCCCTCGAGAAAAAGGGCCTCGACTGCAGCAAGTGTACGATCGCTAAGGGGTTGAGCATAACGGATACCGCTTTTATATGTTTGCTCCTGCGAACTAAGGAGAGATCGGAGGGAAGGTAAGGGTAATTTATGGAGACTAGAAAGATGGGTGGAACTCATCAGATCAAATGGATCCTGCAAACACTGATTAGAATCCTATTAGATGAAAAAATAGCTATATAATTCAAAGACATTTCCTCATATGCTTGATTAAAAAAAAATGTATAGATAAAACAGATAAATGTTTAAAGTATAATCAATTATTCAGAATAATTTGTTAATATAAAATCATTTTTTCAATACATCAAGTCACCGATTTTTTTTAATCACTATGGTAAGACTCCTTTAAATAATAAAATATCATCAACTTTACTTTGTTTCTATCAGGGTCTTTGGGCATGGATGACAAATCAGTTGCTGACCAGAAAGTTCTGGAGCAGCGTCAAGAATCAAGGTTTCTTGCTTACGTATTCCCGAGGGCATAAAGCACAGATGCACGCCCACAGCGTCGGAGGGTATTCTGACAATGCGAAGTTTGTCGGAAGAGATTAATTTGGCAACAAATACTATGAAGACTTCGATGCTTATCGTAAACATCAAGAAACAGCTTTATTACAATCAAATAACTAAAAAAAAAAAACAATAATTCCAACAATCAATGCAATATTTTCTAGATGTAAATCAGAGACGATGGGTCGAAATGGTGGACTATGTCGCAAATATCGGGAAAAATGGAGATAAAATCCCTCCCAAATGGCACGGCTGGTTATCGTATCAGTACGACGATGTCCCCAGCTACGGGAGCCAAGAGTTCGTGCAGCCCTTCTACGAGAAGGACCATGTGTGGTCGACCAGCTGGTCTCAGAACAATGTGTTCCAACCAAAACACGCAGTGCAACATCCTGAACATATGCAATTTGTTCAAGAGAGGAGAGAGAGGTACGCGGCAGAATGGGACACTCCCGCCACGAAAAGACTTGAGTGAGAGGCTATTAGCACTATTATGCTATGGCCTGGATATATAAATATCTAGAAATGACTACCATCTTTATTAAATAAAATAAATAGTTAATGAATTAATCTTAATTAAGTAAAAAAGATAACTTGGATTGGCCTGGTTACTAATTTATAGAAAGCCAAGATAATTTATATTTCTTAAAATTTCATTTTTTTCATTTGTATTTTCCCTACTTATTCTTCTTATACTATAGGTATTTTATTACTGAATAAACAAGTATAAACTTTGCTGACTATTGGATGAAGAGCGAATAAATTTAACTTAAATTGAAGTAAGGATTTCATTCAGGATACACTTATTCAACAAATAGGTATAATTTTCTACAAGTACTATTATCAAATGCAAGATTATTAGAAAGGATTGTTCACATGTTTTCCCATGTATTTTACTTTTCTGAAGTTATTTCAAGACTAATTAAAATAAAATTAAGAATTATAACTATAATTATAAAAAATATAGTAACATTGCGAATTAATTTTTTTTTTATACATATATTATAAATTATTATTTATTGTTATTATTTTTTATTTAATTACTTTTATTATTTGCTTTTTTTATTTCGTATAATATTTTTCATAAACAAAAGAATATATCTATAATTTTAATTTTTATAGTTTATTTAAGATGGGAAACTCAAGTCCTGAGCAGGATGATTTTACCAAACACCAACCGATCTATGTCATACAATATTCAAATCCCTAGATATGGCAGTCACAACCTGACTTCCCTCAGGTACTCCACAACCCCTACACGAATCAGCAGGTCGAAGTCTATTCGCCTAACAATATTCGCGATCCCGACTATGCTGGCGATCTCTATCACTATAGGCAGAACACTCCCAACACCAGGCTAGTGTCAGTATTGGAGTATTTAATTGATGATAATAACGAAGGGTGTGCCTGCCAATCACAGGGAGATAGCACAAACTAGTCGAAATCCCTCGTCTACACCGAAAGAATATTCCTTCTCAAAAATCTCCGCTTGAAGATCCAATAAGCCTTTTTAGTGATGAGAGAGGCGATTACAGGCATTAGATAAATCAAGTAGTTGACCCAGAAATCCGATAATTTTATACTATCTAGCGAAATGATTGGCATCAACAGTCAGGGGAAGGTTAAAATATGGTTTAACGAGAATTTTGCTGAAACGCTTCCCTCGAAAATAGCTCCTACCATTTCAGAACAAGACATTGTCGACGAACTAATTCAGATTATAAGCATCCAGACAGATGCACCAGAGTTCTGCAACTATCTTGGATCCTATCGACATAATTTAGATTTCGTCGGAGTAATGAATTACATGGCAGCATTGTAGGCTCCCGTCTAAACACCAAAAGCTCACATACCAACGCCGAATGTTGAATATAAAACCGTAACTGAAACAGTCACTGTCCAAGAATATACAGTATATCCTCAACCAGAGGTCCCTCAACCCCAATCACATCAGCCTTATGTTCAACCACAAGCCCAGCCTCAACAGCAGATTCATCCCAAATTTCTTCGGCAAATCAGTCGAGTTGGCTATGTGCCTCCAATGTTAAATTTAAGGCAAGCACCTGAATCAATTGTCTACCCAGTGAAGCAGCAATTTACACAGCAACGTGCAGAATCAGCGACTCAAAAAGTATCGACGACTACTGCTAATACGGCTTCAAGAGGGCGTACACAGTCCAACGCTACTTTATATGTTCCTGCTCCTCCCCAATTTCACAACAATCCCGGATCATATGGTAATAATAATAACAACCAGATAGGGACGGGATATCGTAATGAAGCCCCTCCGATGTCAAAGCAGCAATAGAATAACAATATAACGCAAATCAAAAGCAGACTAATTTTATAATCGCCGAATTTCGCAAACCCCATGCAACTTTCTGGAGTTGCAGAGTTCGCCTAATCGCAAATTATTAAGGGATATCGACAATTCTGATGCAGACATTGCCTGTTGAACTTTTTTTTATTAAAATAAATGGTCGTTTAAAATTATTATTATTTTTCCTCTTAAAAATCCGCTACTTAGCATTCACTATAAATTGTGCCTAGTTTTTTTTAATTGCTTTTTCTAATGTTTCAGAAAGTATAATAAATCTTGACCGAAATTATATCGCGCAAATAAGTTTCAATGATTATTTTGGAAAAATAATTAATATAAGTTAATTTGATATATCCCACTGTTTCTTGTGCTCAAAACATCCATAAAAATAGCATTATCACAACAAAAAAGATCTTTTCGCAGGCTCTCGAAGCCCCAGCCACTACTTTCACTGTGTTAGACGGTTGTGTATAGTTAATCACTCCAGTTTTATTCGAGCTGTTGGTGCTCGTGGCCCGAAATGTTGCTGAGAACAGCGTTTTGATAGTCATGTTTAGGCACGTCATACCACTGTGGACAGTGGTGCTCATAACCATAGAAGATCCGTAAACGAAGCAAAAATAGCTGCTTCCTCCAGTTAGAACAGTATCTCGGTTCACATCGCCTGTCGAAAACTTCCGTTTAAAAGAACATATAAAATAACTACTAGTCGAAAATCCTCCCATTACTTTAATGACGTCGTTGGCTCCCTGGTTGGCTACGTAGGAAACATCATCGATCGGGGTAATGTGGCCGGTCGCATAAAGATCTCTAACTGTCACATTACCAGGACCTTCAATAAGCGAAATATCGAGATTGGTCATGCTACTCCCATAACCTACGCCCATCCATTTTGAGGTAAATGAGGAAAGACCTTGTTGCATATTGATTAGAGACATATAAAGCCACGGCTAGCTCGAATAATACTCTGTCCCAGAGGTGGCATAGACAGTAAGGTTATTTCCGTTAAAGGTCCCAGTGGCAGCATAGTTTCCCAGCATCCTATCCTCGGAATACTGGACATTCTGGTGAAGTGAGAGAAACGAGCAAACCTTAGGCATGTTTTTTTCATACCCATTTCCCGCAAATGTCACAGTCGAAGAAATGAAGCAGACGGTAATTATCCCGTTGGCATATAGTCTCAAATCATCGGAGTCCCCAGTATTGAGATCTCGGTTGTAAGCAACGTAGATACCATTGGCAGTGTTTGAGGTGTTTCCTGTGATTGACGGCTGGATGTTCGAAACATCATCAGTCTGAATGTAGCTATTTTGGTCGAGATGGGCGTCGATCACGGACACAGAATTGACAGCGTTGGAGTTCACTTTGTAGAGGTGTACGTCTGCCGAGACCTCGTCGGGCGAAAAGATCATAGCCAGCCATTTCACGTTTGCCTCATAACGAACTTCGATATCGATTTGTGTGGAAGTAACAGCTCCATTTACTTCCAGATACCCGCCGTTGAGACTGACAAGATATGCATTGCAAGCTGAAAATAAAAGATAGGTTAAATAAAAAAATATCATTTTTTCGGCAATATAAACCATTATTAAGAAAAAATGCCTATTCAGTAAAGTAAATAAACAAATATTAGAGAAAAATACAATAAATAAGGAATTATCAAGAGCGTATGCCTTGAATAATCCTAACAACAAGCCAAAGGGTAATCTTTAGATGAATTTCTTCAATATTTTTTTTATGATATTTTTGAAAACAATAGATACCTCAGGACTAATATCCTTTGATATATAAGTACAACTAATTTAATTAGTTTTTCTTTCTTTCTTTTTGTATTTCATTAATTTCAAATTTAATACAATCTACTTCTTAATTATACCTAAGATATATATATTCTTCAACTATTTATTTTATTATCTAAATATACATCATCTCTCCCGTGGATTCAAAAACAAACAAAAAACAGAATGTCCCTCACTCAATAGGTTGTTAACAACTACAACAAACTCAAATCATAATACGCAGAAATATTCAAAAAGTTCATCGAACTCGAAGATTAAAAGAGAGAACACACTCTCGTACTCAAAAACATCGAAGGCCTCTCCAAGGACCGCAAATGCTGGAGGATGGTCGGAGGGGTGCTGGTCGAGAAGACTATGGAGGAGGTCATGAACGGACTCAATGACGCAATAAAGATGTTCGAGCAGACAGTCAAGTCAATCGAAGCTAATCTTCGAGGCAGGGAGAAAGAGATCCTCGAGATCTAGATAAAGTATAACGTAAACCCGAACAAGAAAGGGGGTGCCGGACCTGCGCCAGCTGTCAAGTCAGACAAGACTCAAGGAGTATTGGCATGAAGGTGAAGATGAAGATAAGTGTATTGTTGCGAAATAAAAAGGTGCATATCATTAACTAAACATTTGATAAAGTTATTATTAATGTTACAAAAAAAATATAAACGGCAATATATGCTTTGGTATCATGGCTTATTATTTCGTAGGGCTTCAGTTTTGTCTTTGAACTCAGTTTCGATAAGTTTGCCTTCCTCCTGAGTCACTTTGATTTGGTACTCGATATCGATCCTCTTCTAGGTAACATCCTTTAGCTCTCCTTGCAACTCCCCTAGCATTTTCTCTTTGCTTCTTTTCTCCTCTTCTAGCATTTCAATCTTATGTTTGGTTGCCAGATTTTTCTTCTCTATCTCCTCCTTCTTCCTCTCGATTGCAGCCTAATAATCAGCTTTCTTAATGTTCTCATCCCTCTCCAGTTTGGCGATGCTGTCGAGAAGTTTGGCTTTCGTTTATTCGAGCATATTAATTTATCTATTCTGAGCCTCCAGTCTCTCCTTGGTTTCTGATATTTTCTTTTGCTTTTCCTTGAGTCTGTATATCTAAGATTTGATTTTATTGGGTTCCCTCTCCTCCAACTCTTTAGCATTTCTGTCGATGATCTTCTTGATCGACTTAAGACAGGCGAGAGACAGTCGATTGCCGTTGAGAGCCACCGTAACCAGCGTTAGATTTCTGTTGAGCAACTCAATGATCAGCTTCTCATTCTTGTCAGAGATGTAATTGTCGGACGCCTTCAGGTGCTGCAGGTCCGGAAGCATTTCCAACACGCTTAGAAGCTTGATAATACCCTTGTCGGAAACCTTGCTTGAACTGATGTCCAGCTTATTTAAGCGGAGACGGTCCTCGAAGGTTTCGATGGCTTATGCTATGTAGATTATTCCTTAATCACCAATAAGATTCTTTCCCACGCTGAGGTTTCGCAGTTTGCTCTTTGGGAGGAAGCGGGCCAGGTTGGCCATTCCTTCAGGTGTTATCTAGTTGCTCGACAAGTCAAGTTCTTCAAGAGTATTTACACATTCGGCTTCGGAGTTATTGAAGAGCTCTTCGATGTACTCTACACCCTTGTCTCTGATGCTGTTCCCTCGTATGTTGAGACTGGTCAATTTGCTCTTGATCACTCCTTTAAGGAGCACCCGGACCCCTTCCGCAGTTAGTTCGTTGAATTCCAGGTTGATCTTCCTAATATTTTTATTGATAATAAAATAGTTCTTCAGAGCGGGACCAATGTTGGACTTAATAAAATTTTTGCCAATGTCCAAGCTTACAAGGTTTACAGCGTTAGCGAGGATATACTCTGCTCCCTGAGTTTTAATCAGATTCTCAGCCAATTTAAAGTGTTTTAAACTTTTGTTTTGTTTAAGCGCAATTGCCAGAATCTCTGCCCCTGCAATTCCGATATCGTTATCCTCAAGTTTTAGAGTCTCGAGTACCTTGTTCTGCATGATCAGGGCGGCCAGACATCGTGCTCCATCAAGACCGAGTGAGTTCTTCCGAATAGACCCCTCCAAAATCCCCAAATCCAATATTTTTATGTGAGGGTTGGTGATTAGTTCTTCCAACATCATCGAGAGACCTACTTCACTTATCATGTTGCTTGACAAGTTGATATGGCTGATTCTGGAGTTGGTCACGAGGTTCTTGATGGCGTGGATACCGTATTAGCTGATGGCGTTGTCTGCGAGGTTGACGCATTCGTACTCCTTGTGCTTGATGAGAGAAGCCAGTTTCATGATAGAGTTGACTCCTAGTCGCATCGAATATAAGTTCAGGACGGTCGGGTGTTTCTTCGAGTTTATCTTGGAGAGCTATTCGCGGAACATTTTAGCCTTTTATGCGTCCAACTTTTAGCCTGTGTCGTGACATCGGGAATTGAAGAGTTCTGTCATGATTCGATTGTATATTTGCGAATATGATTTTTTATGAATGGTTATGTTCTTTGTATGGTTTGATAATGTGTACCTGCCTGAAGATTGTTTTCGAAGACTTGGAAAATCGGATTAGATTGTAAAAACTCTTCGTTTGTGGGTATATTATTTTTAGAGCTCATTAATCTTTCGAATATTTCTATCTGAATATGTTATGATCAGTTTTATTTTTTTAAGATTGTGTTTTTTTTATATATCTGTTTGTATATACAAGTTTTTAGCTTATGAATTATAGATTATTTATATTCTGTGATACTATATACAAAATTATATTTTGGGCACTAAAAAATGCCTAAACCTTAATTATATTTTTTATTAAACAAAATCGCCCATTGATTTTTTAACATATCTATGCACAAAAAAGATGACGAAGATGAGTAATCTTAATAATAGGACAAAAGAAACCCTCGTCGCCTGCCCAGATTTGTCAAGAACACTCTCGAAGATATAGACTTCACCAAAATAATCATCAACGACTCCAACAGCCAATATCCCGTACTCTCGACAGTCTGCAAGCAGTTAGGCTGGGAAGAAGAAACCAGATTGTCCAGCTAAACCTGGGACGTTTGGTGGACCGACAGTGCAATCGAAGCCGATCAGCTTTTTCGACTCCAATAACATCAAAAGATTAACCACTTTCCAGGCATGTTCATACTGGCACGTAAAAACTTCTTAGGCAAAGCATTAATGAAGATGAGGAAGTAGTTTAGGGAACACTACGACTTTTTTCCGTTAACTTGGTCCTTGCCAGGAGAGTTCAGCGATTTGGTTCTATATGATCAACAGCCGGCTGATATTAAATCTAAAGCAGGCACCACCTACATCGCCAAACCATAAGCAAGTTCGCAAGGTAAGGGCATATTCCTCACGAAAGATGTTGATGACTTGAAAGGAGGCAATTACGTAGTGCAAACCTATTTAGAAAAACCATATCTGATAAATAAATTGAAGTTTGATTTGAGGATTTACGTTTTATTGGCAGGCTGTGACCCTCTCAGACTGTACATCTATCACGAAGGACTAGCGAGATTCGCGACAACCACTTACGCCAAGCCCAAGAAGAAAAATATGAAGGAAGCATGCATGCATTTAACCAATTATGCCATCAACAAGCTCAGCCCTAACTTCATATTCAACAAAAGTAGCAAAGAAGCAGATGTAGGTCACAAGCGAACCTTGACTTCAGTCTATAAACTCATGGAGTCTCAGGGAGTAGACATCGAAAAGTTAAAGTAAAAAATATAGCAAAACTTCGTCAAAACCTTTATCACGGGCCAACCATTGTTGTCGCACTTGTATCGGCTATCACAGCCCACCAATTTGGCAAATGACATGTGTTTTCAAATCTTGGGCATGGATATCCTGATAGGAGCCGATCACTAGCCTTATCTCTTAGAGGTCAACCACACTCCTAGTTTTACAACTGATACGCCCCTCGACAAGCAAGTCAAGCTCAACCTCATCAAAGATACTCTGCGGCTGATGAACATCAACATCGGGACGAAGAGCGAGAAGGTTAATAAAAAATTAAAATATAATGAGCTGAGATATAATGGGAAAACAAGCCCCACAAAGCTGGGAAGAGCGGCAAAAGAAACTGCAAGACTGGTCGAGCAGAAGAAAAGAGATGAGTACGAAGATTTGCACTTAGGGGGGTTCAAGAGGATTTACCCTATCTAAAATAAAGAGGTGATGAAACTCTATGACCACATGATTTAGCAGGCACAAAAGATTTTCCAAGAACATTCAGGAATGAAACAAAAAGGAATAGCCAAAACTCTTGTACCCTTTACAAGGCCTCCCAAATCAGCCTCGCTCTACAAGTCTTGTTCTCCGACATTTCTGAAACAGCAAAAAAAGAATATAGGCGCAGACAAGATCGAAGCCAACCCCGAAAAGAGCAACAATATTTTTAAGCAGCTCGAGGTCGCCACACTGCGGTAGCTGCAGGAAATAAGCAGCACCACAACTACCCACTTGCCGCAGATCCCACTCACACCGAAGAGCAGTCGCCGACCGATAAAAGGCACTTTGGACAAATTGGAAGAATTAAGAAAGAGTAATATGCAACATCTGTAAGCATACGAACAAGGCGAAGTTCCTTGTTTTCCCACGCCCCAGAGAGAGAAGCCACTGAAGGTGGCGAGAAAAGTGTTTCTCGGAAACAGGTTGTCGGAGAGGGATATGGATATCGGGCAATACTTAAGCCCGAAGACATTCAACCTGAGGGATTGCGAAGAGCAGCTCGTAGTGGCTCCGAAGGTGCCTCCGAGCTTCGAGAAATTCGTGTTGAAGAGAGACAAATCCCAATAGAGCAATAATTTAAAAGTGGAGTCTGTGCGGAAGATATCCCTAAAAAAAAGTATATGCGACCTGATTTTCAGTAAATAGTGAACATGAGAAAATTATAAAATCTAATAACATATCTATTTTTATTTTAAGTGTGCCATTTGTGTTATATAATTTAATATACCAACAAATTATAATATGTTTAAAAAAAACAAATGATTTTTGATGTATATGTATATATTAAATACATGTCTACGAAATCAAATATATTTAGAATAAATAATTCGAAGAGTCCGATTTCGATTCAAAATTAATTTTATACTATTTTTTAAAAATATAAACAATTATATATTTTTTCCAATTAGGCCATTTTAAACCAGAAAAAAAACATCACACCATTACGACTCACCATCTAAAAACCCAAATACTTTAAAAAATAAATATTATATATTTTATTCATCTTTTTATATAATGTCGGCATCTATGTTATATTCACAATCTGCGAGGATGCAAGCTGGCGAACCAAACCAAGATGACCAGAGCAGCGTAATAAGTTCACTTTAAATTAGAGTTAACGAGCAGCTAACGTCAACTATTTTTTTATAGTCTTGGTCACATCTCATTCATAATTAAATAAACTTAATTCTCTTAATTAATATAATTGGAGGATAGATAAAATCTAATGGAATATATATTTACATATTTCGTAATCAACAAATAAAATAGATAATATGAATCGAGAAAAATACCAATACTTTTAAAATATACAATGTTTTAGCTTCAGACAAAACAAAAAAACCAAAACCAAAAGCATCGGGAAAACCACAATTTTTAAAAATTAGTGTTGAACTTCGGTTTGAAATCTATAAAAAACAAAAAAACAGGACATTCTTGCTCTTTTTCGTCTTTGTGAGGTTTCGGGTGTTATCCTTAAACTAATAGAGGCATGTGATAATTCAAAACAAATATTTTTATTGAGTTTGAATTAATATATGCATATAAAAATATTCAAAATAATTATACATGTATTTACAATATTTGTTTAATTCGAATATGTTGAGATAACATATTTATATCTTTTGGATTATCTTCGAAAAGTAATTTTTTTTTAAATTTATTTATTCCAAAATATCTTATTTGTATTTCTCCATACTCATTAACATTTATTTTTGAAATACATGACACATTATTTATTAAAAGAATTCGTCATTAACAAAATATGTATTATCTAATAATAATAAAAATATATACATTATTTTTCAAAAAATATAACATTTACGTTCTCCAAAAAAACTTCGGATACAAACCCAACAATAAAGACAAAAATTTAATGCAATCGCCAAAGAAATACAAGAAGGGGCTTGCAGCTTTTATTAAAAAAGTCGTGGAAATCCTCAAAGTATAAGACATTTCCCCATATTTTACTATTAATAATAATGTTTTAATTAATAATTTATAATAGGATAACTTATATTCTTCTTCGATTGGCTGGGATTAAAGTGGGAAGTTATTGTGCATTTTTTGCGAAAAAACCTTGGAGACTGAAGTATTGGTGCATCACTTCAAACATAGCCAACTGAAGTCCTTCGTCAGACAGGTAGTTACATTTTTTTTATAATACTATTAAACTTCAGTCCAAAAGACATCCAACGCAGTTATTACACATATACATTTATTTATTATGCATATTGTTGACAGATTATAATATTTCCATTTCGAGCATATCCAGTATGACTTTATAACGATACTTCATTAATGTGTTAATGTATTTTTTGATAATTCATATTAACATAATTTGGGTAAGTGATGCTTCTATTTTAATACAGGAGCTATATATGATCTGAAACTCGAGATTACAAAAATTCCTACCATTATAATCAACCAACTTTGTTCTTTTTATTTTGATATTCGTTGACAACTATGATTATTATATTTTTAATTGTTATGAGTATGATATATATTCAAATAACGAAGTAGACCCACTAAGATGGATGCGTCATGTACTAAGTATACACAAGGGATGGACAAGATATTCTTTGTATAATAACTTTATAAAGAAATATATTAACTATAATAATTCAAAGTTTGTTTGTTTAACTTATCTTTCATTTTATATACATATAATTATATATATACACAACTTTTAAATATTTTTTGAAATAATTTATAGTTAAACCTGTATGGATTCAAAAAATTGAAAACCAAGAATCAAAAACTAGTGTATTTCCACCCTCATTTCTCTAAACACACTATTCATAACCTTCCTCAAATTCATCGGCGCAAGAATGTTAAGAAAAATAGGCTGACTTATTAAAAAAGCCCAATCGCTCAAAACCCAATCGAGTAAATCCCGAAATTTCCTGATACCGATCTTTAGCTTCTCCCAGTGCCATATTCGAAAGTTGAAATTTGTGAAACACAAACACAAAGTTGGAATTATAGATACATAGCCGAACCAACTCTGAGATAAACAAACTATGATCTGGTTAGCTATTAAAATGCCCGGAGTTACCTCCCAGACAGTTAATAACGGAAAAAATCCTAATAGATTAATACATTTTAGTATGTTTTTGACGGCTGCCTCCCTTAAACAGAATTCGAATTGGAAGAAGAGTTTTTGGGGTTTTAAGAACAATTTTACTTTGCCTGAACTCGCAACTAAATAATAAGAAAAAATCAATAATTTAATTGATTTTTTTCTGAAGGAAACACCAACTTAATTGAAGTGCTAGTACATTTGTATATATTTTGATACCAGACTTCCTGTTGCTATTTATTTATTGTCGGCTAATTTTTTGTTATTTGAATGATTTTTAAACCTATAAGCAACAACCAAAAAAAAAATATATTTATTTTTGTTAGTAATACAATGAAAACTTATAAGCTTAATTTATATAACTAGATATACAAACTGTCTATATATCTAACTTATATTTAATTAAGTAAATAAGTCATTACTTCTAATTATAAAAATTAACATGTCCATCCCGGAAACACACATTTGCATATGTATATATATATTGAAATACCAAAGTTTAGAATGAATCGTTCGCTGTTTCAAAATATGTGAATTTTGTTTATAAAATGTAATCTAAAGAAAATGTGTTTCATATTATCTATCAACTGATTTAGAAATCCATCAGGATACTTTGGTAATTGGTAGCAGCTATCTAGGTTGATATTGAAATCAGGATTGATCTATGCTTCTGTCCATGCTGCTTCTCATTCGAACTCTACTTCAAGCACACCAGGAATATGTCGTCTTGACATTCGATCTAAGTTGGATCACTCTATTATTTAAAAATATCGTACGAGCCATCTAGCGCAGAATACTAAAAACTATATTATTTAATTATAGATATATCAATATATATATCTTGATAACAAAATATAATTACTACATGTTTATATATAATAGTTATATACAGATATTAACCTTTTTGGGAAAAAAAAAAAGAAGCTATTATTGAATATATTTTTTTGTTTTGCTTCTCACTATAAATAGATAAACATGTAGGCTCATATTGAAGATCATGAAGAATAACCGTAAACCGACCACGTGGTATCAGTAAGCCACAATCCCACTGCGCGCGAAAAATCTCTTGTCAAAATCATCGGATAGCTCGAAAATCGGATTATCAAACAGCGAAAACTTCTTCCCTCAAAGGTTTACAGACAGCCTAAAGTCTTATAAAATGCATCGAGTGTCTCAGGCAACCATCTCAAACTCCCTCCAATTAGGAACCAATTTCAATCTAGACAAACAGACGCAACCGATTAAAACGTAACAGAAGCCGAACATGTATTGTCTCGAAACTACCATCGAAATAACAACAATTACTACGGTGTTATGAGCAACAATAACTCAAGGGATAAAAAAACATCGAGAGCCTTCGAAAACAACGATGAAGAGGAGTACGATATCGGTTTTCAGATTTCTCAGCTTGATAGCTTTGATGAAAAGGTACTGGCGATGCCAAAGAAGAATTTCAGTCTCTTAGCGAGGGAATAGAGTTTAAAATTGAATAACCGTTATGGGTATCGGTACGTCAAGGATTTGAAGAGGAATCCAAACTATCCTCACATTCGTTTTTGATATGAAAAACGAGAAATCTATGAAGCGAAATGTAAGAAAAACTGCAGCATGGTCTAGTCTCCATCCATAATTATATCAATCTCTATATTTTTTTCTTATTTTATTTATGTACATAATATCAAAACAAAAATATGCGTTTTTTAGCATATATTTCTAAAATTAATATGGTTGTATAATTAATTTGATTTTAGATATAGTTTCATCATTTAAACAACATGCATAATTATTAATTTATTATATCTGTACCAAATTTTCTTAACTTTACTTCATTAAAATAATGATTAGACAAATAAACACTTATTTTCAAATCCATGTTTAATCAAATACATAAATTTCGCTAAACATTCCATAATCTTCGTCATCTTCAGCAGGTACGACAGTTCGATAATTATAAATTAGCTCTCTTTTTAACTATTCATCGACCAGTTAGTTCGTATTTTTTCTCGCTTCTTAGACAAAATTATTTGAAAGAGTTTGGCTGACTAAGATTGCTTATGAAGTTCTATTGGCATCGACTCTCCACTCAAAATTGCTTTTCTCCGGGTGGAATTGGACTGTAAAGATCGGATGCTACTTGGCTTGCATTGCTGTGATGTACTGGCGATACGGCTAAGTAGGGGTGGTCGAGACAGATATTACGTCCCAAAAACTTGAAAGAAGGGGAGAGCTGGAAAAGGTGTCAAGGTAGACTGCCCAATTCTGATAAAAATACATCAGCCCAGGTGAGCTTCCAAGCTTGTCAAGGATTGTTTTGTTAAGGTTGTTAAATATTTTAGAGTTTGGAAACTGAATATTGAGAGAATTCATAATTCCCAACGCATTGGGGATCCTCTGCCGGGTATTGACATCATACTTTGAAGTAAGATAGGCCAGCATCCCATGCCCAGCACAAGTACCCCAAATAGGAAATGTCTTGCCCTCGTTCGATTGCTGAATGGAGTAATTGAGGATTCGGTCAGCATTCTGCGTAAGGATGTTGGAGATGTCAATAATTTGGCTCCCTCCTGGTATAAGGACGCCGTTGATTTGAGAGAGGGTCGTTTGAAGCTGATCTGGTGGGAGTGAGTAAAAGAGGGGCATGACTACTGCTCCACTCGCTTCCACGAATTTAACATAGGACGCAGGGATGTAGGAGTGCAGGCCATCGTAATCCTGGGTCATGATTCCAATGATGGGCTTTCCAAGCTGGGACCCGTCGATTTGGTGAATCAATTGAAATATAGATATTGCCAACAATACAATCATAGTTATTGTCCCTTTTATATTTTTTTTATTTTAAATAACATATCATATATATTATTTCTTCAAGCGAAGTGTTATCGGCCGTATATAAACATAGAAGTGTAACCATAAAAAATAAATCCTTTATTTTTCTTTATATATAATCGTATCATTTTTTCTAATTAAGGTATTTTTCTGATTATTGTCATATAATAATAATATTTATATTTGGTCGATTTAAAGAATTTTACATTAAAAAAAGATGGCCTTCGAAGCACTAAATTGTGAAAAAGTGGAGTGTGGCAAACATATTAAATAGTAAGTTTATACTTGTTGACTTATAAAAAACTTTAGATCCAAAAAACGTTTCCACTGGACTTTTAAGATCGATGGTCAACCACATTCGTTCACATTGATCTGCTCATTCCTTTCTGGCAAACGAATTGTGCTCCACAACTTCAAATAAGTCTATTCCGAAAAATAGTAAGCTCATTCTACTTTCTCTCAATATATTTTATTTTTATTTTATTCTCGCATTTTCAGAATAATGAATACCTAATTCTAGTTTGTCTACAACATTGGCAACCACGTATTTAAAATATAACAATTCCTTCGGAGCTTTCAGATGATGGTAGATGGTCTTGATTTCTACACCCACATGACCAATCGAGGAAGTGGAAATATCTTCAGTCTTTATCGAAAGGAAGAAGATATGGAGACTAAAATTACGAATAAGGCAAACACCGATATCTTTGCTGATTTCCTAAACACGAAAAGCGGGTCTCGAGGCAATTATAATCGATCTGAATCGATGAACCTGAACAGCGCCAATGAGTTTGGGGACTTCAATGATTATCTGCAATCTCAGGACAATAGCACGAGCCAGACCGATCGACCTATCACAACCAACATGAATAAAGGAAATACCAAACTCATCGATAATCCAAAGTTCGAGTAAGTTATTCTATGATAATTATGTCATTATATATTAATATTTTTACGAATTATTTGGTTTTTTAGTTTTTTCGCAAATTCATCTGCAATTACGGATCCAGTCAATATTTTAGATCCCGAGACCAACATCACTCGCACCTTCTCTACCGAAATTAGGGGCATTTCCCCAAACCAAATTAGCAAAGCCCAACAGTTCACCCAAAATATGAATTAAAATCTGATCGATTTACTTTGATTTTTTATTTTTGGATATTGGGATTCACTCAAATTTTAAAAATTCATAATAATAAGGATCGAGTAATGTAAATATTGTTATACTGCTTCATTTTTTCAAATATATGCAGATATTAATTTTAAATCATTAAATGGATTCGATATGCAATGAGTTAAAAAAAGAAGAAAAAAATGCAATATCTTTAAGAATATATAGTTAAATGATAAATGTATATTTTGTCCTGTTCCATAAAGTATGCCAAATATTACTTCTCTATTGATTTAGTACGATCTATTGTAGTTTATTTTTATAATTAATTGAAGGAAAACAGTAATAATATATTTTAGATGAGCATTAGTATACATATACATTAAAATAGTAAAGGCATATGTCGATTCCCCTCCATAAATCTACATTCATTAAATTCCATTTTTAAAACTCAAGATTTGAACTAATCAGATATATATATTATAAAATCATAATTCAAAACCCAAAATTTGTAAAAATACAAAAATACCATTAATTTGACTAAAGGAGATCTTAAATATTCCCAATGACAAGGAGAAATAATCTCAATTCAAACACAACCAATATCAAAGACCTGTCAGACATGAGCGACTTCGTCCTGAACCCTCAACAAAAGAACCCATTTGATACAGTCCAGCAAATCATCTGGGGAAAGACCTTTCCCGAATTATTCTGGGCGGTTGGCTGGGACGCCTACGCACGATGTTACAAACTAAAAGACGGCAGTACCAAGTGCATCGAAGAGACAATGTCTGTGTTTCTGGGGGAACCTGTGGTTTGTTGTAGCTGGGACGAAGCTCAGAATGTCCTATATACAGGCCATATCAACGGAAAAATCAAGGCGATAAACTTGGTCAACAGCCTTGTGGCCGAATTTGCCAAAATTTCTGTGCCTCTCTGCAAGATCTTTTGGATACCGGATTTCAAATTGTTGCTAAGTTTTGGTGTTGAGGATAAATGCGAGCTTCGGAAGGCTGACGGCTCTCTGGCGTTGTCAATACCACTCACTGGAAAGACCGTGACTGCCGATTTAAACTTTCCTCGGATCCTCGTTGCCAATAATGAGGAACGTGTCTCCTACTTCGACCTCGGGAACGACATTCAGGTTCGTCCGTATGAGGCTTCCAGCATCGGAGAGTGCTGCAAACTGCTTTCTTGCTGCATCAGTCCGAAAAAGGATAGCTACATTTTGGGGAGTATAGATGGACAGTCTGTTGTCAGCCAGTTTGGGTCCTTGCCAAACAGAAATATGTTATTCAAATCTCAATTAAAGAAGGAAAACTCTGAAGTATACAAGTGTTATCAGGCCAATGTGGTATTAATCCACCCTTTGTTGGATAATATCGCGGTAATTGGTGGGACTCTCTATATCTAGTTTATAGATCTGAAACCTAATGCAAACCATAAGAAACTTGCGAGGCTTATTTTGAGTTCACCGTGCACAGCAGGAGCCATTTCTCCGTGTGGAAACTATATGGCATATGCCACTGGGCCAGATTGGTGTCAAGGACTGGACGACTTGGCCAAACATGATATTAAAATTCGAGTCAGGAGATTTACTGCTGATGAGCTCGGAAAATGATGTTTTATAACTAATTACAATTAAAATTGTCTTATTAATTTAGATAAATTAATATATTTTATCTGTTAATATACTTTATTTATAAAATTATATAAAAAAATACTTTTTTAAATCTATTCTTACTGAGATTTAACATGCTTACGAATTTTTTACTTCTTA
>JAHDVE020009333.1:0-23532 GCA_022606495.2 Halesus radiatus
ACTACAAACAGTGGGTGATATCGATATCAATATTCTCAGATATCTTTCCAATTTACACCCTCACTAACGCAAAGGATCTCGATTTACATTTTAAATTTCGGACTCTTCAGAACAAGAGCTGGAAAACGAAGCAGATAATAATCAATAAGATTTGCCTCCCTCACTCTTCTTCCGCTTTTTTACAAGTTCACGATCTCTCGCTTTGAGATACTTGTAGGAAATGAAAAGTTTTCAATTGGGCGATTTGCAAATGTTAGAAATATCTAACAAACACGGAAGAAATTGAGTTGTCAGCTCGAGCCCTAAGGAAGAGAAGCAAGCCAAAGTATAAGAAAAGCTTAAAAAATGGTTTAATAATTATAACCTGGAATCTATAAGTTTCGACAAGAAACAGGATATTTGAAAGTGAAAGGGATAATTTGAGATCGATTTTATAATTTAGAATATTATTGTCAAATAAGAATAATCATATCCATGTATCTAATTTTATTATTATTAAATTATTCTATTGTTTTTTCTCTATTAGTCAAGTGATATTAAGGTAATAAATTGAGATAATTTCACACCGAGACTAATCTATAACGATGTATTTTAAACTTGAATCAGTATAGAAAATGGCAACACTTATATAGTGCTGAATATACCTAAAAAAATATATTAAATTAAAATATATATATAATTATTATGGAGGAAGGCAAGGAGATCAGAAACTATAGAGAAAAAGCTGCTTTCAGTTATCGCCGCATGACTAGATAAGATATCTTCGCCAAGAACCGAACAGTGCCAATCTGTTCATACCCCTCCTATCTAGACTTCTTTGAGGAGGCAATGCGCAAAACCATTATCTCTTCATTAACCAGCGAAGTCATCCCGGACCCCCTCCCAAAACTTAATACAACCTCGATTTCTTTCCACCGCCGCAAAAATAACGCAGTCTTCCTCACAAAAGACAAAACCTTAGGTAGCAACCCCCACTTGCTCTACGAGTCGCTTTGGATCCTCTCCACTGAGGAGTCCCACCGCTTTAATAATTATCTTTCCATCGTCATGGAGTTTGAAAGGGACCTTGACGCATACCTCTAGTCCCCTTACCAATAAATTAGAGAAATGGCTGTAATAGCTGCCGGAAACAAGTTCATCGGCAAGGAGAAGGAGATTCTCAAAATCGCAGAGTCAGGACAGCTTTGGGTTTTGGTAAACCATGTGTGCGAAAACAAAATTCACTTCAAAGTTATATTTCCTGGGATATTGACTGGCAACAATACCTGTTTTAGATGCTTGTACTAATTATCCAACAACAATGAAGAAGTCATAAGATGCCTAACATAACCTGAAAATGAGAAGATAATGAATGCCATTTTAAAAACCCTCGACGACCCAACTAATCCGAACTGTTAATATGCTCTCAAAATTATAGGAAACATGTGTTGTGAACGGGAAGAATCTGTGGCTCTTTTGATTCGCTAACATCTGCTTGTCAAACTGATGCATCTCTTGGATTTTGACAGCGTAGAGATTAAATGTGTTGCTTTGTGGATTATTAGCAATTGCTCTCTGAACAATGACGAGGAACTCTCCACTCGTGTTATCATGGAGCCTGGCCTGGTTTAACTTTTGAACTCAGTTCTTGAGGATCACCACTCCCGTCCCAAAAGCTAAGTAATGCAAGTTTATTCCAATCTCTTCAGGACGGCATCTTGGACATCAGTATATCAGGTAATAGACAAGACTCATCTGCTGCAATTGATGGGTATGCTGTTCTCGCACGATGATATAGATTTATCGACTTTAACCGTAAATGCAATTCTCAATTTGTTAGAGGCAGCAGATGAGTAGGAACAGCCGACTCTCATATCGAGGCTTCAGGAGCTGAGCATCGACGACAAAGTGAACAGGTTCACCTTTATGGATGACAACCCTCAGCTTTGTGATATCAGTTGTAAGGTAATGGAATATCTTGATTAGTGATATAAGTTCGGTTGGTATAACCATTTCTTGCAATAATTTTAATTTTTAAAACCATTTGATAAGAAAGCAATATCCCCAAACCTCTATATTTAGACAGAAAATCTATAATATTAAGATATTTCAACGAAACCATAATTACCGTTAAATTAGGGCAGATTTATTTGAGATAATCATATAGACTTTTTTTTGTTTTTAAGTTTATGTTTCTTCGTTTCCTCATTAATCATCCTTCGGCTGTTCTTACTTATTCTCATCATTACTACTGCTATTATTGTTATTACTATTATTGTTCTCTGATTCAATGCGAGGAGTCGATCCTCCTGTTTTGTACTTTCTCTTTCTCTTTCCACTGTTTTGCTGTGGTTCTTCGATCAGATCACTTTTTATCACTGACCCAGACTTGCTCATCACCTAATTTTATCTGTGGTGCTCGATTCCACTGTCTGCTGATTTTGGGGGCATTGTATCGATGTTATGATGCGAAAAAACTTCGAAGTCAACAACGGCGTCGGGTTTTAGAGATTTGATATACAGGCCAATCTCCAATCCGCACACCACAAATCCAGATAATAGGATAAAATTCTGAAGCAGCATCCATGAAACAGAACTTTAAGCAATTTTGGAAGAAGTTATTTGATCTTGGCCTTACTCACACCTCAAGAGGTTAATTAAACAAGTCATTATCAACAATTTGATCGATATCATATTCGGAAGTATGTTCACTATGTTTTATTTGCTATTTGATTTGTGTATGATTTTTTTGTAATTTTTTTTTTTAAATTATATTCATTATACAAATCTATCATTTTTTACTTGTAAATTTATGATAACTTTGCTTTACTAAACTATAATGTTTTATATGTTTTTTAAAAATATACAAAATATATCAAAAGAAAAATGAGAATAATAATCCATAGAATCCTTCTCGCCTTCATCATCTTAAGCTATGTTGGAACTGCCAAACCAGAAGAATAAATTCTAAAGCCATTTTCCTTTGAATTTTGGGTCAATGTATTTATATCGACCTTCCTTGTGACATTCGCAGGAACCTGCTCAGGCCTCACAGTCGGCTACCTCTCCATCAAAAAACAAAGTCTCATCTGCTGGCTCGACAACACTGACCCAAAAAAGGTTTAAATCGCCAAACGAATCCTCGACATCTTGGAAAACCATCATCTCCTCCTCTCGACGTTGCTTCTCTGCAATGCATTATCAATGGAAGCCTTGCCGATTTTTCTCGATAAACTAGTTCCTGCATATATGGCAGTCCTGATATCCACCACCTGTGTGTTGATGTTTGGAGAAGTCATCCCGCAAGCATATTGCACAGGACCTTCCCAAATTCAAATTGCATATACAATGGCACCATTCGTTAAATTTTTGCAGTTAATATTCGGGATTTTCGTAAAGCCCATCGCCTGGTTTCTCGACAATTGGTTGGGACATCACGATGATAAAGTCAGTATGAGTAAATAAAATTTAAAAACACTACTGCAGCTCCATAACAGCAAGGATCTGGGCTACAGTCCTGAAGAAATAGTGATGCTGCAGAACACTCTAGAACTCAGGATTAAACTGGTGGAAGAGTGCATGGTGCCGTTCAAAAACATCTTTATGCTCGACAGTGACACTGTTATTGATGATTCCTTAGCCCGAAACCTTAAGTGCTATAATGTTTCGGTCATCCCAGTGTATTCAGGTGGAAGGGAAGTCCTCAAAGGAGTGTTCAGAGTCAAACAGCTCCTTGGTGTTGACACAACCAAAGGTCTTAGACTGAGGGATGTCATCCATCTTTAACCCATCATTTATGTCCCTGAAGGCAGAAATATGCTAGATATTCTCGATATGCTCAAGTCCAATAAGCATAAGGTTTGCTTCGTAATCAAGCAGTAAAACAAAGGAAAGTACTACACGTTTGCGGAAATGCCCCCCAACTCAGTCACCGTCGGCATGGTGAGTCTGAAGAGGACACTAGAGCAGATAACAAAGAAATAATTTTCGGATAATGACTTACATAAGTCTATCAGATCGGGTGAGTTTGGAGCACTGCTTCATAAAAAACCCATGCACCAATAGATAGTTGAAGGTGTCGAACAAGACTGACTGATCAACAAATTCAAATTTTGTAACTGTTATATAGTATATTTTGTAAGTACTGTTGAACGAATTATTCCAGATTAAAATAATTGTTTACAATATTTTATACGAGAACTGAATATATAATAAAATATTTCAAATACTACATAAATTATATCTATAAAATGGTTGATAGACAACACAGACCAGGAGGAAAAACAGGGTCGGGAGGAGTCGCAAGCTATGAGGATGCCAACGTTGAGAGAAGAGAAAGGCTTCGAAACCTTGCCTTAGAAACCATCGATATCTCGAAGGATCCTTATTTCCTGAGAAATCACATCGGCACCTATGAATGTCGACTTTGTCTCACTCTTCATTCCAATGAAGGTAATCTTATAAAATTAATTCATTAATGCTTTTTTCAATTGTAATATCATTTCATTTATAGGTAGTTATCTTGCCCATACACAAGGCAAAAAGCATCAGACCAACCTGGCCCGTCGGTTAGCTCGATAGGCAAGGGACGCAGCGATTACTCCGGGGCCGAACAGAAAAAACGTGACAATCATGGGAAACAATGCCCCCATCGTGCCCGTAAAACCCAAGACCATCAGAATAGGTAAACCTATCTACACCTTTCGAAAGCAGCGAGATATTGCAACCAACCAACGTCAGATTTTATTCTAAATCGAATATCCGCAAATCTAACCCAATACAAGTCCTAAGTATCGAATAATGTCAGCATTCGAACAAAGAAGTGAAGCGCCTGATCGAAATTTCCAGTTCCTGCTTGTTGCTGCAGAACCATATGTGACGATTGCGTTCAAAATCCCCAACCTTGAGTTCGACTACGCAGAGGGCAAGTTCTACTAACATTGGGACAAAGACAAAAAACTTTACATAATGTACATAACTTTTAAGGATAAAGAAAACTATGGAAAATAACCATCGCAACAATGAACAGATAAAAAACCAAGTTTGAATAAGATTTTATATAAAATTATAGTGAGCAATATTGAAATAAAAAAATTCTTTTTCAATGTAGATTTAAAAGCAATTTATAAAAATATAATTTCAGTATTTTTTATATTATTGGCAAAAACCAAATGTTATTATATTGAAAAATAGTACCCATGATTTTTAATTTACTATAATATATTAAAAATTGTTTTTTTCTCTTATATATTAAATTTTAACTATGAACAAAAAAACTCAAGAAAAAGATGCATTCAACACTTCCAAATCAAGGTAAAAATCCTGATATAAAAATATTGAATATTTTTTTCTTAGCAGAGTTATAATTCGGCTGATGTTAATTTGAACGAAGTATTGATTTTTATTTGTTATTTTTATTAAATATAGATTGCTGCAGTAATGTGTACAAATTTGTTGTGATTTTCAAAATAAATAACTGAGTGCACCCGAACAGTCGTGCTTAAAGAGCTGTAAATAGAAAGTCACTCAACTCAATATACTATATCAAGATGTCCTAAAGGTGAACGGACTAAATAAAAGCCTATGGTGATTATTAAAAAATTAAACAATATACTTATATTTTTTTCATTGAACCTCTATTTATAAAATAATGAATAAATAAAAACCCTTTTTTAAAAATCTACTTAAAATAAAGAATGCAGAAAGAATTTCCTGCATGCCAAATATTATTGTCTTTATCTCTCTGTATAGAATAGAAATTTTATCAGTTTTTTTAAATACTACAGAGGTATATTTCGTGAGCTACAAACATAATTTTGAAGGTGCTTATACTAGATTTTAAGAGAAATTAATAAATACTTTTGATTAAATAGATATACTAAAAGGTCGTTTGTACAGCTGATAATGAATTGACAGCACATCGCACTCCTTTCTAGTTTATTATCTAATTATTAGTATTTATTTTAACTTTATTTTCTCATTGAATATAATTAAGTTTCAATAGTTAACTCTAAAAAAATAATTAATATTTCGGTCATCAAATATAAAATTCAAAAAAAAGAAATATAAACAAAAATATACAATTAAATCACCTATATCTATTCGAAGGAGCGAAGTATTGGAGAATAGTTTCAAACTAAATTTATGGAAAGCAATAAAATGAATAAATATAAATATATTTTATTGTTGGTTTCAAACAACGATATTTTTTAGTGGGTACCTTCTATTGGAGTGAGGAAAAAATTAATACACCGAAAGAAGACAATCATATACTACTTGAAAAAAGTAATATAATATTAGAAAGACAGTAAATCGTAGTAACCAATTTTATGATATAAAAAATGAATGACACTTGAAAGAGAACCAAAGTTAATTTCTCAATTATTCATATCATCAAACTGAAGTGTTGTTGAAGGTCTTTTTGGCACCTTTGATCTCTTCGGGTTGATCGTCTCCTTCACGGACTCCACTCCACTATCTTGATCTTCCTCTCCTCCAATATCTGAACCAAACAGTTGCAAATCCCTTTCCTTTTTCTCTATGGTGCGTTATCTTTGCTTCCTCGATTTCCAGATTCTCTCCTGGTATTGGAGCTGTCGTTCAGATTTGTTCAACACAATTCCACGGGCCTGTCTGGCATAAGCAGTCTGATAAAACTCGTCCTCGTCAGGGATATTTTTTCTTTTACCCGCCACTACTTGCGGTTGCTTGACAGAAAAATGTTATTCCTAAGATTCTTCCTCCAAATTATTTTCCTGTTCGAATTTTTTACTTTTTGGAGCAAGATCGACTTGATTTGAAAATGAAAAGTTCCTGATGGGAGGTTCGCTGCTCATAGCATTTTCGGAACCATGCTCTGGGGGGTCCCGGAGTTCTTGCCTCATCTTCTGCGAAGTGCTATCCTCAATACCATCTTTGATAACTGTATGCATTCTCACGGGTGTTGTAATGAACTTGATGTCTAAATTATTATCGTCTTCTGATTTATATAAGCTGGTAGATCCCTTAATGATTATCAGGCTTTCGATATTTTTTGACTTGCTATTGTGGCTCTTATTGCTTCCTGGATCTTCCTCAGTATTAACAGTCCTTCGAATCCCTATATCTTGGTTGTTCAGAATATTTATTGGCGTCCTGAGATTGTAATCTTCGAGTTCGAAGCCTTATTGAGGAACTGTGACTTACTGGGTCATCTTCTTATCCATTTGGTAGTTGTTGGGCAGAGTACTTAGGTTATGGGTGCTCTAGTAGGCCAACTGGGCGGAACCCACTTTTTTCGATTCTGCCAGGTAATCTAATCTCACTTCAGAAAAATATAACAAAAAACCTCCCAAGGTTGTAACTCCGAAACATGCAAAGCAAATAATCAGCGAAAAACAAAAGTTAGTTACTACTTGGCTGTTGATAGGTGAGACAACTTCAGATAACTTGTTCAGAACAAAAGAACAGTTTGTAAAGGAAGAAATATTGCTAGCAGAGGTGGCAAAGGACCCGACCAACATAGTTAGGTTGGAGTTAGTGAAAAATGTAGTGATGTTAGTTGAGGTCCCTAAATAGTCGCCAAGATAGTTTCTGACATTCTGTAGATAAGACTCGGTATATTAGCCGGCTTTCATAGAAAACACTGCTAAATTTGATAATTTGGTGACGTAATTTGTAGCCACCGACGAACAGGGAGTAGTCAGCAAAGCATTGACTCTCAAATTCATAAAACAAGGTTTGCTATTGTTGAACTGGGCAGCGACAGTAGAGCAAGTGCCGTTGATCGAATACAAATTCTGCATCGCATTCATGCTGCTATTTGCAACTCCAGACACTCGGTTGTTTACGGGAATCTGGATGCATCTTGGCGAACTTGTGGTGATTTCCGTCGCATTTGTTGGGTCAAGCAGTTGAGTAGGGCAATTCAAAGGATTATACACAAAGGTGTCTTGGGTAGCATTGCAAAAAGCAGCCTGGTTCGATCCACTTATGCTGTAGCTGGCATAAGAGTTGAGGGAGCTGAGATAGTCTGATACTTTTGTCGAGTCATTCAAGGTCAGAACAGAGAGATCATTAAGGTATGAACCAAGCGTATCTAGATAGCTGATACCGACTGAATTGAAAACTGAAACAGGGGTAGAAGAATTTAGGAGACTAGAGAAATTCGATAGAGAAGATAGTGTGGAATAGGATGCGGAGACGGGAGATTGCCAGTTTAAGAAGTTCATGGTTGGATTAGCGCTACAATTGGCAAGGGGCGAGACGACGGATGAATATCCGAGTGTTGTGAGCAGTGTTGAGAAGGAGGCAGAACTGGGCTGGGAAAGTATGTCAGCTAAGTTTTTCCCAGCCACCGAAGCAATAAGAAAATAGATAGAACAAATAGCACAAAGCGATATGCAAACAATAAACAAGAAATAGAGAGCTATACTGATATATTTTAGTTGTTGTGGCCTTATCGCAAACAATATAAGAGTAAATAACGCAGTCCCGATCATCACACCTGCTGTGGCATAAGCCAACTGCTGTAAAATTGATACATTCGAAGATTGATCAACAGAGATCGACGAAAGGTTAGTGTCGTTTGTGAAAGAGTTGTAGCTGCTGACCAAACTTGACATATTGGAAGTAATATTGCTCGTGTTGCTGATCATTGTATTAATATAAGCAGCAAGACTATCGAGTGCCTTTCCTGATGCTATAAGAGCCTTGATTTCTGCTGTAATCCCTGCACATATTGTTTGGGGGTATGTTAAATAAACATTTAAGGTGTTGTCGACAGGGCTCGGCATTGTTATCGGGGTGGTTTGACAGATTGGGTATTTAAAATTGGTTGTAGTAGATCCGTTGATTGTCAAGTTTCTTACAGTGAAAATATACGTCAATAACGATTCGACTGTCGGATATGTGGTGTTGAGAGGCATACCAAGAGTTGTGCTATTCTTTATCAAAGATAGATATGCTTTCTTAATAACTTGGATGGTATTACTAAAGTTTAGGGAAAGACCAGAGGCAGCAGTGGCTACATTATTCAGTCCAATCCATTGTCCGGAAACGCCATTTTCAAGATTGTCTTTGGCATTTGAAAGTGTGCAACTCACTGTATTGATTGTTTCAGGAAGAGTCTGAACAGACATTATGAGAAAGACTGCCCCGATGATCATTGCGAAACATGTTAATATTGTTAAGGTAATGAAGAATATTATAGTCCTGGCATAATATTTTTATTAAGGCTGATTTTAAGACTGTTGGTGTTATTATTGAGCGATCGGTTTGCGGGCTTTGAAGTACATGATCACGGCAGTCATTATCAGCATCAGGACTATTGTTATCAAGAGTGGAAGGACGACTGCTTTTAATGTGGACAAAAGAGTAATGCTATTAGTGGATGACCTGTCAGCAAGGAGATTTAGTAATGCATTTTTAATTTCGTCAGTTTGGAATGAGTCAACAACTCCAGAAACAGAACTTGACGAAGGATTCAGAAATATTGATGGGGAAGTGCATGTTTGGGTTGCTGTGATCACCTGCCTGATCGAGAGGTGAAAAACAAGTAGATTTGCTAGAAGAGACATGATTTTTTATGGCAATAAGTAATAATAGTAATATAACTATTTTTTTAATTAGTATTTTCATTAGTGAAAATTATAAATGTTTCATCGGTATGTTATAATAAATAGTAAATGCACGATTGTTAACCATATATTTTTAAAAAAGTTATACAAATAACAAATTATAACTTTGAGATAACGAACTTTGATTATTCTTATAATTTTTTGTTGCTTTCAATCCTTCTAAGAATATCTACTTGCATAATAAGTAATACACTATTTGTTACTTTCTTGTCTGCTGACTACTTAGATCTATTTCCCCAAATTCTATGTTACGGGGGAAGTTTTTTTAAAAAAATACAGATATGGTATAAAGCCAATAATTATTATCATCTATGGAAATGCATTACACATCTAATCATCATTTTTTAGCTTTTTCAAGGACGTCATTAAAGTGCATTATGGCAATTTCCACAAGAATCAGAAGCACATTGATGCCAAAAAGCACGATATGGCCTGATTTAACTGTCTGCAAATTTTCACTAAGGTTTGTTTTAACTCCAGATAATATTATTTGTTCGGTGTGGACCAGCAATCCAAATACTCCTCCCATTGCCAAACCTCCCAACAATAAAGTATATTTCAGAATCTTGCTCTTGACATGCATCATTTGGAAGGCGATCCCAATCACCATGATGAATATGAGGAAATTGAAGAAGATTCCGAGTTCTGGAGTCTGTACGATATTGATGTGTAGGTATTTGACGAGGGCATCTCTTTGTAGTGCTGTCGAAGTTTCGAATGAGACCTGTCTATCTTGGGCCATGTCGATGAGAACAACTCCTGCGATCATCCCGAGGCATACCAAAGTCACAGCTGGACTAAGCATCTATCGATATGTATGTGCTATTATATTAATTATTTAAATATCGAATAAGGTTTTCAGGATTGTTTCATTTTTATTCGTAACTTAGATAAAAAAGATATCGATTCACAATTTCCTTTTCTTTGGTAATTTTAAAATGAACATTAATCCATCAAAAGATTCAATCAATAATATTAAATATTCTATAAAGTAGCCATTTATTAAAAAATATCCTTTCTTTAGACAAAAATAAACCTTACCCCAAAATAACCGATCATGTATTATAAGAAATATTCATTTAGATCTAAAATGATGACTATCATTTTTTAGACTATTTTTTCTTAATAACGGTGTTCTTTCTCTATTTTTCTTTCTTCGCCTCGCATATTGGTAAGTGTTTCGAGTAGATTATATCGGTGAAGTTCTTTTAACAATATTCGCATGTGATCATCTTGACCTACTCCACACCGCTCAGTTCCTCCTGCTTTAGCGCCTTGACCACAGCGCGGAATCCTTCGGATTGGGTCTTCCAGGCTTCTCCTGTTTTCTCCAACTTGGTCCCTCCCAAGGCTTGCTTCTTTTCTTGTTGTTTTGCTTGTTTCACCAGGTTCGCCTTTTTTAATATAAAGTAAATATTGATTATTTTTAGTATTTCCGGGATGAATTGGTTTACCTGTTCTTTGCCTGTGCTGCGTTTGGCTTGAGAGTTGAACTCTTTTCTCTTCGACATGAAGACGACCTTGCAGGCTTTTTAATGGGTCGCTAGAGCTTTCCGGTGGAATTTTCGTCCACAACCTTCAGAACACTAGATCAACTAGTTCTCATCAAATTGTTATTCTTTCTATTTTTCCATTTAGTTATCTAGTTATTTCATCTGTTTTGGGATGATTGGCTGTTCGCTTTTGTCCTCGAATACCTTGGTTTTTTGCGGTTCGGGTTGTACGATTTGCCTGACTGGCGGTTCTTCATGCTTTGGTTGTGGGGGTTCGATCTGAATAATTCTCTTTGCAAAACCTTCTTTGGAAGAGGTAAACTGAGGTTGTTGTGGCTGCTGTTGGACTGGCTGGGGGTTGAATGTCTTTTTTTCTGGTGAAATTTCATGCTCGTCGGGAAGCATGAGTTTTAATCCTGATTGGGTTTGTTGCGAGTGGGGTGGTTTGGGAATGAATGGCCTGGCATCGTGCCTATTTTAGTTGTTACTGATTTTGGAATCTAAATACGGAAGGATATAAGTTACATCATTTAGGTTAAAATAAATAACATAGACATATATATATTTTAATGTTATAATTTAGTTGGAAATATTGATATTTCATAATAATATATTTTGTGTGTTACTCATTTTGGGTTCGTCTTCGAAATGCCTAAATGCGGGATTAATAGGACCTTCCGTCCCAACTATATGATTGTTGTTTTTCAAAGCAGCATTTACCAGAATTTCATCATTATCTAAGAATACAATTACAATATTTGATTTGTTTTTTTGCATTATAATGCTATCTTTTTTTACTTATGAACTGGTTTTTTTATTTATCCATACTTGACCCCCGATCGAATTTACCTTTGAGCATTCGCATTGAGGTGCGGGTATTCGAAAATGAGCTGGTCGGTTCGTAAGTGGTTGTCGGTTCAGGCAGGTTCATTTTCAGCCGAGTCTCTGGCTCCGGAGGTAATTGCAATCCTTGGAATTCTAGAACATTTTTGAATGAGTTTGACGATAATATAAAATGTTAGAGTTTATTTTGTTACATGGGTTGTTCCCCTCGTTGTTGCTAGGCTTTTTGACATTCATGAAGTTAAGTCTTGACATTTTGTTATGATTTTCTTGATTTTATTTACTTTTGATTTTTTTTTACTTAGCTTAAAAATAACAAATGAAAAAGATATTAATAAATATTTATGTGAAAATGGTTATAATTATATACAAAATTCCAAAGCAAAGCAATATAAAAAAAGAGGATAAGTTAAATCTCGCACAGATAACTACAATTATAGATAGAAAGAATTAATAAAACCGATAACAAATAAGAAAATACAATTAATAACGAGATGAAAAAGCGATTTAGGATAAAGAATTAAAATTTGCTTGGTTCTGAGGTACAATTTAGTATATCATCAGGAGATTGGAAAAAAAATAGTATTAAACAACAATTAGCAATTCATAAATAATATTCAAAACCTTTGTTAATATCTGTGAAAGCCGAACAATATAAATATATTGTTTGATTGAACGAGTAAAATCACTTTTTTTATTGCTGGAAAAAGGAGGTATAGACCAAAAAAATCATTCCTGTTTCGAGCTCTACTCAATCTGGAGGACCATAAATAAACAAATGAAGGAAAGGATAACCCTTGATGCATGAATCCTTTAAATGATCACATTAATGATGGGGATTAAAACTATATCAGTATTGATTCGATAAAGGGACTTCATTGTTGGTTAGAAGCAGTATTTGTAGCCACCCCAAGCTTTCCTATTAGATATTTAATCATCTGAATAACTTGCATCTTACCATAAATTTTAGGTATAGTATAAAAATTAACTAAGTCACAGTTAAAAGGAAAAAAAACATTATTTCTATAATCAATTAATAAATTTTAATACCAGCTTAATAAATAAGACATTTTGCAAAAAATAGAAGAATAAAATAAGGAAAAATAAATGTTTTTTGACCAAAAGGTAGGAAGGAGAGTTTGAAGTTCACACGAGGTGAAATTGATTGTGAAGTCCAAAATATAACAAAAATTTTAACCAAGGTTTCTACATCAAACCACCATTTGCAATATATATATTTATTTTTTTCACTTTTTCTCGTTTTGTTTATACTATATTGAGTTAGAAAAAAAAAAAAAAGAATTTTTAATTTGCTTAACATTATTTTTATTTGAGAATATTTTAATATTTTTTGAACTAATCATTAATAAAATATTAGAATAATAGGAACTAGGTAATTAGCAACGTTATTTATTAGTGGATACATTAAAAATATAATAATAATAAACTGTTATTGTATATTCATAAACCCACACAATTTCTAGAACAATATTTTATGTATATTATAAATATATTTAATAAATACATAATAAACATTTTTTGAAGAAATAAAAAAATATAATTAAGTAATAATGACGTAACTAAACACCAACTATCAATTATTATTATAGTTTTTCGAATAACTAATAAATATATATTTTTTTAATTTCTTAAATATATTTATTTATTCATTTTTTTATGTTTTATAAGGACCTCAATTTTACAGGTCAGATAAACTTATAATCATAAATATTATTTTTAGAAAATTACATATATATTCAATATATATATAACATTAGTTTTTTTAAACAGCTACTCCGCAAAAAGAAGAATTCCTTACGAAGATGATCGACTTTGTTTCGCGAAGATAGGGTTTCTGCCTTGGAAGACCTAACGAACCATGAACCCAACACGACTGAGACTTTCACATCGAATTCTCACGAGAACTCTGAAGATAGACCAATGATTTTTTCCAAATCATCCACGTCCAAGATGATCCAACGAACAGGAAAAACCAACGAATTTTCAGGAACGCCTTTTCATCAGGTCCAACATTTTTAATAGGTTTCTCTCGGAAAGATCACCAAAGTGACTTGGGTCGACCCCATTTCGATTTTTTCAAAATTAATGTGAATCGGGCCCCCACCACATTTTTTTGAAAAATGTTCCAAACTGACACTCAAGATCGGTCTGCCAAAGAACGGGCGAAAATTTCCCCCGGAAAGACAACGACGAATCTCTCTCCTTGCCTGTGTAAGGCGAGAGCGCGCCACGCCCTACTCTCTTGACAGAGGTAGTGAGGGCTAGTCCCCGTGGTGAACATACACCTCCCCCCTCCTAAGGCGAAGAGTGTTTTTTTCTTTGGTGATAAATTTTAATTTGAAGTTTATTAGCAGCCCCCAATGGCTTCCAGCTCGCTTCCTCAAAAGGAGTCTTCCAGAGACTCAAGGGTGAATGTCCTTCTCTTCCTGCAGAGAGTTTTCAAGTTTCGAGTGTCCCTATTGAGAGTCCCACTATCTTATCAATATTATTAGAGAAATACAGTTCACCTTTCCACCGTTTCACCGTTTTTTTACTATCCTATCACACAATCAAAGAGAGTTCAATTATCTATCCTATCAAAAAGTTTAGTTTAGCTATTTCTAAAGTGTCCGATTTTAGCCTATTCGCCTTTTAGTCTTTTAGTCTTTTAGTTCTTTAGTTCTTTAGTTCTTTTTTGCTTCTTCTTTTTTTGCTATTTGGATTTAGATTGCTTTTTTCTTTTTTTCAAATTTGTAATGAGAAAGTATTAGAATAAACTATTGGACGGTGGAAAAAACAACATACTATGGCTAAAGTTAACTAACACTTGAGTTTTTACTTTCTTACTAAAATTTGAGATGCTTCCTTTTTTTGTTCCAGCTTTATTACAAAAAATATATTGTGCAAGTAGTAGTAGTAGTTCTTTCTTCTATTTTCAAATTATCCTCATAAATAAAAAGCCAAAGGATTCCAAAGGCTCAAAATACTCACTTTGATTTCATATTTTATACTCATTGATTCGACACAAGACTACGCCACGATCATGACACAGGACGCAGAGGAGAAGGAGGACTCAAATATGCTGGACTTCGGTCTCTTGGTTGATACCGACCTGAGCTCGGTAGCAGGCTGGCACAGAGATGACGCAAGACGCGAAAAGACCCACCAAATGATTTATTGTGTTTTTATGTTTATGCCACATAATGCTTATAAAATTTCTTTTTTATTCAACAATTTCAATAGAGAATATTTCTGTTCATTAACTCAGATATAAATAATTAATAATTTCTGAGTATAAATAAATTCGAGTGATTCTGTGTTAGTCGTAAGTTTTCTGTTACAAATTTCTTTGTCGAATATTTACCGCATGTTTTGATGAAGCCCAGTAAATATAAAAAGCGAGGTTGTTGCAGAATGAGAAATATTATTTTTTTAAATTGTGACTCTGCACCAATTCAAACAATATTTTCTATTTATCAACTAATAACATATATTAATACTAATAAAAAAAAGAATTCCAACTATTCTAATATCCCAAATGTCAAATATATTTAAATAAATACATTGTTTGTGACAAATAAAATTGCAATTAATTTTTGTTATTATTTGTTTAGTTTTTGCAAAAGCAGAGGAGAAAAGTAACAAGGTTGTGAATAGTCTTTATGTTAGGAAGGATTATATTTTAAGGTTTAATTAACAAGAATACTACTGAAACAAAAAAAGTTTGATTTTCATTGAATTTTAAAATATTTTTTTATATCGATATTGAAATTGCGAAGTTAAGTTTAGATCTAAAATAATTTAAAGAATTTTCAGCTTAAAGCCAATCCATATTTAATAATGAAAATCGAAAAATAGAGCTTTTTATTTCATATATAATTTATGATGATATATATAAAAAACATATATAGAACCTAATTCTGAAAAATAAACATCTAAATCTATTTTTCGAAAAGGAAAAAAAATATGGAGTACTATTCGGGCTATTTGGCGGCAGCCGACACGACGCACACCATCGAACACCCACAAGATGACGTATATCGCTTACAGTCCGACTACTCTGAAAAGCAAATCCAGCAAAGGATGCATGAACTAGTCGGCAGAGTCAGGAGGTTGGAAAGCTGTACCACCAGTGCCAGCAGGCAGAGATAATTTAGTGTCGACAGCAGGATAAACGCACAGGAACGATGCTGTCCTTCCAATAAAAAAGGTAAGCTCAGTTAAAAGCATCAAAGCCCAGGAAAGCTGACTTTCAGTAAATAATGCTATTATCCTGACCATGAATAAAATAATTTCAGAAGGGTAAACAGGAAACGTATCAAAACACAAAGTGATAAATCCTGCATATTCAGTCGAAATTAGCCAAATCAGAAGATTCAGCAGCCACTATTGTAAGCCCACCAATATCATAATTTCAAGTATTTACTTGACAACAACCTTTTGAGATAAAATGAGCAATTAAAAGAAGAAAATCGAGTACTAAATGAATATTTTGTGATATTCAAGCAGAAGTACAAGGATACCAAAGAGTAACTATCCCAATATAGATCAAAGTTATAGAAAACCAAAAACAGCAACTCCAAAGTCAATCACAACATCAACAACGTTCAGAAAAGAACTAAATTGGAAAACAGTAATAGCAAAATTAAGAAAACTAATAATTTTATTGATAATAGTTAAGCGTAAGCCGATAACGCTTGGAACAATCAAATTAGAAACTCGAAGAGGAGGAAAGAAGAACCTGATTCAATGTTGTGTCGACATCTTTTCAAAACAAAAAATGATCAAAACTCCTTCCAGGCAAAGATGTTCAGTGAATACTAAGGTCAAGAATAAGTTTTAGTTGGTTTGGGAAAAGATAAAAAGAGTACTACCCAATTGACTGAAGAAGTCTTTAAAAATCCTCAAACAAAATTCTTAACAGCACGAAACAATTACAATTGTTGAATATTTATAATTAATTTGAATGAAACCCCAGGGGAAAATTGACCTGGGTTGATGTTCATCAATATCTTAAGCCATTTACTAATTTCCTATTTTTTTTTTTAATACAATTGTTGATTGATCCTTATAATAAACTAATATTTTCCAATAAAAACTAAATTAATGTGGATTTTTTAAAAAAAAGCTATTATTGTAATATATGTTAATGAATTTTGATAATAGAAAATGAATAAGTACAAAATGTAGTAATATTTAAAAAACAAATCAACCACCTTAGCTTGTTAATTTATTCTAAAAGTTCTTCTTAAATATTAAATACCGTCAATGATATTATCAATGATACAATTTCTAGTCATATTTATATTTTTAAAAAAATATCAATAAACATAGAATGTGTTCAGGTATCGGATTAAAATTAGCATTTAGATTCATCTCATATTAGGATGTGGTTTTAAATATAGTTTTATATGTTTAAAATAACTATCGTAGTCTCAATCTTAAAATGTTTTAGTCAACTAATCTCAATATTCTCCACATTTCTAAAATATTCAATTAGACTTCAGACCATAATTTAAAATATAAAATCATAATTTCTTTGAAGTCTTTGTTTTATCATCGCTTATTTGATAAATATCTTTGTTATTTTAGTTATGATTTAGATTCATTTATCATATAGAATAGGAACCCCCACATTAATGATATATAATAATTAATAATTAATATACACATTTACATATATTATATGAAATCTAAATAAATTATAGGTTCTTTCGAAGTAGGTACTAATTAAATATACGCATATTAATAACCACTAATGCCATTCTCATCGAATTCGTAATCAATGTAGGAGTGACCATCGGAGAAGGCACATTTGGCAAAGTGAAACTCGGCAAACATCTACTGACGGAAGAAAAGGTAACCGAATTCATAATAATAATAAATATTACTAATAATGTATATCACTGCAATAACACTAAGAAATAAAAATAATAATCTATAATTTAATAAGTACCATTGTAGTTTTTTATATTTTTATAATTATAAAAAAATACTTTTCGCAAAAAAAAAGAAAATATTTTTATAAAAATATCATCTAACCAATTCTTCAATGTGAATGATTCCTTAGCCAGTAAGGTTCGGATTTGTTGGCTTCAATTTTATGCTATCTTTCTATTTTTGTTGAAGTAATGAAACTGCCAAAATGATATTATGCCATTAAACCACCATTAATCTAGCAATACAAGCACTGGCTAATGTTAATTATAACAATTGCATATTCATAAAAATAGAAAATAAAAATATAGAAATAAATGTATAAATGTAAAATTTTTGTAAATGATTATTATAATGACATATTTTTTGCAATAGGTGGATGTATTCATTTGTTTTTATTTACTTTTTTTCCTTTTTACTTTTTAAACTTTTATCTTTTATTTATTTACTTTTTATTTTTGAAAATATCTTTATTAGAATTCAGGTCGCCATAAAAGTATTTGATAAACACAAACTCGAAAACAAGCATTCATGCTCTCGAGTCAGTCAAGAGATTGGGATCCTGAAAGAGATCCAGCATCCTTACCTCGTCAAGCTCTATGAAGTTATAGAAACGCATACCACCATCTACTTGATTATGGAATACGTGGAAAACGGAGAACTGTTCTAGTACATTCGCATCAATAAAAGGTAAAACCAACAATTCCATTACAATCTTATTATTATTTTTTTTATGAGTTATGTTTATATTTTTTAAATATCCATAAACTTGACAGATTATCTGAAAAAACAGCATCCAAATTCTTCTATCAAATCCTCGACGCCCTAAATTACCTCCATCAGAAAGGCATATGCCATAGGGATATAAAACCAGAAAATATCCTACTCACACTCAATGGGGATATTAAGCTCGTTGATTTCGGACTGAGCTCGTATTTTACAGATACTTAATAGTTATTCAGCTCGTGCGGATCTCCTTGTTATGCCCTTCCCGAAATGCTCATCGGATAACCATATGACGGCCAGGAAGCCGATGTATGGAGTGCAGGAATCGTGTTGTTCACGATGGTTAACGGGTACCTTCCTTTCTAAGACGCCAACATCAAATAGCTATACAATCAAATAATGAATGACCCCTTAGACTTCGTGCCTGATGTCTCCTCTGAACTCGAAGACTTACTGAACAATATGCTCTCAAAGGACCGGCGAGAGAGATTCAACCTGCAACAGTCCCGATTCCATAAATGGGTGGTTAAAGAGTGCATCGAGTACTATAGTAACGATAAAGAAGAGATACAGAAATAGTCAATGAATTATATCTAGGACTTACGTGCAGATTTGGGAACCTTTGGTGTCGAATATAAATACATAAAAACTTGTTTGGAGGAAAAGAAACATAACTTTGCCACTACAATCTATTACCTGCTGGAAAAGCGACATATCAGGGAGGCAGTAACCAACTCGACAGCGATCAACAAGAGTGTCCCGAGCACGGTAGAGTCACTCGGCCGGGAAATCCCATCAGTCAACAACATTCCTCCACTTCACCCAAAAAAATAAGGAAGTACGGGGCAATCACCCGTCAGACAACCAGCCAAAACTCTTCGGAAGGCTGTCGTCAAATTATAGGGAACTGCAAATACCAAAATCAAGCAGCTCAAAATACCCAAAAGCCCAGAAAGAAATCCCTAAAAATTAAGAACCAGAAAGTCATCGATTCGTCTAGAAACACCTTCAACCATCGTGGTGAGTCCAAAGAAGAATCCCTATTTTCGACATTAGCAGCCAGACAGCAAAGGCAAAGGAAAATAATCCTCTTCAAAAGACGCAACTCCAGTCTGCAAGTCCATCATCCGTAAAAGCAAGGGCAAGGATACCAATAGTATCAGCACCAAAGCCCTGCCTCCATCCGGCAAGAGCACAATCGTTGGGCCAAACTTGGGTTCAGCGCTATCTCCGAAAAAGCTGAAAATCGCCACAAGCCCAACGAAAACCATGTTGAAAGAAGGGGAATATTTTGTGGTGGCTTGTCAAACGTCTCGAAATTCCCAAAAGAAAATAAGTATGTATGAGCAAACGTAGACCAATCCCTGGAATAGCAACAACAACCATAATGAATACCAGGACTGCAGCACGATTAATGTGATAAAATCTCCGAAACACCAAAAACATAAATCCTGATCGAAACTTTTAGTCAACCTACAATTAGTAAACTAGAAAGTGAGAAGTGATGTTTTTTAATAAAATCTTTATTTCTATAAAAAGGTTTTGTTAATTGTAAAAAATTAAATATTACTATATTTTATTTCCATATTTGAGTATAACGAAATAAATTGAGGCGAACATTTTTCTACTACCAACATATATATAACATACATACTTATAATATACACCTATCTATACTAATATATAAAAAAAGATATCTAAATTACAAATAAAATAAATTATAAATAAAATAAATATTTAAATAAAATAAAATAAATATTTTTAGAATCTTCAAACAAATCTAAAATAAAAAAACAACAACAAAAAATTGTATATCAATAAACAAAAAAATGTTTAACTTGAACAGCACCTGGCTTTTACTACTTACCTTTATACCCTTCATCATCTGTGATCTGTGGTACGGTTATAAAGATACTTCTTGCGCCCAGAAAGCGATTGCTAATACCAGCATCAGTTTCACCCTCGACACATGGCTCAGAGTCAGTGGCTGGACCAGTCTCGCTCTGCTTCTGCTGCCTATCCTCGGCTGCCTCATCCCCGCTTGCGGACACGCCCTCTTGCTCGCATACTCGATCTACCTCATCCTCTGGTCGTTCTTCAGATTTGCCTGGTTGGTCGTCGGAGCAATCATGTTCTGGGGATATCTCAGTCCCAACAACCTTTGCGAAAGTGGACTCGCGACCTACATGTGGATTAGCCTCATCGTCGGATTCATCCAGTTGGCTTTGCTCGCACTTTTGCAAAGAAACCTTGGCGGTGCCTTACCACCTGTCAACAACAACAGAGATAGATATGCAGTTTGATAAAATATACATATTTTTTATTTTTATCCGTCATCAAACAAACAAAAAAATATACGTATTCATAATTAAGATATCGTTTCAAGCTAATTATGAATTCACCTTTGTTAAGATCCTTAGTTTAATCTTACTATGTGTGAACAAGTGTTTCCAATCTTTAGCATTTAATCAGTAAAAATATAAAAACATGAGTAATTGAGCCCTTATGAATGGTAGTAAATTAATTTCTTAAATATTTAAAATATAAAAAAATAGGGATAAAGTTGAAATTTAATCTATTATTTCTAAAATATTGAAAATGTGAAAATAATTGTTTAAAAATAGTAGAAAGGCTTATTAATAAAAAAAAAAACATAAAAAGCAAAATAAAATCTAAGATAAAGATAGATAGGAATTCAAACACGAACTTAAGAAATAGAAACAAGGGTGTGAGGCAATTTTTAAAAAAAATACTTGACAAAATGTAAACAATCAGTTAGAGTAGCTCAAGCAATAGTTGATATCTGCAGATCTTTTATTTAAAAGATGAATAAGTACACCTAATATGTTAGTGACGCGAAGAGTTACTTGGGAAGCTATGAATCATAGATTAAGTATAGAGTATAAACAAGTCGATACTTATATTACTTATCTCAGATAAAATATTGATAAGGTAGTTGTCCACAATACAAGTTAATTGTCAAAGTTAAAGAACCGGAAGATAAAATATCCTTGATAAATAATAAATATTAAGACAATAACTAAATTGATTTACTCTTTCATCTCACATTAGGATGTAAAAATTCAATTTCATTTTGTTCTATCATTTATCAATTGTCTTTTCTAAATAATTATCATTATTTAACGAATTCCTCGTTAATATCTGATAGGGATTTAACATCGGCTACCCATGCTTTCAGATAACTCAACACTTTTGCACGACATCGATTAACATCAGCCGGATCAGCATCATTAGGGGGGCGCAGGTCAAGATGATGAGCACCATTTTCTATGAGAATCAAATTTGATTTATTAATTTAAGGTATATACAAAAATTGTTACTTATGAAGCAAGTTACAAGACTTGCAGAGAGATCTTCTCGGGGACTTCCCCCACTCCAGGGATCGAGATCTCCATTGGTGAAGAATATTTTTGAGTAGCTCAAAAATTATCGATCGGTAACTCCTCCAACATCGTCTAACATGAAATCGTAATTCGGCCATATACCATAAGTACTTGAACAGAATTGGCTGTAATCTGTATAGTTAAAGTTTTCTCTCCAGAACATATCGGTGAAGCCGTCCATATTCATGGGCATGGCTTGGTCACCACATGCCAGTACATCCCAACCGGACATATCCTCGTCCGCACTGGAGTCAGTAAAAATATCGTTGCACTGTGTCTTGTTGTAACTATAGTAGGTCTCAATGGACTAACGGATGGCAGGGAAAATATTTTTGTCCAAGTCATATTTATGGACATTGTTGATGGGGGTACAGGAAGTAAAAGCAGGGTAAGCTGGAAGGTTCTTGAGGAAGTTGGTCGGGTAGGGGTAGTTAAGCATAGCGAGATACTCGTAGGCAGCATCAATATAATCAATCAAATAATACAGATCTGTTTTGGTGGTCAATGGCTTGCAAAGGTTGAAATAGCTTGAGATCTCACCAAGAGGGACTGTGAGGTTTTCAGCATAGAGTCGCAGTCTTCGAAAGCCTTCTCTGATAACGTCGGGACAGTTATCGTTGACCATTTTATAATTATTAGTCGCAGTCTTAAAGAAAACATTGAAGTCAAAGTTCTTTCGGTTGGCGTAATAGTAAATGGGGGCTGAGGCGGCATAGGCCATGTCAACAACATTGGGATGCTTCATACGCATCCATGCGGCGAGCATGCCTCCATAAGACCCTCCAAATGTGATCACAGGGCAATCCGGACAGTTATATTGTTTTTTTATGTATTTAATCAGGAGCACGTAATCCATCATGGCTTCCTCAGCAGTCAGATATACGAGGTTATTAGGCTTGAAGGAAGTTTGTTCATCGCCAAATGGCCAACTGGATCCGAAATAACGGTGCTCGCCATAAACCAGAAGGGCTCCTAACTCAGCAGTTATGTTATCATTTCCCCATCCGCTATTGTTTACGAACATTTCTACTGGGCCTTCGTTTCCGCAGTAGAACAGAATAGGACCCTTGGTTACATTTCCGCTCCATTTTGAGTCGTCATAGAGATATCTTTGTTTATATGTGGTCAATGTCTTGTTACTGGCATCTCGAAAAGGTGCGAAGGTGAAGTGGGATATCAAGTTCCAATATTCTCCATACTTGAGGGAGGCACCAACTCCCAGCTTGAAGTCCTTGGAGTGGAACTGCGAGGAAGGGAAGGCTCGTGGGCGGAAGGCTGTGAGGGCTCCAAAGGCCAAGCACATCGTTATCAGCAGCTGAATGAAGTATGCCATTTATATTTTAGTGATAATTTGAAAATAAATAATCTCTTTAATGGGATATTACAACAAATAGGATATTACAACAATAAACTTATATATCTGAATCTGTAAAATATTTTATAGATATTTATCTTTTTATCTTTTCAGTCCATCTTCGTATTATCTTCAAAATGCCAAATAGTTTTGTTATGTATTTTTTAAATTGAGATATT
>JAHDVE020009335.1:0-35730 GCA_022606495.2 Halesus radiatus
CTGTTAATTAGCAACAATATATATATCTATGTCTAGGGAGTGAGAGAGAACGGTGTTATGTATTTTAAATAGAGATGTGTATTATAATGATTATATGATTAAAATTTAATTATATTTGTCAAGAAGATGTTACAATAAATATTTCTTGTTTTTTTAAAAGCATTGTTTATAAGTTTATTGTCAATATATAGATATTGATTCTGTAAATAAAGCCAAATGCAAAAATTATTTATTTTTTGTGCATATATAAATACACACTATACATTTTAAGTAATCAATAAAAACACTTGTTGCATTTAATATTTTTTCTATAGAATTTAATAAAAATATATAAATTGCATCTCTTAAACTCTTTTAGAAGCTAATAAAAAAGGAAAAAAAAACCGATATATATATTGTATATATCTATATATAGATCTAAATAGGAATATCGAATAAACAAATAGAAAAAATAGAAAAATTAACATTCCGAAGACAACCAATGACTAGCAACCCTTTTGAAGACATCACTCTTGCAACTCACAATCACAATCCTCTCAAGTCGTCCATGCCCGAACTTAAGTACCCCCTGGTTGTCAAATCCAAACCTCAGGATCAGAGAGCCTTCAAGTCCAGAGTTCGGCAAAGTGCAGATAGTTTGTTTAAGAAAAAATAAGTCGCCGAAAGTCCAGAACAAAATGACTGTAGGAACTACAAACAAAGTTAAAGTCTAGATGGGTTCCAGCACCCTCTTCAGAAAGCATCTGATTAAAATCCTCCATTGGCTAAATTCCAAAAGTTGAAACCTCTATCAAACCTGGCGAAATCGCCAGATGGATTGATTTCAAAAGCCGATAGAGCAGAAAGAGTAAATAAACATACAAAAAAATATAATTATTTATTTAATTAAAACATTATTCCTAACTTCCATACTAAATTATTTTTCACTCTTCTTCTTTTTATTACAATTGTTCCAGCTGAATCTATTATTGAGAATCAAGAATATTGACAGCGAATACTCTCACAATAAAAAAGTCATCACAGAAACCATATGTGACAATATCTACAAAGTGCTGCAGACGCTCGCCACCCAAAATTCAATCTACGGCAAGGAGATGAACCAGTTTTTTAATATCCTCAAAGCCATGATTTTCTGCGAGAACGAAACGATAGTCGCCGCCATCGATGATGAAAAACATCATCACAACCGGCCATTTAATATTTTGGTTTGCAAGGCTCTCGAGGATAAGTACGAGTATCTGAAGCTGAAAGAAAAAGATATCGAAGGCGAAATCGAGAAAATAAATAACAAGATTCTAGTGATTGAAGATCGGAACCAAAGGAAACTGGATATCATGAAAATCCAATATGATAACAACGTAGTCGCGGTTAAATAGACTTACTAGAAGAACATCAACCAACTTAATGGGAAGGTAAAAAATATTATAAAATATTTGTATAATCAATATATACATATATATCTTTTAAAAAAACCAACAATTGACGGGTGAAATAATTACAAAAATAATTAATAAATATATGAGAAGTATAGATAGATGAATTAAAGGAATCGGTACAACAAAAAGACATTAAAATAGTGAAACTGGAAAAGGCTAACGGGGAGCTGACCAGCCAAGTCATCGGGTTAAAAGAACAGCTCCCCAACGGAACAGCCAAATCTCCCAATAAATCCTTAGGGTTCGGATTCAGTTGAAAATACAATTTATTACTGACGTCTCACAAAAATGTATATATATAGATACATATGAACGTGTATTTGATTCTTTTATATATATATATTTATCTATACGATTATCTGATTTTCTAATACTTATTCTTTTTTTGTTGGTAAAAATTATATTTTCACGTGAACGTAGAAAATGATTAATGATTAATGTATTTTTTTTTAAATATTTTTTGGAAACTATTTGTTCTTGTAAGTTGATTCTATACTTAACGAGATGGGGGGGGAATCTACTCGAGACGCAGATATAAAAAAATGTTAATGTTAAATATACAAAATTAAAAAAATATACATATATATACCGAGACTCTGTCCTAAACCTATACATATATTAATTATACAATAATAAAAAAATCCTTAAAAAAAAATGATTGTGCGTGATTTAAAAAAAAAACAAATCATCGGAAACCCCACCTTAACGAATAGACTATTTTTTATACAATTAGTGTCAGATGATCGGTTTAGCAGCACTTTAACAATTTTTCTAAAAAATGATACATTGATGATCTGAAAAAAGCGTTTCAAATAAAATATACCAAAACTAGAAAACCTGTACCTCAAAAGAGGGGGGGAAAATAATTAAAGTAAAAAACAATAAATGAGGAAACAAAGAGGAAATAAAAAAAGTGTAAATATATTTATATTCTATATTGTCTTTTTATTGTTTTTATCTATATATTGTTTTTTTTTTTTACTTAACATCAAATACAACAACATGATCAATAGAGAATTTGAGATGGCAAAAATCATGCATTCCGAACTAGATAAACGCCGGAGGTAAGATATAAAATTCATCTTACAAGCTTTTCAATTGGCACCGGACGCCAAAAGCAAAAAATCCTATATGATCAGCCTAATCGTCAAGAAAGTCACGGCCGAGGTCAAACAGGAATTAAAAAGAGGAGTCTCCGAATTGACGACGGTCCATTAACTCTGCGATCGAGTCGAACTTTTTAACCATGAAATGGCAAAAGTGTTGAGAACAATTCTTGTGAACAACATCAAACCATCCATAGGCAACTCCTCTTCAGTCCCTGTGACCGTCCCCACCAAAACCTGTTACATCCCAAATCCTATCTCCCACTGTCCCCAACTCTTGAATCTAAAGGAAACAAGGAAATGTCTCTGCAACCAGAACGTATTCAAAGAGTCTTACGGGTCTATTTCCTGCGTTATCTGCGCCAGATCGTACCACGAGCAGTGTCTCCAAGTCCCAAAAAGCAAACCTTTCGAGTGTCCTTTCTGCTATCTTTCTTTCATAGAACCTTCATCGGAAGTTGTGTCGACTTTGTGGGCTGGCTATTTAAAACAACCCCAACAAACATGCTTTCTCAATTTCTTGGCCGAAAAGGAGCACTTTATCAGTCAGGGCTACACCGTGGAGATTCGGTGTTGTCGACTGGATGGCATCTACAACTACTAAACATCCTGGCCCGATATGGGAGAGGTCCAACTTAACAATATCCAGGTGATGACGTGGAGGCCGTTGGCAAACAACTCCAGCTTGAAGAAGCGAAAGGATAGCATTTATTGTATCGACAATTATGAACTGCAGAAGAATAACTTCATGATGATAACTTTTGATCTGGCAAGTTTTTCTCGCGAACGATACCGCATCCAAAATTATAACTATTTTCTATCCGTGGTAGTGGTCAAGAGGCTAAGTAAGGAGGGACTGATCTCTAAAGTACAGCAAAACGTGATGACGGAGGGAGAGTGGGTGAGCCTGGCGCAAAAACAATTTGAATTTAATAATGTTAATGGGATATCGATGGAGGAAGTCAAAATTGGCATGAAGTGCAGTTGGAGCATGAGTCCAATTAGTGTGCCGGTCAGAGGAGTCTACTGCACCCACCTGACTTGTCTCGACCTGGAGCATACGGTACGATTGCTCTTGGCTTCTGGAGCATGGAAGTGCCCGATCTGTAAAGAGAGACTCAGTCGGTTGCGGGTCGACCCCATGCTCTCCAAGATCATCAAAAGCCAGCAAAGCAACATCCTGGAGATTAAGTTTAAAAAGAATCTGACTTATGAATTGATTCTGGATACTTCAGAGTCAGCGGAAGAGAGTGAATAAATAAGATAGTAACAATTTAGAATAAACGATGGTGGCGTAGTCGAGAGGAGAGGACGTGTACCAGCTGAAGTTAAGCAGAAAGATAATATAATAATTGATTTGGACGATTGGAGTGATAGGATGGAGGAATAAGAGGAAATGGAATGTGGGCTTAACGGCTAGAAAAATGTCAACTAAATTGGAGGGGTGATTACAAACACGCCTTCGGTGATACATATCGAGGAATAAGCACCAATCGTCCAAACTTTAAATAACTAACAACCAGAAAATGACAGGAGTATGAACATAGAAACCCAAAAAGAACCTCAAAGTTTCATATAGACCAAACAGGTAACATCAATTGAATATGTGTATATTTAAAAAAAAATATAATGTTTTTTTAATTTATGTAATATACAATTCCTATCTCTGTAAAGGGTAATATTGATAAGAAGAATTCATAAAAAAACAGTCATGGAGAGTCTGAACCCTAAAGCAAAACTTTGATAATGAGGCAAATAGATATTATTTTCCCAAGGCTTCCCTCGAGGACAAACCGTACCAATAGTGTACTCGAGAGCTTGAGGCCAAGACCGCCCAAAAATACTAGGTAAGAACATAAAGCAAACAAAAACACAGATGAACAAAGGCAGAAAGCTCGCGCGCAGAATAGTCGGATACTCCGAAATCAAAACAGTAGTACAATCATCAATCTTAGAGGAGCCTTTTTGGCTCCCTCCGAGGTAACCACCCTGGAATCATCTGAGTCCTTACTCCAGAAATCCCAAATAAACAGAGACAAACCAAATATTAGCAGAAGTCGTGACAGCAGTTAGAGCAAGAAGTCTGAGGACCATATTATCCAAAACCCATCCCAATAAATGAGTAATATGACATTTGCAGGTAAGCTGAAAAAACTCGAGGGCGACAAAGTTCCAAATACCAATAAGATGAATGAACCGACTGATAACAATGATTAAATGGAGAGGGAATAAATACTGATTTTAGATTCTGATTAATAGACAGAAAGTCAAAGGAAGACTCGTTTTGCTCTATTCGAGTCTAACCAGCTTCGGAATTCGATGAATTATAAAATGGCTGTGGCTCCCTTTCGTCCCAATAATCGTTAAAGTGGTGTCTTCCTGATGGCAGCAAATAATCTCTTTCTTTCTATCGGGCCAGTTTCGACATAAGGGAAACCCTTGTGAAATGAAGAAACAAATAATAAAAAATACCCAAATAATTTAACGTGTTATTATATTTCGATATATATAAATTATCAAATAAGAATCAATTAATATGGTGATATATAGAGATGAAAAATATCAAGCTAATTAATTAATTAATTAATTAATTTATAATATATTAAATATTATGTTTATATTTAGTATATCTATCATAGATTGAAGAGCTTATACTTTTTTAAAGATAAGAATACTGTTAAAATAGATCCATATTTTACGCTAGGTAAATACAAAATAGTATAATATTGCTTTTTTATTATTATTATTATTCTCAAACTATAATTAAAAGATCTATCCAAAATATAATTAATCAATTTTTTTGAATAATGAATAAAAAAAACAAAAAGTAAGGCAATTTGGGTAAATATAGTTGCGTTAAGATTATTTTTTGAGATATATTTATATTGAATTCTTTTTTAGAATATCGGCAGCTTATAATTAAATTAGTAAAAGAAATTATATATCTATATATTTTTACTGGTATAAAGACAATTCTCTTAACCTTTATCAAATCGAAACAACAATATGATCATCAAGTACTCAGAAGTTGTAAATTCTGCTAATCCTCTTCTCTCAGACAAAGAGATCAGTGCATATGAAAAGTAAGATAAATTATTATTCTATGTATATTTCTTGGTTAATTTAATCGATTGCTTAATTTATTATTTGCTGATTTTCTTTCTTACAATCGAATATTATATTATAGCTTTTCGAAGAGTATTCAATTTTATGTTTTTGTTGTTGATTGATTAATTTATCCATATATACATATAAATATATTATGTAATATAGACGATAAATGTTACTTGTTTTGATATGATTTCTAAAATTGATAGAAGTTCTTTAGCATATAGTAAAAGCCAGGCAACATCGAATTATCATAATAATATTAACAATAGCAAGAGTGAGCTGCTGTTCACTTCGGTGATCGATGCAATACTGGATACGAGTTTCCAGCAATCTGAGTAATAATCATACAAAAACAGTTTCAACTCTGCCAGCCATGGAGAAGCATACAAGTGGCAGATCCGGATCAATACCGAAAACCAAATAAATCGATAACAACTCAGACAGCTAGCGGAACTTCACCGCGAATAAATCAGCAGGATGGGAGAAATCTACAAGTCACAGCTCGAACTGGTGAAGGAAAGGTTTTCCAGCGAACTAGCCTACGTCAGGAACAAATCCACAGAGGAGATCGAAGGCAAACAAAGTAGCGATGCTCAGCTGGTGAGGAGTTTGGAGTACGCAGTCTCTGAGACCAACAAGATCAACAACCAGCTGAAGGACCAGCTGCAACATACCTATTAGGAGATGGACTAAGTGCTCAGGACCAACACTAAGCTCGAAGAACAGTTGCGAAACCTCTCCATCGACAAAAACAACTCCTCTGAGATGCTGAAAGAAATGGCCAGAACCAATTCTGAATTAGTTGAACAGAACTAGGCATTCTTCCACCGACTAGTTGAGAGATAGCTAATGAACGATTAGTTAAAACAGAAAATCGAACTCGCCAATGAGATAAACAAAAACATCAGTCAACTGGAGATGCCTCTGATTGAGAAGTATAATGAACGAATCCGAGTCCTCGAAAACAATCTGGTCGAAATTCGAAAATAAGTTCAGAAGGCCAAGGCTCATAAAAAAGAATTAAAGGAAACGATAGCCAATTTTAAGAACATCTAAAATAAAAATGCCTATGAAATCAGCGAATATAAATCTAAAATATCTGAGATGGTCAAGCTCCTTGGCAAAAAGGACGATGAATACCGGGAGCTTGAGAAGCTCATGGTTAACATCTGCAACGAGATGGAGCAGGAGAGAGAACTGAGAGATCGATATCAACAGATTATATCAACCTCGAGTTCCTCTTCTTCAATGAATGTATAGATCATATAGTCCCAGCTGCAGGAAAGCCAGGAGGAAGTCGAAAGTCTGAAAGAACAGGTCTGGAAAATCGGAATTTAATTTAACGACCTCTATGTTTCAAAAAATAGGGAGATATCAGAGTTGAATTCCCAAATTGCCAAATTAAATCTTCCCATCCAAAATAGTCGTCATATCTCATTTCAGAAAAAGTAGAACAGAAAATTGAGGAAGCAAACCGATAATGATGACAAAAAATTACAGCCTAAACTCAAGAAACCTACCAGCGAAAAACTGTTCCCTCGTTTTCGAACACAACCCGACGGAGAAAGGAGGAACACCCACATAGATAACAACCACATTCGTAACAACCCCGAATGGGAGACCAATCGGTCATCTATGGGAAAAACGAGCACTACCCTAAGCATGATAGAGGACATGAAATCGACAATTAGGATGAAGACATTCAATTCCGAGCATGTGCAATTGGTGGACGACCTCCGAAACGCCCTTGATATCGTCCAAAACATCAACCACGCTACTCCCAGATGCCAATACGGATAGAAAATATTATCGGAGTCCGATAGAGAGAATTACCCCGATCTAAATGCTGCCAAAGGGAGCGCAACCACGATTCCGCAACATCAAGCATTGGCTTCCAATTCAATACTTAGAGAGAACCATTTACATCTAAATCACGTCAATAATGCGAGTAAGCAAGGAAAATGGGGGTCACAACCAGAAGAAAGCAGGACGACGAGACTCAGCTATGACAAGCGATACGGAGCAACCACAACATCAATCCTGGAAGAACTAGCTCAAATAAAAGCAGCCTATAAAAGGGAGGGCAAAGAAAAAGTAAAGTAGATCAAAGCTAAGGAGATCACGATCAAAGAGCAAGAAGATGTATTCTATCAGGAGTGTTTATTAGCATCCAATTCTCAGCTATACTAATCAGAAGTTATCGATCAGTGTTTCTGATAATTATATACTACATATTGTTATTTTTTGTTATTTTTCCCTTAAATCTATTCATAACAAATCAAAAATCAAATATTTTGTATTTTTTTCCAAACAAATAAATGAAAACAAAATGAAAAATATAAACAAGAAAAATATATACTTTATTCAATTGTTTCTTTATCTATTCAAATTTAACTATCGCGCAGTGAAACCAGTCTTCGATTATTTCCAACATCCGGATGACTGCCTCGGGGCTGCTGCTGGAACACAGAAGAAACACTCATTTTGTGAGAAAAGTTCTTCAATGCGGGATGTTGTAATACCTCTTTGAACCCGAATCTCTTGTTCTCGTCAACCTCCAGCATGCCTAGCACCACTCCCACCAACTCCCGACTGTACTTCTGCATGGCCCGGTCGCCCCTCTCCCTCACTTTGAAGTCAATAATCCTCAACAGATTCATTTCGTAGCACTCGAATGAGTTGTTGAGGAGCATCATCTCCATCATTGTCATTCCGAGGGAGAACAATTGATTTTTTGCTTTATTCTAGTGAGCGTTGCTGTACTGGCATTTGCGCAGGTTATTCAACTGGTCTGGGCTCAAGTAAGAGAGATTAGAGGGACTTGACAGTAACAGCTCGAGATTGGATTTTCCAAAATGCGTGAAATAGGAATCGAGAAGCTTGCAATTTCCATTGCGGTCGAGGAGAATGTTGGATGGTTTGATATCGCCGTGGTAGCAGTTGTGCAAGTCCAAGTAACGAAGACAGTCAGCCACCTGCCAAAGCACTTCACATACTTTCTATTCCGAGAAATACTACAAACATAAATTTAGAAAATATTACAAATAGATTTATATTTTATCAACTGACATAATAAGCTTGGCAACAAGTAAATAGAGTGGAAAAGGTTGGAAATATTGAATATGATAACAAACAGGGGGGAGGTATTGTATGTCCTTACATCCATTTGATAGGTCCTTCTTTAAATCTCCTTTTCCAGATCGTTATCCAGATATTCGAAATACAAACTCAGCAACGCCCCTTCAGAACAGTAGTCGTTATTATTCGAGACTTAATGGTTGAGGATTGTGCTGAAATGGCGGTGTTGCAGCTTCTATCGGTCATTGATGAAAGAAACCATTCTCTGGAGCTCGTCCTTCGTGCCCATCCTGACTGTTTTGATAGCGTACGCTCTGTTTCGACGGGTGACGATGTCGACTCTACTGCCATAGCGCTCGTCCTAAATTTGTCGTGTTTCGGGAATGTCGAGTTTAGATTATTGCGTACCCATTATGTATTTGTTATTTGTTTTTGAAATCTCCTTCAATATATATGTATATATATAAAAAATCAATTAATTTGAATTATTAAAAAAACTACTATATATTTTTTTCCATATCCTTTATATTTAATTTTATTAATGATTGTTATATAGAAATGTGCCATTACAGATAATAGTTATGGATTGATTATAGGTTTTTTATTTGATTTTTTCAAAAAAAACTAAATCTGAATATTTTTTAAAAATCTTAACTACTTCAGAACAACATCACTCACTCTCGTTTGCATGTCCTAAGTTTATTGATTTTGTTTCCTGCCATTTTCAAACTACAAATAATATTTAATAGTAATAAAATAGATTTAGAATGATATATTATTATTATTTATTTTTAGTACTTGTTTTGATATTTGGCCCACGATTTATTCCCTTTTACCAATTGCCTCACTGCAGATTTGTTGACCGTTACTTTGGCCACAACGTTTTCCTGATTTTCGCTTCCTTACTCGATTGTCGGCGCCACTGTTTGTCTGTTAATTGTCACCAACTACCGATAGTACTGTCGGTAATAAGTTTTTAAGGCGCGGACTCCGACCATTTTATGGTTGATCTTGATCCCCGAATCAGTCACTTCAATCCTCTGTCTCTGTATGTTCTCCACATCTTTCAGAGTGATCTTGTCTTTGTTCAGGATTTCCCACTCCTCGTGTTCGCTGTCTTCTTCGGCAATGACCCAGAGGTAGTATTTATCGAACTCATCGAACTGGTTGGTGTTCAGCTTGGCATGTCCGGTGTCGGCCATGTGCTGTCTCACGGCTTCAGCGCTCACCAGCGTGATCCCACAATAAATGCAGGAATGCTCGACTTCAATCAGAGATCGAACGTAGGCGACGAGTCCTGCGAGGTCGACGCAGCTTTCAGCAAACGGGGGAAAGTTGTGAAATTGAGCGAGGTGGTTCGTGCTATCTCCATGCTGTTTACAGAATAAGCAAGAATTTTCCAAAGCTTCGTCGTGATTGTTGGAAGACTCACAGCTGATGACGCTGAATTCTGAGGATGAAGTACTTTTTGATCTCTTGAGAGTCTTTTTTAATTATTTGTTAGCCATTTTCTTTCGGTTCTCCTTATGTTTGAGGGAACTAAGGTGCTGGTTGTACGTCATTTGGGACATGAATGACTTTGTGCATATCTCGCAACGGATTTCCGAAGCTGATGAAGATTTATTTGTAGCTTGTTCAAACTCTAAAAAATTAATAAATAAAAGATAGATATAAAGTTGAGATGAAACAATAAATAGTAAAATAGGTGAGGGAAAAATGTCTGAAAATATGTATGGTTGGTTTACGAGCTTCGTATTGGTCGAGATTGATGGAAGGTAAATTGATGACTTTCCTCTTGAGATTGTATCTGTGGAATTCCGATTTGTAATGGAGTTTGTAGTTCTCCTCGTTCTCAAAAGGCTTGGAACAAGTGGAACAGGAGAAAAGGACAGTTTAAGCGGAAGCCATGCGATATGATGTATTCGAATAGAAATCTATTTTTTTACAGGAATGTTTGTAGAGGGAACTCTTACAAAAAGGGGAAAAATATATATACTTTTGATTTTATATTTATATATGTATTATTAATAATTTGTTTAATATTTTTTTAATTGTTTCTAATTAATGTTTTTTTAAAACGTGTCTAAGCAAGTATAAAAGATTATTTAGAGTTAAATAGATAATTGAAATATAAATGCAAAAAACTGACAAAATTTGTAGAAGTTCAATATATTTACATAAAGTAAAAACTCTTTTATTATTAGATATTTATCACAATAAATCAATTTAACAATTTAAATATAGTTGGTTATGAAAAAACCATTTTAATTTGTATTTCAATCGCAAAATATATGTATATCAAATCCATTATTAAACGATGTATATATTGATTTATGTATATCTTAAGATGATATTTGGTGAAGATCTCATATACACAAAATATAATACTAACAACAATTGTGCAAAGTCTCCATTACCAGCAACATAAGACTTAACTTTTATGTATGATGATAATTGATGAAATACCTTTTTAAGCAAAATTTAAAAAGCTTTTTGTAGAAGAATAAAATATCAAAATACAAAAATAATGTTTCTACCATTGTTATTAATTTCAAAGATATTTATGATGTATTTTAATTTACTTAAAAAAATATACTTTTTTTCTAAATCTAATTTTTTGGTTAATATCTCCAAAGTTAGTTTTTTGATTCAATATTATATCTCGTTTAATTAAATTTATAATAAATCCATTTATTTAAATAAAATACTATAATCATGATCGGCATTCCTGTCAAGTTACTCCATGAAGCAAAACATCACGTTGTAACTGTCGAAATGAAGACTGGCGAACTCTTTAGAGGCTATCTTGCTGACGCTGAAGTACTATTTTATGCCAACATATTTAAACTATGTATACATATACAATTCAGGATACGATGAATGTGAGATTAGACGACGTGACGATGTTCGCCCGAGATGGCAGGTCCATGCCCATCGAACAAGTGTATCTAAGAGGTGCTCAGATCCGGTTTGTGATCGTGCCCTCAATGTTCAAACACGCGCCGATGTTCAAGCGAGTGAAGGCTCAGGCCAAACAGCGAATCACCCAACAGATGCGAGACAAGTACAAGAAGGCAAGAGATCAGATAATAAATGCTAAACAAGAACGTAGACTCACCCTCTGATAAAAAATAATAGCAATATGAATTCAGAAACAACTTGTTTATTTTTAACATGATGGAAACAGAATACACGTTTTTCTTATCGTCATCAAATCGATATTAAATATCTTTTATTTTTTGATCGAGACCGATATATTGTTTATGAACTTCATAATTACTATGGACAGTAAATTTAATTCACGTTGTATTTTTCCTTGCTTTTCTAGCCATTTCATAAAATTAAAATCTATAATTGAAACTTTGCTAAAAAAATTAAAAAGAAACAAACAAACAAAAATGAAAATAAAAATGAAAGATATAATATATATATTAATAGATCGGCATCTGCTACATATAAATACTTACATATAAAATATCGGTACAATAATATTAATTAATATTAATATATTTATCAAATAATTGTCTTATTCTAAATTATATATAAGTACATTAAATATTTTCTGATATACATAACCCAATATCGAATGTTCAGATCATTATTTAAATCCAATATCACAACATTGGCAAAGCAGTCCTTCTGCCAAGTCGTCGAAAAACCTCACACCAGCCAGCTTCTCTCGAAAGTTAACGCCTTGGAGCCTATCCTTGATTATGAATACTCGCACTTAATAGAAGATCAGGTTTCTAAAAACAATACTCAGAATGCTGTCAAACTTCTCCTGCAGGTAAACGACCATCCAATGCTTAATTATATAAAATCAATTGATACTTTGAAAATAATACAGAGTCATTTGCATGGAATTATACTGGACACACAAGTATATGATAGACTTTACCAGAAATGCAAAGAAGAGAATCAATGCTATACATACTCCGAACTCCTCTATACTCTTTCGAGATAGCACTTTAATCCAACACCTCTTGCGTAATCATCAATATTTTACATCCTATTGTTTATTGTTCGTGTTTATTATCATTTGTCTCAGACTTCCTTTAATGGAGAATGTACATCGCAACACTCGATCGGCTGCCATCCGATCGAAAATCATCGCCGACTATCAGCGATTAAATACCGAACCACCTGTCCTCGAAAGTGTTGCCTCCGACAGCCACCCGATTTCCTCCTCTTCCCCATCAGAATTATCTGGACCTAATAGCCACAACAACAAAACAACAACATTAACTGAGAGTTTGTCGGGCCTGAACAGTTTAGGAGAGCTGCAACAAGCAATCGAGAATCTAATTAGCGAGAGCGGTAGTGTCGTACTTCATGAGCTAGCCATAAGTTTTGATATGAACAGTAACAATATCGAAACAACTCTAAAGAATATATCGATCGGAAAAATAGAAATCACCAAAAGCAATAGTTAATGAGAGAAACACAAAAATTCGATATGTTTTTTTGTTACAAAAATACAAATAAAAAAAAGAAAAGAAGGAAGAACTTCAAGAATGATTTTTGAAAAATAAATAAATACTTATATTAAAATAATATTCATTCATAATTCAAATTCTTTATATTTTTTGTAACAACAATTTCTCAGAATTGTCTATTTCTTGAAATGGAGAGACTTGCAAAGTATATATTCTAAGATGGTTAGGTTAGTTATATTTAGAATTTAAATTTGTATATTATCATATATTTATAAAACAAAAAAATAAAACATATAATAAAAACATGAAATATAAATTAAATATACATCCCTATCCTTTGTATCTCTAAGTATTATAAAGTAAGGATGATATAATTGTAAAAAAAAAAGCAACCTAATTATTATCATTTTTTTGTTGACATTATAACACTATTTAGAGTCGTTTGCAAATGCTTATGGACTCGTTCAATATGGTTCATATAATGCTCCATTTTTAATTGTGTCGTCGCCATCACCGCCGGTTCATCAATGCCGATAGTCCATGATTTTTAGATCTTCTAAAGTAAGTATGGCTCGATCAGCCTATAGTGAAGACTCACCAAATCCGCCAAATACAAGCATTTGCTGAGCAAGTCGGAGTTGCTGCCGAATGAACATACTTTGATGGCGATACTTTTTTTGGGTTTTTCTCCCATCGCAATGGCTCTGTCTTCTATGTAAATAGATACTTTGTCGTTGGAAAAGCACAGCTGGCTCATGCAGTACAACAAAGCGTCAGAATTCTCAAGATTTTGCTCGATAGGAGTGATCAAGACGACTTCCAGCAACTTATGTTTGGTGGTGTATTCTATCTTATATTGGTATTCAGCGCCGATAGGCCGATTTGCGAAGACACTCTTCACGGTGCTCTAGAGTTAGGAACCAAAGGGCACAATGTTTGTGAATCTTCGAACCATTATGATTCCCTACTGGTTCTAAGTTAGCTTCACAAATTCAAGATTATGGAGGAAATCAATCAGATTTAGAATAATGAGTTGTTCGGGATTTTTTTTGGCTGTTACTGGCACTTCCCTGTGTTTTTTCATAAGCACTTCAATTGCTTTTAAATTGTCATAAAACAACTATTTCAAACCATTAAAATCGCTCGGTTTCTCTGGATTTGTACGGATATTGGTAAGAAAAGTCTTTGCATCAAGTATCTGCATGTTCAAAAACCATGCTCTTTCTTACTCAGTATTGTCTGCTTTTACTTATTCTTTGAGTTTTGACTTTTTCTGTTCATTGCTGAAAAACGTATCCATTGCCAATCGTATCGCATACATGATGATGAACTTGCGTCCTCTGCACATGAAGGTAGTCTTATCGATCCTGTACTCATCGATAAGCAGGGACAATAGGCTAGTCTGAGTAATCCGAACCAATAGCGACTTCTTCTGCATGAGGTCCGTTTCATCCAATAGTCTCAAAATCTTTTTGGTTTAAATTCTTTTCAATTAAAAAGCATTATTATATTATTTGTCAATATTTTGTTATTTGCTGATCGCAATTAGCCGACTAACTTGATCGATGAATCTGAGTATGTCTAGGTTGGGTTTTCCATCCTTCGAAAAGTTCTGACGAGAGAGCGCTTCAGTAAAGGCTTAGATTTTGGCAGTCACGTCGATTTCATCCATATAAGGCGATGCTTGTTCGACTATGAAAGTTACGGAGAAGATTGTCCCATTGTCTGCCTCCTGGCGACGAAAGCAATATTTGATGATGAATTTGTGCATCATTGCAATAAGATAATCGGTGAAGAATTCAATAATTACATCTTCCCAAAGGGGAGAATCGTTTTTCAGAGTAATCGAATTCTTGTCCCTCGAAAAAATATTCCGATATTACCCTTGCGGAAAGTTTATCATTGTTTAAAATAGAAAGGTTAGTATTATTAGTTTTGTCTATTTATTATTGGTATTTTAGTATTTAAGTTAATTAATGAAAAAAGTATATTTAAAATATGTAGTTCAGATCCTTCAAAAAGTCTTTCACTAAAGTTAAGCAAAGGTAAAAAACGAACACATATATAACAAAAAAAAATAGATTATCTTTAGGTTTGATTTTTAAATTTTGTATTTATTAAAAAAGTCACTGTGGAGTCAATGTGTACAAATTGCATAATCCCATCCTCGAGCAGCTACCAAAGCAGCCAAAACCATTAAACATGGCATAGACAACATTATCGCTGCTGTCAGTGAAATTGTGGGTAATGTAAGTTTTGTTGTTAAGATCCCGAAGGAGACACAAAGTGCCGTCGAATGAACTTGTTAGTAGGTATTTACCGAATGCTTATACTGATCGTATCTCTTCGGAGTGTATAGCGATAGTATTTTTTACTCGCAGCTGTGAGAATTAGAGATGAGACAGAGTACCGTTTTTATGGGCCACGATTATTTCGTTTGTCTAAAATTAACGTTATTATTATCAATCATAAATATAATTATCCTTCAATGTCTTTTTATTACGTTATCTGCAATGTAAGTGATTTCGCTGGCCAATTGTTTAGATACTGCTTAACATTCTCCAGTCCTTGCGTCCCACGTCCTTACCGTAAAATCTCTTCCAACCGAGACAATGTGGTTCTCATTGTCCATATATCGAGCTGCATGAACCGTATAAGTGTGCCCTTTCAAGGAGAGAGTATTCTTGTTCTTCTGTAAATCCCAAACCTTGATTGAGGAGTCCTCTGAACAGGATAACAGGTGTTGGTTGCTGCTGTCAAACTTTACCATTCGGACGGGGGCGTCATGCTTGCCTATTAGCTGCGTGGTCTGTGGGTTCAATCGGCCTGGCGGATTTTCCTAGATCCTTGTGAGTTTAACGGTTTGGTCAACCGAGCAGCTTGCTATGAACTGATTATCGCTGGACCAGTCCAGGAAAAATATCGATTTTATATGAATATTCGGGATCTCATAGGATGGCTCCATATCTGCTGACTAGGTGCTGTCTGTCCTTATATTTATGTATCTCGAGACATCGAATATTTTGATAGACGCATTTAGGTTGCCAATGGCCATATATTTATGATTCTTTGAGAACCGACAGACCCGGACTGCCTTAGTATCTCTGTAAGATGCAACTCTGTGAATTATGGGAGCTCTGACACTTCGATCGGAAGGTTGTTGATCTTGTATCTGGGAGAAAGTAAAGTTGTCGGTGGAGTTGTCGTGTGGCTGTTCATAAAGCACAGAACCCTAGTTATTAGAGAGGTAGTCCTCATACCTTTTCTCGTTGTCGATGTTCTTGAGGTAGGTATGCGTATCTATTTTCGGTATTTTTGGCGGTAGTTGATGTTGTTGCGAATTGCTGGTTACTCTTGTACTAGAGTTCTTGATGTTATCCCTTTCTTACGGGGTCAACTGGTCTAAGTAGTTATATTTGGATTAGTTTACTCTTGTCGGATTGTTATATATTATGCCGGTCACTCCATTATTTCCTTTGGGCTTCTTATTATTCTAGCCAATCCGTTCTTTCGAAAGATACTCTCGTATGACTTCCTCAAGCTTTGGCTCCTTTGTTGAATGCTCACGATTGAGATTAGACTCGAGAATTTATAGATACGGGCGAATAAACTCAAAGCAAGTCAACCTGCCTTTGGAAATCGTCCATCTCTCGTAGTCCGGATGTTCACGCATATTTTTAAGTGTGAGAAAGTACAAGAGGGATTGGTATTCCTCTTCGCCACAATAGTTTACTAGCTCCTTTTCGAGGAGTTCTCTCAACTCTGATTCGTTCGGATTCTCCACATATTCAAAAAGACGTTGTTTGCATATCTCGAGCATAATCCTCTTGAAATCCTTCTCATCGAGCCTAGACTCAAAAGGGACCATAAACGTCATCGCTTCAAGATAGTTGCCTTCGATCAACATTCTGCGTAAAAACTCTACTTCTTTTGAATAAGCGACGTAGGTCATCTGTATGTTTTTTTATTAGTATTGGGATGAGGGATTTGATTATGTTGGGTGATTACTTTGCTCTCTTTTTCGAAGGTCAGGAAGGAGTCTGTGTACCCATTTTCTAAAAGATATTTCTGAATAGATAAAAGTGTGTCATAAATATAGATACCATAACTGTTTTTATCGTAGTAATAGTAAATTGGTCTTCCTTTATCATCATTTATTCTTGAATCTTATTTTTGAATTGTATTTTTATTAGGATTAATGTATCAAAAAGATATTAAAGCATATATTTGATCAGCTAATAAATTAAAAAATTATTTAAACTGCAATAATAATAATAAAATATATGAACATTAATAAGAATAATAATAATACAAGTCAAATCATTATTTGAGCCTATAGAATAAAACATAAGCAGCATTTGAAACTAATTAGTCCTCCCGAACTTTATTGAGTCTGCTGTCATTGAACTCGTACCACTTTTTGTTCAGGAAGTTTTTGCAGAAAGCTGTATAATGGCCTCCATGTATTGTCCCGTAGTGGTTAGATATCCCGTATAACTCATATATCAACTTCTTTTTCTTTGGTCCGCTATTGCTGCGTACATGCTCACTCAAGTCCAAATCGTTGATCGGGAAGCTAACTTTAGTCGTTAATTTTCTGCCTTTGTTAAAACGTTTCAGGCACAACAGCAGCACTTTGTTGGCCTTATACAATTCCATATGCTTGTTGGCCTGCACATGTTCTTTGCAAGTACTACAGTACCAACTGTTGTCTTTGTCAAGCTTCTCTTAGCGAACAAACCAATCAATGCAGTCCTGAATATTCACATTTTAGAGAGTTGAATTGTTTCTCGGATCAGAACGGTGGTGGATTGTGTCGTTGAGCTTTAAGTCCTTTGACTTAACAATCACTTCGATGTCCTCCCTTTTCTATCCTCTCCTTAGCTCAAATAGATTTTCTATTGCCTCCTTTTATCTTCTACGTTCGGAAATGTAATTTTCTAGCCCTCTAGCCACTAATGCCGTCAGCTAGCTCTCCCGCAACTCCTTGTCAGAAGTGTAGAATCTCGGAAAAGGGTAAGCCTTCTTCCCCTCCCTCGCTGAACTTTATTAGTAGTACCTGAAAACATATCGAACCTGTTCAGGTCTGACAAATGCTCTCAAAACATAACAAAATATGTAATTCTTTGATATTTTGTCAACTTTTGTTTATCGTTTATATTCCTCTCCAATAGAAAAATTCTATCTCTTGATCTCAATAAACACTAAGCTTTACTCAGGCACTCCGAATTACGAAGAAATTTTTCGAGCCAAATCATCGACTGTCTATTTGCTATTTACATCGAGGCTAATGACTCGGGGCACCTCTCCGAATTTCTCACTGACAAAATAAATATTGAGTTCAATCAATTGCGGAATTGGGAGATTGACCGTCATGAAGGGATCAAAGTTTATGGAGATCTTGTGGCAGTGCGGGCACTAGACTTTTGATTTAAATTGTCCAACTACCAAATCGCTAATTACTGATTTATTTCTTTTTGCGTAATTCTCCTCGCCCAGTTTGCTGTTTTCCTCGTCTGACCTTTTGTCCGCACCGTTATCATCATGTATCAGCTGCTTCTTCTTGACAAGATTCGTGTCTTCGTGCAATCCGTCTAGAAGAGTGCTGATCAACTCTTGGGAATCTTGCTCACCGTATCCACTGAATTGGGTGGAGAATTTGCTGATGGCCTTTTTGAGTTCCCAGGGCGACACTTCGCTCTAAGTTCCTGACCAGATCTCTCGAATTAGTTTACTATAAGTACAGGCCAAATAGCCATCTATTGTAAAAAATAAACAAAAACGTCACAAAATAAAATCTAAAATCTTAAAATATATATAGATTTCTGTAGTATTAAATTTTTGCTAGTGCTGATATTATTTATTACTTGTGCCAAGCGCATTCTAAGTATTGACGTCTTTTAAGAAGTCGCACCCCATAAAATATTCAGTTATTTATTTAGTGTTGCTGAGGCATTGAATGCCTGCATTCATATAGCAGGTGTTCCCCAAATTCCTCAACCCTGTCAGCCCCATATTTCCTTTAAATTCTGACTGAATCCCAAGGTTATACTTGCCGAGCAGCGAGGCAACTTCCGCGTTTTGCTACTTTCTGGACTAACATATCCTGCGATGCTGGTCCCTATGTTTTCCTTGACATACACTATTACAATATTTGATCAACTTGCAAGAACAGAATAATAGATTCTTTGTGTTTTTACAGTATCCACATTGTTGTGTCATGCTGTTTGCTGATAAAATAGTATTCGGCACACTCGTAAGCAGTCGATAAAAGAAAATCTTGGTTCCAGAAAGATCTTCCTCCTCCAATATACTTGAATTTTGTGCTATGATTTATTGAGTACATATATTATTATTATTAGTGCTATTTTATTTGTTTGTCTTTAAGCTTTTAATTATCAGTCCCTCCCCCCACATTGTTTTTAGCTTTCTGACTACTCCTGCCCAAGGCTATTTTTTGCTTATCTGCAAAGTAAATGCTTATTCCGGTTTCGACTACAGTGCGACCGCCAATTTCGTCAGATACACCTCCGTCATTATCTCAAAAGGCCGTCCAGGCACAGACACGTTCATCCTCTGAATCACGATAGCTCCTCCAAATCTGGATTTGAGGAACTACCAAGATTTTTTAGGTAACAACTCATAGCTGACTCCTCGAAAAATATAGCGATTCGTGTAGTACTTCTGCGCCAATTCGTCATAGATAGTATTTTTGGGGTGGTCCACAAGCTCGAACTGCGTCAACACTCCTGGATGAGACCTGTCAGATCCGAAATCCAAGTAGACATACCTCCTCCAAGCATCGTACCAACGTTTGGCCACCAGAAATACCGGAAAGCAGTCGTAAGTCAGATTCCATGCTTCCTTTCGCTGGATTTGCTCGAATTAGATTCCCATATTCCTTCGCTCTTACTCACTGTTATTACTATTGTCTTTCTTCCATTAGAGAATTTTCTTGCACTATACTAGACTAATTTGGTAGAGCTCAAATTGGACTTTGGAGACGAGACTTTCCAGAATGGAAAATGCATGTTGCCATATTTCGATCTTGTTGGCCAGAAAGCTCGACTTGAGGAGGAGGAAATGCATTTCATAGTTGGGCTTGTTATATTTGGACGACAGGGCGGTTAAGATATTGGTGGCTTCGAGATATTTACCCACGATGTGGTATGCCTTCGCCATCTCAAAGTGTTGGATTGGGGTTAATTAGTACTTGGTTGTCTAATATAAGGAAATGGCCTCTGAGTAATTGCCATCTTGGAGGTGCTCAACTATTTTTGAGATTGTTGGCATTTATATATAACTCTGTAAATTTGACAAGAATATATATATATGTATATATATGTGTAATATAATATATTTTTATATAACTTTTCTGTATTTTTTGTGTAATAAAGTAAATGTAGATGTTACGAACAAAATAAATTCAAATAAACATATATTAAAATAAATAATAATAAAAAAACTCCCCAATAAGATTATTCTTTTTTTTATTATTATTATTATTATTGTCAGATTTGTCTTCTATTTAAAATTATCATTAAATAATATTGATAATGGAGGTTGAAACAAAAATAATATAAAATATTGTAGTCCTTAAACTACAAAAACAAAATAAAAAATATAATAACATTAATAATCATAATAACAATAATTAACCAATATACATTAAGAATAATAATAAAATCAATAATAATGATAAACAATATATAATGGTATAATTTTAAAAATAATAACTCAGTCCATAATTATTCTTATCACCCTAGGTCAATATTAATCATCCAAAAAAATAACAAAGGAAGACAACAAGGTATTAAAATTAGACATTTTAACTAAAAAAAAAATACTCATTATAAAATACCATATAAATATTAATACAATACCTAACATACTGATTTTGTAAAGAAGTTTTTCATCTTTATCTCCTGTTTTACTACATTCTAAGATAAGCCACCTCAAGCTGCTTAACACCTGTTTCTAAAACCGACAACTCTCAACAACGGATATATAAGCTTAATACCTAGCAATGAAATAAACTTCAACATCGTTTCTTGAAAAATTCAAAGGCAAAACTAATACCATCAGTAAAAAGGGAGTGATCGATATTCTTGACCTAAATAATAATATCACGGACAATATTAACTTGAAGATGGAGAAGAATCTTACAGCTGTAAAATAACTATCACTGCATAAACAACCAAATCTTATCTGTATATAGCAATAAACCTTATTTTCCTTCGTACTTTATTATTATTAAAATATATCGAGATGAGATCTGTATATTTTGAATATACATATTATAATCATACTAGTTGATTTTATATAACTTTATCCTTTATTATCATGCATCATTTTTTTACTGATTTAGAATCTCGACTGAAGATGATAACACCTTCTCCAAGTTCTTATTCAATCAGTAAGAACAGCACTAATTTTAATAACAAGAATCGCAACTTCGTAGACTTTATTGATATGAAATCCAAAGAATTACCGTCTCACAACCTTGAAGGCTATACTTCTCGTATAATAGAGTCACACCAACCAGACAATACTGGTAGACAACGGGAAATCGTCAAAAGTCTTCAAATTTATAATAACAATCTGAACATTAATGATCGGGCGACTCCTGTTAGACAAATATAGAGCAGTGAGCTTTATGAAAATGAGTTCCTAGAGCAAATGGACTCGAGATATCGATACAAGAGTGATAAACCAATAGAAAACAGATTATACAATAGCAAATCCACATCTCGAACGCCAGACCAGCTGGCTAACGAAAAAAACAAGCACATTGCCTTAGAAAATCGGTTGCCTCCACTCAGTCGGGTGCACAGCGAGTATTCCCAGAACATCGCAAGGCCAAACTATAATCAAGCACACCCTGAAATGATGAAGAACTTTAAAACAAATAATGAAATCAACAGGCAATTCAACTTTAAATAGTTCGATAGATATGCCAGTGAAAAGAATTTTAAGATTCTCCCATATGCTAACAAACCGTTCGGAAATGGAAATAAGTATTTGCTCAAAGAGAAAGGTGAGAAGCCAAAAAAACTCGATATTGATAGAATCAAGCTTTGAGGTTCTTTCTATTCTTCTGTCGATGCTAATTTTTTTTTCTCCTTGGCGCTCAGTTCACTTTTAGTGACTACTTCATTTGAAGGAAAAAAAAAATATATACATATTTTAATATATTTTATTTGCATCGAGATGGATTAAAAGGGGGGAAAATGATTATTTAATTTTCTAACTCCTTCATAAATGACATATTCTTCTTTTTTGCTTTCTATTTTTAAGATTTCTCAAATAATAATTAAATGAAGACTATTTTTTTTAAACTATCGAAACGGTATATTTTATCCAAGATATATTACATTATATTGTATGATATCCCAAAAAAAAATTAATCAATATTAATGTAATTTTTATTTACAAGTATATTATTTTTCACTCTATTTTTTTTTTACTGAAAAATCATTCATCTGATAGGACTGACTGAAGCACTAATATATTTAACATTTTGGAGTTGGATGCATTTGCAATGTTTTCTAAATCTCCTCCAATAAGTTCCGTGATATCTAAATCATCATCCTTTTCACTAATCGTCACAATCTTCTCGAACTTCCTCCGCTTATTTTGCAGACACCCCAGCCCCTGCCCTTCGTTTCTCGTCGATGCTATGCTTGACTGCTTCGTGAGTATCTTCGCCCTCTCTCCGCATTACCTTAAGTACATCATGTTTCGAGGGTTGCTGCTGAGGAAATCCTTTAACTGAGGGTTGTAAGTTCCTGCTGCAACATATCTTTCGTAAGGTTGGAAGGAGCCAAATGGGTTGTTGTTGTAGTGGTTCTATTTGTTGTCGATTCCTGCAGCAAAGGATCTGGTGCTGCGGGGCGTTCTTTCGGGTAGACAGATGCTGTCAAAACTCTAAGTGTAAGTATATTTTTTGGCAGAAGTGTTGCTGTTTCTCCGGTCTACGGAGTGTCTCGGAGTGGAGTTGTTGGAGCCAATGCTATCTCTCCTGTTATACATTTCGTCTTTTTTTGTCTTTTTATTTTTATTTTTTGGAGAGTCCAAATAGATTAAATTTATGATATCAATTACAATTAAGTGATATTATAAATAGAAATCCTTTTATAAACAAATATGTTTTGTTAGAAATAATATGAATTGAGTAATTTTTATTATTAAAAAATTATCTTATTAAAATTTTATATTTATTCTATCGAGGGAAAAAAAACCATTGATGCTTATTTTAATTTTAAAAAATCAACTCTCCAATCATATGTATATATTACCGAGAGTAAAAAAAACAATTATAAATATATGACTGCTTATATCCTAAATCTAGCATTAATATATAAAAAGATAGAACATGTTTTTTCTTGTTGCTATCCACCAATCTTCAGGAATCGATAAAGTATAAATTGTACATAAGACTAAACAAGTTGACACATACAATAACGAGAACAAGAACAACAATAACAGCAATAACAACAAAAAAATATTTATTTGTGTATTTTCTAATACGGTTTCTCATTAAATGAGAAATAATGAAAAAATATCAGAAAAAGTAATTATTTCAATGGAGGGATTTTTTCCATCTATATTCCAAGTATTTTGGAAGAACCAATTAATAATTTACATTGATAAATATAATACATCTTTTTGTTAATATACCTTAATATATTTAAAATACTTCCCTACCCAAACAGATATATGATTTTGGTCGCCGAGGAACAGAATAATTTGGCAGAGCCAACTAAGAGGACAGAAAAGAACAAAAGACTCAAATAATTCGCAGACGAGCATTTCCAGAGGCAGGAAGAACAGGAACTCCTTCACAGAACCAGATAAAAACAACGATATTATCGATATGTAATACATCAGCAAACAAATACTTCACTCCAAACATTTTATCTGTGAATTTTAACAATCTGTATTAATTCTTTATTATAAATTTTTGTATATAGCTGTTAAGAGTTGGTGTTGCAACATTCATCTTGATTGGCCTGATAATCGTGCTTTTAATAACCAGTAGTTCCTACATGTTTTCTCTGCAGAAACACCTTCCATTCTGCGAGTTCACCCTAATGAATATGGACAAAGACTTTCATCCAATCTGTATGTTGTGTAGGATCGGACACATCCGTACTTCCGACACGATGGAATGCATTTAATTCTGAGTAATTAAAAAAATCTATCTACTGTCCAGCAAAAGGTGAGAAGAAGGAGTCGAATAATATAATAATAAAATAGCTAGCAGTAAAACAGCGTATGGTCCATCCACCCGACATAATAAACAAGGAAATAGTTATCATTAATCGGAAAAGACTCCCTAATACAATATTTATAAAGAACCATATCTTTTTGTAATAGGACTTTTAGGAAAAAAACTATGATTAACAATTTATTCTTCGTATTTTATTCTATAACTATTTTTCTATTTTTAAAATATCAAATATTATGTAACTCAATATTTCAGTAGTTTGCTACATATACTATATTTTTGAACTTATTGACAAATCTAGCAATTAATAAAAAAAAAAATATGTTTTGTAAATAATTATAAAGACTTGGAAAAAATTTACTGACAATTATTACGTAGATAATACATTTTTTAAAATAAATATAAAATAGGTATAAGGTAAATATAATTTATTATTGTTATCAACAGAATTTTATATATATATTTATTATTATTTATTTATAATATATCTCTAATTTTTAACGAATTCAAATTCAAAACTTAACAGATTAAATCATAAAAAAAAAACTAACGATTATTATATAGAATTAAATAGCAAATATAATAATATACCAATCCTATTTATTTATTAAGATTTTATCCATATGAAAAACAAACCTTCATTCTCAAGTATTGCCCCCCAGTACCAAAACAGACAGGCACCACAGCCCAAACAAATGGGGAAACCCTCTTTGGCTGACCTCATGCAGCAATACGAAGAAAACGAATATTCCAACATCAACCTCAAACTTAATTCTGAAGTACCCACCATTCAGATCGAAGGCCAGGACTATTTCCCCAACAACTACGACTCGGGAGCCGGCAGCAGAAGAGCCACCGGTCAGTCACCGTTTAGAGGCGGAAAGGAAAATGTGAATGATCAGGGGTACAGAAAAAAGAGTGTTAATGAGATCGGTAGATTTGCCGATTGCATCAAGGAAATCGGCCAGAAAAATCAGAACTACCCTCATCAACAACAAGGCTTGGACAGCTACTTTGAAGAAAAAGCCACTACCAGTCGACAGACAGGGTCGAGATCACCCCTCCGTGGAGGACTTATCAGTCAAAAAGGAAGTGCCTTGATTCAACCCAGACAATCAACCAATACCAACACGTCCCACCTTCAAGAAGAAGAGTTGGTCTTCAGAGCTAATCAGAAGAACCCTGCAATGAATTTTTCGGAATTAGCTCGCAGATTCAACAATGAACAACAGCAACCGATTCATACTTCCAACATGCAAATACAACAGTCCAAGTATAGCATAAGTTCTGCCTCTTCAAAAAATTTACTTCAAAATCACCTCAACAACAACAACGTTTCCCAGAGACAAAAACAGGATACGCAACACTCCAGATCAAAGTCGAGAACTAGACTGACAGGAACTCCATCCCAGGCTCCAAAGATCACTAAACACTTTAAAGATTCTGATAACGATGACTACTACAACTCAGGGTCAGACATATTGAGAGAATCCATCCAAGAACAAAAACAAAAATTCGTGACGAACCACCCAATGAAGGCCGACCAGTATGAGCAGCTATAAAAAAAGATGAGCAAGATCAAAGAAGATAACTTCAAAATACTGGCAGAGAAGAAACTCAGTTCCAACCCCAAGATCCTCCCGAAAGTGATCGAGGACATGAAAGCCAACGTTGCAAGAGAAATTTAAGAGTTTGCCAGAACCTATCTCGCAGGATCCCATAAAAATTAAGTGTAGGGTGAAGATGATGAATATTCTGGTGAAAATAATAACAATCATCATCAAGAGAAACTACAACATTAAATTCATGAAGAATAACGTTAAAACCATCAGTACGGAGCCATCGTCCAAAATGAACCGAGACTACTGAAACCAGTGATTGGGACCGAAGGAGAAGACACCAGTAGGATCAGGATCATGGAAGAGACCAAATCGCAGATTAAGGAGTATATTGAACTGAAGCAGAAGAAGAATACATTTGACGAACCTTCACAAAGGCAGAGCAAAGATCTCGAAACTTTACCTATGATTGTGGAACCCACAAAAACAAACAATAACATGTTCAGCTTCGAAAACCAGATAGTATTTGCAAAAGAGGTTCCTTACAACGTTAAAGTGAGGGAGGACGAAACAAAAATGACGAATTTCCTGTCAACTCCCGGTGTCGGCAACTACAACAGCAACTTTTCCAAGCTCATAGAATCAGAGTTTCCTGCTCACGACCACCTTTCTCCGTACACTCCTTCTACCATGTACCACCCACATAAACTCATCCAGAATGTCGACATCGTTGCTTCGAGTGACATGGGGTACAGATTACAACAGCAACCTCAACTTGATACAGTCAATAATACTATCCAAGAATCCATCTTTCACCAGATTCTAAGTCCTGAGCTAGAGAGGTAAGCATTCCATATAGAAACTGAGAGCAGGTATATGAATCACGCGCAGATCGAGCTGGAAAGAAAGGAACGAGAGAGACAGTTAGAACATGAGAGAAGAGTGCACGAAGAAAACGAGAGAAGATTTTACGAACAGGCTAGACAGGAATAAGCAGAAAGAGAGGAGGCAGCCAGGCTCGCCTAGATTACCAGGAGATAAAGGTAATAGTCTGAAAGAGTAGAAGTTGAGAGGGTGGAGAAAGAAAGAAAAGCAGCCGAGAATTAGAGAAGAACAAGATAAGAATAAAGCCGAATGAGGATCAAACGATAATAAGAGGAGCGACGTCAATATTAGTACAATCAAATGAGAATTAAAGAGGAGTAAAAAGAGAGACAGGGGATGCTTCGACAGCAGGAAGAGATGAGGCTGGCAGCGGAGGAGGCAGAAAGAGTCGCTAAGATAGAGTATGAGATAAGAGTTAGGTAGTAGTCTGACAGAATCGCGAGGCAAGAAGCAGAAAGAATCAGAAGGGAGGAGGCTCAAAAAATAGCCAGGGAAACCTCAGAACGGTTGGCCAGAGAAGAGGCGGAACGTCAGTTCGAGCAGGAGATGGAGAGACTGCGGATACAAGAGGAAGAAAGAATGAGGGTGGAACTGGAAATAATTGCGCAAAAAGATGCTGAGAGGCAGCAAATCCTACGAGAACAAGAAGAAATACAAAGGATAGCGAGAGAGGAGAACTCAAGAAGGGAGAGAGAATAGCGGGAAAGACAGCAAAGAGAACAGTAGGAAAGATAAGCAAGAGAAAAATCTGAGCGAGAAGCCAGAGAGGCTGAAAGAATTGCACGATAGAAAATAGAAAGGAATGAGAGAGAAAGATGCGCCAGATAAGAAATTGAGAAGCAGGCCAGGCTCTTCGAACTTGCTCGACTAGAATAAGAAAAGAGAAGACAGGAGAGAGAAAAACAATAGAATCTGGAGAGACAAATGAGGGAGCAGAGAGCCAGGCAAGAAGCAGACAGACTCGAAGCTGAGAGGATACAAAGATAAACGGAAATTAGGATTCGTGAAGAAAATTAGAGAAAGAGACAAGCCTAGGAAATGGAAGCACGACAACGTAGATAATAGGCAGAGCGAATGGAAAAATAGAGACTCCGAAAATAGGAATAGGAACACGAAGCACAAAAAAGAATTATTGCTGCAACTACAACAGTTGGAAAAGAGTAATAGGTGCGTAGATCATTCGACCTGAAGCTGAGTCTTGGAGATATGGATATGAAGGCATTCAATTTCGCTGACAACTCCTCGAAACAGACTAATGATAAAGTCGAGAGTGTGTTTGCCAAGAAAGAAGAGGTAAAGGTTCCAATTATGGCTGACAACGAGTTGGAATTCAATCTTGACTTGGATCTTGATCTAGACCTCAACTTAGACTTAGGAGGAATTGGCGAAGAGCCCAAGAAGAAAGTCACCTTCAACGAAAGTAGTCTGCATTCGAAAGATCGATTTAAATTCAAATTTTGATAAAAACACTATAATAGTAATTGCATCGTTTTAATACCAATCAAGATATCTGTATATATACATAGAAATACATAGAAATACATAGAAATATACCATTAACATGTTTTTTGTTACATGGATACCTATTAAATAAATCCTATTATATGGGATGGTTGTATCTATCTTTTAAGACACTCCGTTTGCATTAAAAAAAGTTATAAATTTAGAATTATGAAAACCATTAAAAGTTTACAAGAATGTATCAGATCCGATTTAATTAAAGAGTTTTTTTTTTTTAGTTCTATTTTGCTATTTTTTCTTATTACGAAATTTTTTGAATTATATATATATAAATCTAATGTATAATTGTCTCACACCATTATTATTATTATTATTAATCACCAATTTATAAAAAATATTTAAAAAAACATATTTATGTAAAGTAAGCCGGACTGTTTACTCTGCTACGAACCCATAACGGTAATGGGTTTGCTGCCTTGTAATCATCGACATATATGTCACATCTGTACTATTAAACTCTACTAATCTAATTTCTGCGTCTGCCCTATTTGCAAGGTATAAAATATTTTGCTCAACATCTCTCTGGGATCCATATTATATTTCTCTTATATGTATTTATATTTATTCAATAATAGATTGCAAGTAAGACAATTCTCTTCACAAACGATCTGGAATCCGATTACGACTTCCTGATCAATATAAAGACCCTTACTCGCAGTCGCCTTAAACCAGCTTACCAATACCTCAACTCCCAAGTAATGGATATAGTTGAAAAATAGAATCAATTCCTCTGTACTTTTGTCGGATGCAAGACGCAGTTTAACTCCCTCAACACCCTCAAAAAACATCTCAATGAGGAGCATCGCAAGCAATTCTGTGATCTGTGCCTCGAAAGTAAGAAGTGTCTGCTCAGCGAGCAGATTCTCTATACAGAGTCGGATCTCATGACACATCTCAGCGAAGGGGAATTTGAGGAAACAGGAGAAGTTTCGCTGTACCACCCATTCTGCGAGTTCTGTAGGGTGCGTTATTACGATGAGGATGGGTTCCTGAAGCACCTCAAGTCCTCACATGAGCAATGTCATCTTTGCAATAAGAAAACAGCCTATAAATATACCTACTACAAAGACTACTCCACACTTGAACTCCATTTCGACACCTCCCACTTCATGTGTAAGCATCGCGACTGTATCGAGAGAAAGATGACCAACGTCTTTGCCAGTGAGGAGCTAAGGGACTTCCACCACGCAGAATCGCATCTTGGACAACAGTTTTCCAACAAGGCCAAAAAGAGGATGGAGTGCAACGCAATTACAGGATTCAACCTCACTGCTGAATAGGTCTAGGCGAGCACCGTTATCATGATTAAAGATGCGTATGGAAAACACTTTGAGAAAGAATTAGTGAGCTTGATGAGACATACTGAGCTTGCGACCCAGCCCCACCAGAATGGATACATCGATGTGAGAGAACTCGATCATAAAAAAGCATCAGCCACAAAAAACTATGGCGTAGGAGAGGTTATGGCGAGGATGTACGAGATTATTGATTATCTGAAGGTGAACAATCTACTCAATGACTTCAGCATTGAAGACATCGATATTTTTAAGCCATTCGCTATGAAGGCATTGTCTCGCGACCAAATAAAGAGCCTAATTGACCAGACTGTTGCAAACCCTTCTTCCAATCGCCTTAAAAAACTGTTTTTTGACACCGTAGATTACAAAAACTTTGAAGATTTTAACAAATAATTGACGCAAATTCTGACCCAAACCACTTACAAAATGACGTTCTACTACATCTTCCCACAGCTTATCAGATTCTTTAAAGACACCACTCCCCGTAAAAAAAGCATGGATGATTACTATTCACGGTGTTTGTTGGAGCTCCCAGTCAAGGCCAAATCTATGATCAGGACGTATTTTAATTACACCTAGCAGATTGCATTTATGAAAAGCTGCTACTAAAATGTGATATTGAACAGGATTTTTAGTGGTAGGATTGTCCTTCAAGATTATGCAAAAAATGTCGCCTAAAACACAGGTAAACATAGTGGAGTCGAGGAGTTCTACCTGCAGAAATAGAAGATAAAAAATATTTATCATATGATCGAAAAAGTGAAGGCCCAGGATCTGCTAAAAATGAACTGGCTCCTCAAGGTTGGACTATCTTTGGAGACCCATGACTACATCACCAGATAATTATACTTTAACTCATTTCCAGTATTCTTGAGTATGGCCGAGAAGATCAGCAATGCCGAAATCTGTCTGGTTTATGTATATATAAAGGGTTGTGCAGAGGCTATGCAGACGAACAAAGATAAGTTCAAATATGAGAAATCGAAAGAGGATGTCAATGTCTTGAGAGAATTCATAAACGATTACAAAGAGAACATCAAGACGGAAATGGAAAAGAAAAATCCTAAAATAGGAGATCTGCTTTATAAGATTCACCATTTAATGGCTCCAGAGTCAAAACCATTTTTGAATAAGCAAAGACCTCTGCCTGATAATAATCATCACAATCCTTCTTTGCCGGCGAGCACTCCTTCGACGACCATCAATATCACATCTGCTCATAGCTTACAAAAACAAAATGTTCCAAAAAGAAAAGCAGCCAAGCAAGACAGCAGCAGCGATTAAGACCTCCCCTCCTTGCCGACGAATAACAAAACTGAAGGGAATTGGGTGAACGCTTTGAACAATAACAATCAGTCATTCGGCTTCGGAAATCCTACAGCCTCCATTAAAAACTGGGACGAGTCAAAAGCTCACAAAAAACAGAAGCCAATGACTTAAGAATAGATTGCAAAACAGAATTTCCTGAATCGACTAACAAAAAACAAGCAACCAGTATCTTCCTCAACTAATAATACTCAAGTTCCCAATACAAGCTCTAATAATAATAACAATAATAGCTTTGGAAATTCACAGACAACAACATCATCAAAAACCAAACCCACCATAGTTACCAAATCCAATAACTCATCATCGGTAACCGAATCCTTGAGTTTTCAGAGCAGCAAAAACAATCGGATTTCAGAAGCAGATGCTATTGCCATCGCCATCGCTGAATCTGAGATGTCATATAAATAGTAGCAAAGTAAAAAGTATGTAGACCCCACTCGAAATGTCTTCGAACTCCTAGACGAGTAAGAGGAGGAACAGAAGGAAGCCAAACCGAGAAAGAAAAACAAGAAACCGACTAAAGGAAAAGTGGGAGGAGGAACTTCCAAATAATAACTATTGAATAAAAAGGCAGACGAACCCGAGAATGATCATCTGTTTGTACATTCCAAAGCTTTTGATGAGTTTGAATATCCGTCACTTGGCTCTAGCGAACCAACACAGAGTTTTAATAGCAGCACAGCCAACAACAAAAAGAAATCTAAGGCGGCTAGTAATACTAAAGAAGAGATCGAATTTGGGAATTCGAAAGGCATTAAATGGTATGAGGAAGAAGCGATGACTAAAGTAGCCAAAAAGCCGACTCCCGAAGTCGAACCGGAATCAGAATTCCCTTCACTAGGTATAATTATATTTAACAAACTCAATATTTAATTATCCGTAAACTCTATCAAAATATAGGTAATTAATAATCGAGTTGGATCCATAAAGTTGCCGGCAAGGTCCAGGAAGAAGCCAGTCCCTAAGTAAAAATAAGGAAGAAAAAAGGAAGGAAAATACACGAGGAAGTTGTTGATCTGACTAAGCTATGATTTTGTTGAGGAATCCTTAGTACTTTTATCTATCATTATAATTTTGTAACATTATTTGCACTAGAATTTATTTTATTGCCCCTATTATATCCATAATCCATTAATTTTCGTTTATTAATTAATAATATGAAAAAACTCAAGATTCTTTTAATCATTAATTTCCTTTCTTAAAATATCTATATTTATATAAATATGTATCTGCATTGTTAAATAAAAATCTTATCAGAGGATATCTTCTTGTTGGTTGCACCAAATATATTATAATAAAACAGGATATCTAATATAATAATGCAACTACAAAAAGATAGGAAAGGTTAGCTTAATTAGTAAATATTAAAAATATACATACAAAAAATATTGGTTTTAAAGTATTTTATATAATATTTTTCAATCGATCTTTTGAAGTTCAGTGAAGGGGAAAAAAAAATACTTCTTTCGGATTGTCCAAAATTAATTATAAAACACTAAATAAACCTTGAAGGCTTATACTACATCATCGAAGTAACTCAAATCATACAGTATCTATCATTAGTTTGTAATTTCTTAATAACGGTCCTTCTGTTATATCTATGCATATTTGTCAAAAATAGAGAAAAAAAAAAACATCAAACTAGAATAAAAAAAAAATAATCGAAACAATTATATACATTTATTTTATATATAATAATAATAATAGATCTAATAAAAAATCATTTATGGGCAAGATCATTGAAAACTATTCCCTTCAATAAGTCCTGGGAGAAGGAGTCTATGGCAAAGTGTATAAAGGATTCAACATCAAGACCAAACTGGAAGTCGCAGTCAAAGTCATCCGAGCAGACAAGTTTCGCGAAATCCCTAAATTGGAAGAGTGCACTGTCAATGAAATCAACATTTTATCCTCGATGGAGCACAACCCCCACATCGTCAAGTACCTTGACATGCTCAAAACTGTCAATAATTTCTACTTCGTTTACGAATATTGCAACGGAGGCACCCTCGACAAGCTTTTACAGTCATATCGAGAGACTTCTCAAACGATGCCTCTTCCAAAAGTGCTCTTGATTCTGAAGGATATGGTCGACGCCTTCAAGACTCTCACCAAGAATAACATCATGCATCGGGACTTGAAGCCACATAATATATTGATCCATAATGGAGTGGTCAAGCTCGCCGATTTCGGATTTTGCAAGAGTTTGAAAAGCCCAACGGATTTGGCGCAAACGATGTTAGGGTCGCCGATTTACATGGCTCCGTAAGTCTTAAAAGGGGAGATTTATACCATGAAGGCAGATATCTGGTCTTTGGGGGTTGTGCTATATTAAATGATATTTGGAGAGTGCCCGTTCCAGTCGAACTCTATTGCCAAGCTGATTCAAACCCTGCAGACCTAGGACGTAAAGTTCCTCAAACCACTCCCCGAGCCTTTGGATTCATTGCTGCGGAGAATGCTCGTCAAAGATCCGAATAGAAGGATCGACTGGATCGAAATTTTCGAGTACAAAATCACGGAAAATGGGGAACTTATTGAAAACAAATCTAACCTCCACAGCACAAGTTACAAAATGAATAATATATCAAAGCCCTCAAACAGTCCGCCCACTTCCAGTCTCTTCAACTCGGTTTCCGGGAGTAGTACTGCACTTTTGACTCCTTCAAGTTCCAAAATTAATAACGTCAGTGGATACGCAGCACAAATCCTCAAGCACGAAGTCTCTTATAATAATAACGACAGTGTTGCTTCAGGTCGAAACGGCGTGTCGAGCTATCCCACTCACGACCACACTACCAACAAAAAAGACTTGAGAAGTCGATCTCCAGTTCCGGATTCCGACCGCCGTTATAACGCAACAAGCCATAACACAAGCAATAACATCGCAATATTAAGTTATCAAAATTTGGATAATTCGGGAGTACGTGCCCCGATCTCGAGCACCACAAGCACCAGCACAAGTAGCTACCACTCCAAAAGTCCTCTGAGAGAACAGCAACGCGTCTCGAAAGCGGGTGCGGAAATGGTGAGATTGCATCGTCGTACAGTGGATGCCTCGAAACTTTCGCTAGATGTATTGAGACTGGTTCAACTCAAATAAATAATAGTGCTGGCTTACCTTATCAATAAAAACAACGAGAAAGAGCTTTCGGAAATCTGTTAAAATATAAGAAAGGAGCTGGGTGGAGGCAAGTCCCAACAGGAATAAGAAGTCGCAGTCTTGAAAAGTTTTCGAACAGTTATTGAGAATGAGCTGAGCCACATTCAAGACATTCTGAAGCATTTCAGAAACTAGATTTAGAAGTTCGAGCTTGATTTCAACTCGATTTCCGCCAAAAAACCAAGACTCTTGAAGTGCGTTCTGGAGCACCTGCGCAACAACAACTATTTTGTCGAACAAGACCCAGATAACCTTATTCTGACTGCTCAGTTAATGGATTACTTCGATGAATCATACGTTCTGAAGAAAGACAGTTACAAGAGGATATCCAAAGATCAGCTTCTCAGACAAGTTTCCGCGAAAATCAATCAGCTTGTTTGATGGTTTTACTTTTTTTTAAACAAAAATTTTATTATTAATTTTTTTTAGTATTATTTGTTTATGTGCATTTATTTATTTTTATTATGAACATGTATTTTTGTTTTTTTGTTTTTATCAGTTATTCCATTATAAGAATTGAAGTGATATTTTCAGAGTGTCTTTGGTGAAAAATAAGTTAGAGATTGAGTGTAGATTTGTTCAAAAAGATTGGTGGAGAAATATGAAGTGTACGGAGTCCATTTTCCTGTTTTGGATCAAGTCTTGGGATATTTAAAATTTAGTAGGAACTATAAATATATTCGAGGATTGGGGAAAACGAATATTAGTAGAACATATCTTATTATTTAAAAATTCGAACATCAAAGAATCTTGGCAAGTACTTCATTGTTTTTAAATATAATATTTAATAAATCAAAAAATCACATAAAAGTGTTTAATCATGATTTTTTAAAATAGAATATACACTACATATTATATGTAAAATATATTTATATCGAAAGTAAAATGAGTTTAATAACATAGAATCCAGATGAGGGAAACTGCCTAGATGGATCATTTTTTATGGGATACAAATGGTTATTTTTACCTTGACAAAAAATAGATCTTTATCATTTCATCACAGAATTATAAGAATAATGGAACCAAAAACACACGCACACTTAAATTGTGCAAAAAATCGAAATAATATGAAGTCTTGATCAATTAGAATCAAGGCTCTAAAAATCAAAAATGGGATAAACTTGTGCCGTTTTCCAACCCATGCGATTCCCCATTCATCAGCCCACTCGTCTCCTGATAGATTTTCCTCAGCATCTGTTGATTGGTTTCCAAATACAGATCGACCGCCCCGATGGCAGACATTTTCTTCTCCGAATAAGCCACATGGTTTTCGATGACCCCTTGGGTGAGATTATTTTATCCATTGCTGATAAAATTAGGAACCATATTTTATTTGCATATATTTAGGAGTTGTACTGTGACAGGAACTATCTTTTCCATTCGATTCCATTCTTTTTTTAGGTCTTAGAATAAATATATTTGCTATTCCACCAGGCAGGCATTCATGTTCAATAATCGAATGAGGGTTGCAATTGACTATGATGAAGAGGAAAGAGGGCGTGTAGGGGATATGGAGGGTTGTGGCATCGCCACGTCGACATTGGTTGCCAGTTGAGCCAATGTTTTGGGAATATGGCT
>JAHDVE020009336.1:0-107958 GCA_022606495.2 Halesus radiatus
TGTTGCGTCATCGACCGAACCTTATTCTCTTCTTTAGGCTTCTCGAATCAAGCCTTGAACATGTCCCTCCGCTAAATGTCTCAATTTTTGCTGATTCTTGAAGGCTTTCATCAAATTAAAGCCTGCTGTTTTTTGTACCTAGTCCACCTCATACGCGTTTCTCTTTCCCGTCCTTCTAATTCTTCTGGTGACATCTCTCCTATCAGAGTTTGGTTAACAAGGTGGAAATCTTCATCCACATCTTCGTGAAGTGCGGTGTCTTTATTTGCTTCGTCTTCAATCGATCTTCCGCTGGATTATCAATAAGATTATCTTTTATTCAACATTTTCATAATATTAAAAAAAAAATTGGAGATTTATTATTTTTATAGCTAGTGCAATTTCAGGATTCTTGGATATTCGATGAAAGAGTTGTAAAATGGTTACCCTGTCATCAATCCATTGTACTTTGTGGATGCACCTATAAATTGCATATCAGCATTTCAATGGCTTCTATCTCCCATGTTAATACTTGGTTTAGTGTTCAGGATTCCCATAATAATAAGAGTAAATTTCTATAGCGCAGTTTTGTGAAGGTTCACCTCAAGTGCGCTTTATACTAACTAACCTAACCTAATATAATAGTAAAATAACAGATATACTACATAGTACTGTTATTATAGTATATATAAATACATTCAAATTAAAATTATGATATAAAATATTCATGAGCAGGTATTATAATATAACAATTTAGAAACTAAGTGTGTAAATAATAATCACGTAGGTACAAATAACAACAGCGCAAGATATAATTATATGATAATATACATGGTTTTTCACTGGATACTGAGGGAATTAAATAACTAGGGGAGAAAACCGCAACTAAATAAGCTATGGAGGATTAACAGAAAAAAACTGAGGATATCAAATGACATTTGAATGATAAAGTGATAAAGATATGAAGAAGTGGTGATCCGTTAGCCGTGCTACGCGATCAATAACACAACCAAACCAATGTTGAAGATTTATAACCGTATAAAATGAAACGGTTATTGTTACTTTTTAGCATTGTTATATGAAAATGTCATTTAGATTTCCCCCCGTACAAGTTGTACGTCTTTACCGAGTAATTCTATCAGTGTTAGCAGTGGCGTGCATTGCTTCTTGATCTTGATGTAAAATTTTCAGATGTTGAGTTTTCATCATGAAAATCCGAAAATCTTAGAAATACAAGCAGGTATCTGGAAAGAGCCCAATCAGTTATTGGGCTATTTGTTGGCCATTACCATAGAATAAATAATACAAAATAGAACTGCCTTCCACGTAGATTTAAATGGAAGCCCGTGTGCCTTTGACTACCTTTGTGTACCCTTTGGTTGTATTCCCGTGAGAGCTAACTAAAATGCAGCAAGTAGAGCGTACTTCCAAGAACATTACTAGCCATAAAAACTGAACAAATCTCAAGCTGTCAACTAAAATAGTAGATAACTTTGCGCCTTTCTACATATAGTGAAAACTGTCAACAAAAAACATTTTGTATTAATTTTCATGAAGTTAGTTAAAAAAAAAAACACTTTAGGAGGACAACTGTTGGAAGGACAAGGCGTTCAATGCAGTCTGCAAATAAAAATGAGACGTTTTAGGAAAAATCATTATGACCAAAAAAAAAAAAAAATTAGGAACAAATAGATTTATAAGAGAAATCAGGTAGGCACTGCTTTTCAACCTATATGGGCTGGACGCCGCTGAGTGTCAAGAGGTTTTTTTTGTTTCCTAGAGTAGTCTAGAAGGTCTTCCTGCTGATAATTGCGACAAATTATTTAAAACAAAGCCAGCAGCGAGTTGCCCGTGACAGGTGGTTGTAGTTGATAAGACAGACAAATTAAGCAGTCGAGCGTAAATTTTTAATACAGGAAGGGCTGTTCAACGTAGTTTATGTTGGACGCTTTGTTTTCGAAAATAACGAGTTTCATTATAGAGTTGTCAATATTATCTTCAATGATTAAAAAAATATATTACAATGACGTTTTGTAAAAAAAATCATTATTAATCCTAGACTTGTAGAAAAAGTCAACAGATGTCCCATATAAATAAAAATCGGATAGGCATATCCGATTGCAAATCAATTCGGGTAGAATCTTGTAGTTATCATAAAAAGATAGCAGAAATATACCAAAAATATATGGGAATTAATTAATTGAAGATGATATTGACACTTCTTAGAAATCGAGGTATGATACCGATAAGAATGACTCGACGGATTGGGGTAGCCGTAGCTCAGTGGATTAGAGTGCAAGGTCCCGGATAGACCACGAGGTCCTAGCTGCTACCGTTACCTTGTTCTTTTTTGGTTTTGTGTTTCATTCTAGAGTTGGCAATATTATCTTCAATGATTAAAAATACGAAAAATAAATTATAAAGTATCATTAGAAAATATTTTTAAAGTATAATAACGGTATTTTTAATAGTATTTTTTTATAATGTGGAGTGTACGGTGGATTTAATAAGGTGATACTGTTGTACACGTGTAAGTGTAAAATGTGATAGAAGTATTCTGTGTATTGGTTAGTTTAATTTTAATTTATTAGATGGAAGAAGAAGATACATAGGTAATAAGTAAGTACATTATATTATGTATTGAGTTACGTTTGGTTTACGTTTTTCCGAGTTTCCATTTAATGTGACATAATTTTAATTTGAGAATGGTCATCATCAAAAGTCATGACTAAAACATCGTCTTTTTTCAAAGAAAGCAATTATTTTATTCCCGTCCTCCCACATTCATATAATATTTTGTTTTACAAAAGTATTATAATATTTTCGTACTCTAATTTGTTTAAAAACAAATATATTTATTTTTCATATTTTTTCAACCAAATCTGCAATGCTACCTAACTGCCTACGTCATTAAAATGAAATTACCTTAATAACGCCGATGCCTTTTCCTCCCATGCTCCGTGACAACAATTGAATAGATCGAGAACGAAATAAAGTACACAAGATTTTCCAAGTATGTAACATCTATTATGAGATATTTATATGATTATGTGAAACTGATTTTTAAGACAAACACGCAAAGGAAAAACATTTTGAAGCTTTTTCATCTTTTCCATTATCCTTACTTGTCTCAAGTTCAAAGATAGTATCAATTACAAAATCAAATTATAGTTTATTTTCTACAAATAAAAATAATTCAAGTTTTTTTTTAACATTAACACAGGAGGCGCAAAGGAAAATTATTTTCCTCGGGGGCTATGTCATATATGTGAGTATGCTGTGTGGAGGGTCTTTTTAAGGTGAGGAAGGAGTGAATATGGGTCTTGAAGAAACTCACATTCTAGGAGGGAAGAAACATAGAAGCTGGCAAATCGTTCCATAGCCGGGCTGTTGAACCCAAGAATGATGTTGTGCGCGCGTTTGGCGACTAAGCACCGGTGCCGAAGGGATCAATGACGCTAGTTCCTCAGAGCATCTTCCATTGAAAGACCGGTAGAACAAGGACACCACTCCCACCTGACGCCTGTGCTGTAAAGATTTCAAGCCGCTTGTTAAAATAGAGGAATCTACACATTGTCAAGGGTTTTTTCTCTTTTTTTTTGTTATATAATATAAATTTCCTGCAAATAACCCAAAGCACTATATATTAATGATAGAAAATTTTAAGTGCTTTTGAGTAGAACTTAAAAAGATAATTTATAATTTTTTAACAATTTATAAGCCAATTCTTACACTTGATAATTATAGAATATTGTATACAGATATGAATTTATTATAAATTTATAAACGCCTCTGCTGAACCACCAATCGATAGCTTAGAAGTCTTATTATTGTATGTTGTATAATGTATTTCGATATTTGTAACGACGTGCCCGCGATTTAATCAATAAAACACGAGGATGCGATAAATAAAACATTTTTATTTGATTTTTATACGAAGAAAGGGAATAAAACATAACAGGACGTACATTTATAACGTAAAGGGGTTCTTTATGAGATTAAATTCCAATTTCTATGGGAACTGAGGGGCGATCTGTCTTATGTGCTGACGTTTTATATTGATTGGGAGAATGAAGGTACCGCGAGCACTCGAGAAAACGTAAAGCACCGCCTGCAAACTTTCGTTTTACACCCGTTAATCGCGAATTAATTTGATTACGTGAAATAAATCACTTAGGTATTTGTTCATAATTTCAATGTTTTTACGACGAAAATTAAACAGCCTTCATTATCTTAAAACAGTATTGCCAAAATATTAAGAATTTATTTCGAATCCGAATACCTAATTTTGTAAGTTGGTGGTTTTTGCCACATGTGTCTATTAATTTTTTCGATTGAAATGCATTTCATACTTACTATTTTTCACTTTCTGCTTCACTTAACAACAGAGAAGAAGTTCTGGCGTCATAAAATTTTTGAAAATTTCTAGTTATTTACAGCCTTAAATAATACGTCAAGATGGCATATTGATTCTCCATATTCCAATTTTTTTTTTTCGAAAAAATGAAACTCCGAAACTCTAGCAAAGGTAGAAAAATTATAAAAAGTAAACATACACAAAACATGAAAAAAGTCTGGCTCTTTAATGAGTGTTCTTCATTTATCGTTAAATTTAATCCTAGCCCCAACAGCCTTTGAATACATTGAATATATTTCACATGGGAAAACATACGAGTATGTTTCATGAAGATTTTTTACAGTAACTACGCAAGCCAACTTAAGATAATTAATTGGACCCTTCAACATCCATGGATCGTTATCTTAATCGTATTTTCAACGATCCTTAACGAGGGGTCCTCCCAAGGTCAGAAAAAGTTTCCTAAATAACCCTGGCATTCTTGACTTAGGAATAACGATTCTATATAGAAGAGGTCGGATTGCGTAGGGACCTTTGAAAGCTAACAACCTTTTTATAGTTCACGACACAATGCTCTAAGTGTTCTTTCGAAAACTTCTTCACGTTTTCTATTGGATCTGAGAAGCATGTATGAAAAATGTTCTGTTTTTAATTATTTTTATCGATCTGTAAGTCTTCACATTTTGTAATGGGTTTGAGAAACGCGTATGAATGAATGTTCTATTCAAAATGTTTTAAAATTTCTAACATTTTACGACTCGATGCTTTCAAATAAGTTAAATGTGTGAATACCAGGGAAGCTTGTAGCAAAATTACCTATGCATTTGAAATGAATATTTTTACAACATTATAAATATAGTAGAGAGATAAAAATAAAATAGGTTTCATCTTTGCAATCCAAATGCATGTTTTTAATACTGTATTGAAACATAGTACAGGTAAAGTAAGGTTTTATAAATGACAAAATTGTCACATTCGTGATACTTTGATCATACATTCATCTTGGCAGTAGAATTGAAGATCTGCAGAGTCCGCCCAAATTACAGTGGTGTAGCACCCCTCTAGGGGGAGGGGGAGGGGGGATTTTTTGACGTTTCACAACTAGGTCGAGTGAGGTATCGTTTATTATAGTTTCATCAGTGCTGAATCGAATGACATCATTCCTAAGTCCTAATTAATATTTGGTGAGATACGACATGTTATTATTATTGCATCATTATTTACACTATTGTCAAGTTGTATCCTGTTACTAGGTAGCTAATCACTGGTGCAGTATTATGATGAAATTCCTTTGAATCCAAGAAAAAATATATCACAATTATGGAAAGATCAACATAGGATATACAAAGAGGGATATTTTTCTTCCTTTTTTATACTTCGATTGAACTCTCAATGAGGATAGGCCACGAACCGCTACTGGTATTTACCAATATTAAATCCATAGACCTGTGCGGATTCCGTCATAGACCTGTGCGGATTTCATCGTTGTACAAATAATATGCATTTTTTTAAAAATATTTTCGTATCTGTGGTCGAAGGTCAAAATACAGTAAATGTCTAAATGAATTTTCCTAGGAGAATAGTTTGAAAGTTTTATTTATTTTTTATTAACGAAATATATGGGTACATATATTGTATCAATAAATTTCACATTTTATATAGCATATTTTAATACTACTCTTCCACTGAAAGCATCTGCTTGTATACAGAAGAGGAGTGTACATTAATGCAATAATTTGCTAATAGTTAAACAATATTTATGGGATTATAATTTATTTTTTAATAAAGTTATGAAGTTGTAATTTATTGCTTATCGTTTGGGTGCCATAAATGATTTGACAGCGATCTACTATCTCTAAAAATAGAAAGATTCATTTGAAAATTTTATCACATACCAATTTTTTTTTTTTCATTATATATTTTAATAAAAAGTTCTTAAGTAGGTACCTACTTGGGTTTTCAATTTTTTAAATATTCTACCCAAACAAACCTTGTTCTTTTGAATATGTAATCTGTGGCTAACCAGAGTGGTATATGGGATAAACTAAATAAAACATGGGGGGTTCAATGCTTTTCGTATTATTTTTAAAACGTTATAGCAACTGTTATATTGGATTTCATTCAAATTCTCTAAACCTTCCCGGCACTAATAAGAACAAACTGTGCTATTTTTCGCGAAATCGGTCTAGTAATTTTCGAGAAAATCGAAGGTACACGAACAGACAGACAAGCATTCACTTTTATATATGGAGATTATTAATATAATACTATTTTGTATTTAGTGTAATTATTTTGTATCGTAACAAATATAATGTAATTAAATAAGAAATACATAAAACGTGTATATTTGAAATGTATTGTATTTTACACGACTTATAATAACTTAAATGGTAACAATTGTTAAGACATCTTTAAAATATTTCGTGACAGAGTTCAATATTTGTATTTTGTCAGGAATGCTTCTGATTTCTCCCGGAAAATTATTAAAAAAAATACTTTCCTTTTTGAGTATAGTGGTATTGTGAAAACAGAGTGTTTATTTTTTGGCATGAGAAAATATATTTAAGTCTAGTACGATTTTCCGTTATGAATGAATATTTATATTTTTCTTTTATAATTTGTGTAATTGAATTTATTATCACCATAACCCTTTAAAAAATGTTTCCTGATTTGAATGGTTGAGTTATAATCAGTTATATAACACGAAATAGAATGCAAACATTATTGTACAAACTTTTTTTATCACTAAATACTATCATAATTACCGTTTGTACTTATTATATTGGTTAACCTTAAACCTAGATATGAAACAGAAAAATGATAAACAACCGTTGAAAAACTGGGCACAGCGTACTAAATAACGCTAAACTCCGAGAGGTTGTCGCTAAGGAGTTTATATAAAATGAGATGTTATCTAAAACTGTTTATGCTGGTTTGTTGCAGGATTTGGAAAGGCTTGGACCACTCCAGAATCATGCTGTGGATAATGCGACTAAGGGGAAGCAACAACAACAGGGTGGCGAGCGCTGGTAAGATTACTGTGGCTTACTTTATTTTGTACACACATATTCAAGCGAGTGGGATTTGCCCGTTACGCGCTAAATTAAATATACACTGGAGATTATAGAAAAAAGTAAAATCATGAAATATTTCACTACCATAATTTTGTTTGTTTTATTAGGTAGTTACTCTATGACTATTACTGTCCACTCTGTAACGTATGGAGCGCTTTACCGAATAGACGTGTTAACTTTTATAGTGATTTAGGTACCTCTACCGTTAGCTAATAACTCATACACACCAGTGGCGTGCAGTACATAAATTGGGTCAGGACCTTGCGCTGATTTATTGTTGGCGGCAACAATTAGCGGAAGATGATAATAAAATGGCAATTTTTAAATAATCAATAAAACATTATTATTATTACTATTAATGTAGAATCTATACATTTGAAAAACTACACACAGCCTATCTTTATTCATAGAGCATTGCACGCTACTGCTACACACATACCATATACCCTAACCAATGTACCTAACTAAGTTTTCATGAAAATGTTTTAATCTTCATGATCATGAATCTTTGTCTATACTTGATATTTCGAAGTATACTGTGTATCCCGATGATGGAAGTTTTGCTTTCGAAATATGTTGATATTTATATATTAAACAGTGGTATGTATACACAAAATATTTCTGATTAATTGTATTAGTAATGATCGAACTAGGTAATTTTTCCTGTATTGAAGAATACATGTAAATTTTTCAATAAATGATAGTAAGTAATTTATTGAATATTCAATGGTTCTAAAACTTGGGGTACGTGCAAATCTCTAAGATGAATTTGCTATTATCTAATTTATAATTCAGATTTAGGTGATGCAACAATAACACAGGGTAATTGAAAATTAACAAACACGAATACATTGTCTCAATAGAGATCTTAAAGGACGCCATGCTACAATAAATACTACAACAGTTGAATGAAACTCAAAAGAGCGAGTGCAATGGGAAAACGACTACATAATAAATTCGTAAGAACTTTGTCTGGATTACAATGACCGTCATTGAATACGTCGCTGTCCGTTAATTGAACGCTCTTTCTTGAGACGCTGTCAACCAAAGACTCTCGGTCTTGTCTAGAAGCTACACGAGCATTGCTCTAGGCCATAGGGGAGGCATCGCATTATATAAGGTGTCGAATATCATAAACAAGGGCAAGGTAAGTAGTTGTATAGTTACAACCTCACTACACGAGCCCGGAAATTATGAACCTAAGCCTTTATATGTAGAAATAAAGGGTCTTACATTAAATTTACCGGGGCAAGTAGAGATAAACGAACGAATAACCCTGATATTTCGGTAATGAATAAAGTAAGAAAAATTATCTATCGACCACTTTTTCACGAAATGTGAACAGAATAATTCTTTAAAATAATTCCAGATTTACCACACACATTTCATTCATAGAAAAAAACCTACCATCATGTAAAGCGGAGAAAGCAGAAATTTATTACAATTATTTTCTGAGTAAATCGGTGTTTGCCAAAAATATTAATCAGTCATGATAAAAATTTTAATTCCGTGGGATTAAATAAAATCATATAAATAAGTCGTCGGAATATGGCGTAACCGCAGTTCGATAAGCATCATATAGAGGTTTGATTTAATATAAGTTTATTAAGTAGTTAACCAAAAATCTTGTAACTGTAGATCAGAAATCTATTTGTCTGAAGCAGCAAAAACTCTGACATTTTCTCCCTGGAAGAAAAGGCACATATTTTGTTGATTAAATACTCATTAGCTTTTAGATATTCAATTAATTTTAAAAATATCAGACAAGACGCCACATTGTTAAATTGAAGAAAAAAATAGTAATCTCCGGCAAATCCACGTAGTTAAGTGAAAAAGTGTATACAATCGAAAAGTTCAAGAATGGAGTAAATGTAGTTTGAAGTCTGAATATAAATGATATGACAAAGCGAGTAGTCAGCGAAGCTTGAAATATTGAAAGAAACTGACCTGCCTATCATCTTTTTCCATTTCGATTGATTGCAAATATATTTCTTATCCCGAAAATGATCAGATTGGTCGGAATAAACGACCTGTCAAATTCCTATTTACCGAACAAAAATGTATCTCCAGAACAAACATCCAAATTCTGTTGACATAGGCTCGTCACGTGTTTACCGAAATCAGGCCGACTGCAAAAAACAAGTACCAATGCCAACAGAGAGGATGCCAAACGAAAATACAATAAAAAATGTAGGGGTGAAATCCGTGCAAAGCGATAACTGCCAAACAAAATTGCCGGGTATTTTTACAAGATTTCCCTTTTCCCCTTTTCAATCGACCATAAAATTGTTGAGATTAGATTTTTCAAATTAGAATAGCCGAGTTTCTTCAATCTTTTAAAGCAACCTCAAAGCTTTCGTCTTTAAGCTCGGCTTCAGTAACCTTTTAGGTCAAGTTTCATCATCAAATTTGCGACCACGTACAACTATGAACTTTTATACTACTAAAACTGGGGAAAGAAGACACGTAACGAAATTGATACGTTTTCTTTACACAAATTTGTAAAGAGCGTTTTACTCGAGGGGTTAAATGGTTATGATGAACTTTTAATTAATCCCGGGAGATTATATTAATTTTACGTAGTAAACGGCTAAAATCTAGATGGAATTTTAAGTAAACAAACATGTTATTTTTCTCTTTGACGGTTCCCCGAGGATATCAACACAAAACTTTAAATACCTGATATTCATGTTCATGGGATACTCGAATATTTGCCTTTAGTTTAAATCCCATTATTGTTTATCAGATGGCCTAATTTATTTTCAAGTAACTTAATTTCTAGATTATTTCGCTATATTTATCGTAATACGATTGATTAGATAACAGTTTATTATAACAAATCATGGTGACATTCGATAAATACAAAATGTTTCCTAAAGAGAATTTAATGAACCTACATGTTAAATGCTCAGACCCGACTATATCCTTTCACCTGCTCGTAAAATGTGTCAATATTGTCTTAGCACTTTCCTGTCAATGTATCTTTTTCCTGCTAACTACCTATCCTATCCCCGGTGACACCCCAGCAATTCCCTGGTGAGAAATTTATTTTACTAATTCCTGTGTTATGCTTTTGTTGGTTATTTGTATTAATGCTTTTCTAGAGTCCTTTGCTGTCTTGATCAGTCATAAGTCGAATTAAAACACTAGATTTTTTTGCAGTATTTCTGGTAAAAATAAATGATTTTTTCTTATAATTTGAGAAATTTTTAGAGTGGTGACCTATTATAGTATTAATTTACGATTGGTATTACTAATCCATGCGTTATATATGGCTATGTTTACATTATGGTTTAGGAACAATATTATTACTGTTGACAAATTTATATGATTTAGGAGAAGTGTGTTTGGATTTTCCGATACAAATATTGTCGCCCAGGTTTTCCATTTTAAGATTTGCTCCCAAAGTTTCCAGATTTAAATATTTTCTCATATTTATTGTGACCAAATTTATTAGAGTTAACTAACTAACTAACTAACCATCACGCCGTTTTGCCGAGGGGTAGGCAGAGAGGACGGACCGCCAAAGATCTCGATCTTGGCATACACTTCTTGCTTCATTCACATTCATACATTTTCTTCTATTATTCCGCCTTCGGACATGGCCCGACTCAAGTATTTGATTCACTTGATCGTGCCATGTCTTCCTCGGGCGTCCCGTGCTTCTTCTTTCATTCGCATTCGCGTCATATATTCTCCTTATACTCCTTTCTTGGTTCATTCGCTCTACATGCCCAAACCATCTAAGCGTCCCCTTCTTAATCTTACTCATGACGCTTACATTAGCCTTGCATTCTTTACCAATCTCAATATTTTTCACACTATCATACATAGTTTTACCACACATTCGCCTCAGAGATCTCATTTTTACGGCATTCAGTTTACTTTCATCCTTCCTCTGCCAATTCCATCCCTCACTATGTATGGCATCAGGGTTGGTATCAGCACTTGGTATTTATTTTATCTATATTGTTAATGAATTTCATCAGCAATACTTATTAATGGTTTTATCAATATCTTATCAATAATTTATTTTTAAAAATTTAACGTCTTTCAAATTTAATAATGTTATTATGTAGTTCTGCAAATATTTGGCGTTCAAGGTCATTTTCAAACTGTTTCAATTCATGTAAATATTTTAATAATTCATTAAAAGAAGTGTTTCGTGGGAGTGCAACATCGTTGTATATATTATTTGAAATAAGAAGGGGCGATAAGAGCCAAGGCGAGCCAAGAAGAGATAAGAAGAGGCAAGAAGAGGCAAGTAAAAGGAAGACACAAAGAAATTAAAAAAAACACTCAATCATTTTCTTTATATCTGTCCATCCTTAATTCCAATATTGACTTAATTAATGGTCGATTAAACTCCAACCTCCTTCCCATCCTCAGAGCACGTGTTCTAAGTCCTAACAAATCGTGCTCCCTGGTGTACCGGTCGCACCGGGACAGGAGTGCTCTTGACTGAGGTGGTACAATCGTATCATATCTTTAGATAATGTTTCATATAAACCTATCCGATTTTTATTTATATGGGACATTTGTTGGCATTTTCTACAAGTCTAGATACACTAGACTTGTGAACTTAATAAATAAGTCGGTTCATTTTATTGGTTCGTATTTTTTATCTCTATTCTAGAGAAGATCATGCTTTGTCCCACGTGGCCATTGCTCGTTTATAAATAGATACACTTCCATTCTATCCGTGGGTTGTAGCCGATTGTGGAGTACAATAGAATCCAATTATAGTATTTTTATATTTGTATTTGAACTATCTTAGCCATATTGTTGTCACGCACCCAATTTAATTCTAGTATTAAGCTTTTAGCGGATATATAGGAACCTATCGGATAAAGCTCACAGACAGAACGAGACTCTAATGCCGAATTGCGAAAATTTTTTTTACGAGGAACGTGTAGCAGATAGCCAAGTTAATCCAATAAATAGGAACGACGCTGGATCAAAAATGAAATATTTAAATGCGGTGAAATTTATTCCACGCAGGTTTCACCTGTACCAAAATAGGCCATAACATTGTATTTAACTGCGAAATTTTTATGACTGAACAAATTTTAATAATAAGGTACAGCCGCTTTTCGCTTTCCGACCACAATATTGTGTTACCATTTTTTTAATGTTTACGTTTATAAATTAAACCTGTCATACCTGGGACTATTTTGTTTTTAACATATTGATATTTCAATCACTCTTTTATTACATTATTCGATTTGTACCTACAGTTGTAAAAAGGATTATTTAGTGGGTGGAAGAAGAAGTTGAGGACATTTGAGCCGGGCTATGTCAAGAGTGGAACAACAGATTGAAAAAAAAAATATAATTTTAAAAAACACACACACACTTTTTCCTACTAGTTTTGTAACTATTAAGATATCTTCAGGGCACTTCAAAAAAAATTCAAATAAAAATGTACAAATTTAAATACGTATTTGCCCGAAGTTGTCATAGTTGTGATAAAATTAACTGGCTAAGAAGAAGGTGGAAATTAAAAAAAAATATTTATCTATTTAAACTTCTGCAAAGATTATAATATTTTACAAAATTAAGAAATAATAATAATAAAATCACTCTTACGACTGTTTTTCCCAACTATTCGATTGATCAATCTGGGTCACCGATCATTCAAGTGTTTTGTTATGTATTCTCTCTGTTTGCCTGTTTCAAAGCATTTTTTATCCTAAATTGTTTATAGAGGTGCTCGTCCACTATAAAATAGTGTACGCCAACTTTCTTTATGTTTCTATTGTTGTCTTCCTCTTAATATTTTATCTCTATTTTCCCCATTTTTACCTCTATATATGCATGCATACTGCTGTCTTTTAATTAATATATTTGAAGTACTGAAGGTGATTCAGTCGAATCAAAACTAGTCGACGTGTAGTGCCATCCACATTTTTAATTAAGTAAGTGATTTAGTAAACTCTTGTATGCGTATAAAAAAAAAGAGGGTGTCTACGCAGCATGGTAATAGCGCGCATCTGACTACAGGGATGCACACACAGTGTAGACTGAGCTACTTAACTGAACAAACAAAACAAATCTAATCAATGCAATTAAATTGTCACTTAACGCTAACTTGCTACTTACCAATTAACGCACTGTCCACACGGTGTTAGTGACTTAAAATTAACTAAACGATTTATTTGTCACTTACCACTGTCGTTGATGCTGGCTGCGTATGACATAAGCATTAGAATTCACCAACTGTGACTGAAAGATATCGAAGAGAAAATAAGAGATGGATTCTTGTTAATTAATACAAAGGCATTTCTAGATTAGTCCTAATCCGGCCCAGCTATCTCGACTAAAATAGATGTGAGATGATGATGGACATCTTCTGCCCCGATGATAGCACTATCCGAAACGTTGGCTAAAGGAGAAGTAAGCGTGATACGGCTTAATACCCCAAAATTTATCACTTTAAATTTTAAAATCAGTTGTTATTTTAAAGCTGTTCGAATATAACTAACCAAAAATAGATATTGAATTGAAATATCCCACTTAAAGCTTTTGAATATCATTAAAAAGGTTGTTTATATACCTTTATTGAAAGGTTAAATGTAAGACTTACGTAATAGATTATTGTACAAGTATATAGCGTTTGTACGAGTAATAATCAAAGTCTTTCTGAAGAAATCTTTCCATTGAAATGGGCAACAGAAGTTGTAATTTTTCTTTTCGTTAAACCCGTATTTATCAGTGCAGAAATGGTTTATAGTGTACCTCTGATTTTCAAATTGTAAAAGTTGTATTCATTATTGAGTAGGTAATGAAATTAAGTGTTAAGTGATGTATTAAAAAAAACACACGTTTTACCTCGTATATCCTCTTTGTTCGAATTTAACCGAGGATTTCGGCCAGTCGGTAGGACCATTTATGACGTTTGTATGAAGTAGGTATTGAAAGTACAAAAGCGAAGATCAAAGATAAAACGAATAGTTCAAAGCATTATGGCTCATGGTGAAAATTATATTACGAGCTGTAAAGAGTTACACAGTCTCTTACAGGCAAAAGCTGCGTATATTTCCTAACACCATCATCGTTAAAGAGATTTGGCTGCTCTTTCCGCTTTGAAGTTAAAACGGCATATCACTAAAATTGTTGACGAAATATATTCTAACTCTAAATTCCAAGTATCGTAAAATTATCCGTCCATTTATATTCGCCTTCCCCACCCATATTGGCGATTATTCAACTAAAAGTATTATGCCTGAGTATGATTGGATTATGAATGTGTCATTTTGCATACAAACTAACAAGTTTCCCTCATAACAATGCCACTATGACCTTTGGAAAATCAAACTATTTCCACCGCTGTGGACTGAACCGTGTGCCCTTTATCATCCAATAGGTTCGTACTGAATGGAAAGCTTTGTTAATTTTCGGTCACTGCCTATAAAAGGGAATTAATACACACAATCACCACGTATTCAGTATCCATGGAAACGGGAGGACCTGCAACATTTTCTGCCCGGTCTCGAAGGTACTAATGACCTCCCCTCCCCCTTCACCCACCCCCGACGAACCAGTGCCTTTCACAAAACTTTCATGTTCACCCCCAATTTTTTTTTGTTAACCCATTTACATGTGATTTGTGTAGCGGTAATAATGGACCCAACACCGTTGTTTTACGAAATAACTAACAATTCCGGTTCGCGTGTTAAAAACACTGTATTTTAACACGTGGATCGGAAGTTTTACAACAACTTATTGAAGTTTCGATGTTAATTATCAGGCAGCCAAAATATTTATACCTTTTTACATGTCGTTCAAAGAAATTGCATTGTATTATAATTTTATTTAACCTTAAAACTTCGTAATTTTTTCGAATTATTTATTAATAACGAACTATTTATTAATAAAAAAAAATTATACAAATTAAATAAGTAGGTATCTATACATTAAGGCTTGTGTATTTTAACTCCCGTCACATTTTTTGTTGTCTTCATAAACCGTTTAAAGTCATTTAAAACATTTTGACAATTCTTTTTCACCGTTCCAAATAATGGTCCTCATAAATCTCGGCCCGTTTAAGCGTTTGATCAATTTTTAATCAGCAGTTAAGAATAACGACAATGCTGTGGGAATAACACACCATTAACTAAGCCTTCCGGGTATAAAAAAACTACCATGCTACGATCGCCCCTCGATTTACACAAGAAAAATCACGCGAATCGTGAACATTAGAATAATAATAATAATATTTATTTATTTGAAACACACATTATTTAACAACAATGTTTAAGAAAGCTTTGACTGCACAACTAGGAACAAATCTCATTTTAGGACAGTCAAATTGACAAGTTTAGTTGATATTAAGTGCCATTATACAAAAATAGAAAGGAAAAAAGCTAGTATTTACATAGTATGGTAATATAATATATCTAGAAAAAAGTATAATAATTAAGTATAAAGAGATTATCTATATGTGTTTGATAGGTACGATGAGGGAAATTAAAAAAGCTTTTAAACAATTTTAAAAGCTAAAAGGACTCAATAGTCCTAAAAAAAATTTTTTTTTTTTAGTAATATTGATAAGATTGAGTTATGTATCATTCGGCTTTATGAGCCGACGACGAAACTCGGAGATATAGCCCGAAGAGGGTGCAGCAAATAGTTAATAGCATATTAAATACATTTTATTCAGTAAGTACAAAAAGTATCTTTATTAAATTGTTTATTTTTATTCTTTTTTATATGAATATCGCACAAGAGTCCCAAACTGCTCCCAACCGTCTGGAGCCAGTGAGACTGTGGCATTCCCAATTGGGGAATGTTGTGAGGCTGAAGTTATTGAGGAGGAGATGGAGAAGGGGGAGAGGAAGGTGGGGAAATACCTGGCTATTCAGATCTGGTCGTCAAAGACGGCTAAAAGCCATTTCAAGCAACGTTTCGATTCTGAATGGTGGTATTTCACCAGGGCAATAGACAGCGCAGCCGTTCCTCTTAACACTGTTATATTTTTGCGTTAAATATAATAATGTTCTAACGAGGCTTAGATGTCTTTACAGTCAGTTAGTGAAAGTCTTGTTATTTTCTGAGAATTTTATGAGCCAAGAAGGAAGAATGATGCAGAAGATGTTATTTATAAGTTTGACATTTAGAAAAATCGTAGAAAAGTACACACTTGAATCGAATTATTCAGAAAAATTGTCTATTCTTGGTTGCGTTGGAATTGAGTAAATTCTAACATAATGGTGCGATCGCATTCTGAATCAAATGAAAAAAAATAGTTAATAGTTAGGCGAAGTAATGCTACATGTGTTTTTCGTTTTTAAAATTTGATAGTCTAGAAATATCATAGATGATTTAATTAAATACTGCAAGTAGAACACACCTTTGGTTTAACCGGGCTTTTCGGTAAATCTTTTTATAAGCCTAGAAAAAAAATATATCAGACCTAAAAAAATTTTAACTGCAAAATCTCCTACTGACGACCCATTTTTCGGATATTATCATATTGTTCATTGTGGTAAATTAATTTTTTTAGAATATGGCCGTAAAACATTTTAATATTTGTGCCTAAGATTTACAAAATAAAATAAAACATTTTGGTGATGTTTTTTTGCGTAAATCGAAACATGCGGCCAGTGTTAAACGCGAATTTCAACCTTTTCGCTAACTGCATAAGGAGTGCGTCATTTCGTTCGTATTTTACACAGTGGATCCTCTTCAATAAAGAAGTCGAGATGAAAAACACCAATAATCAAAATGATATGATCATGCTGACACTGAAGAAAATTTGGGTTTCGTTAAAAGTGTGGAATATTCTTTCAATATCGCTTTACATTCAGAATCGAAATTTTGCTGGAAATAGCTTTAGCTGAGATCGGTAACTTTCCTCTAACCCCGTCTCCTTTCCCTTCACCATATTCTACCACCTCACAATAATCCCTAAGTAAGGAGAGGTGAAAGTCGTCTATTAATAAATAAAAAGTCTCTGTAAATTTAGTACAAGGTTTTGAATAATAAGCTCCCGTTAGACAAACTATTAAAAAGTAGTTTATCGGGACTTTTTGCTTTATATTTTTGTAAAATATCTTAAATTAATAAAAAAAAAATGATAAAACAAGTGACGGGATAAAAGTGATATGGCACATTTTAAAAGTGATATAAAGTCATTAAAAGTACAAAAATCGACCGAGAACTTAATATAACCCAACTCAAAATTTAATGATAATTTAATTTTTTTTTTTTTTGAAATTATTTGTTCTGCAATTTTTGATTTAAATTTGATTTAAAATGCAGTTTAAAAAAATTGCTAGCCCGAAAACTTAATCTCACCCTACTTTATTAACACATTTTTTATATTATTATTTCTTTTAAATATGTTAGGTTAGATTAGGTTTTCGGGGTGCTGTGTTTTTTTTCGTACTTTTAATGACTTTATACCACTTTTTAAAAGTGTGCCGATTCATACGTGTGTTAATTTATCATGTAACCCATAAAAAGTACCCTATTTCGAATGTGTCTGAATGCCGAAAAACGACGATTTCGCTAAGGCAGAAGAAAATTTATTGCCATTAATTTTAATGTTTCGTTTGCCCAAAACGAATATTACTTACATAAAATCAAAATAAACGTTCATTAAGTATTCATGTTTATTTATGTTTTTTCAAAAGATGTCAATACGAAATATTTAGTTTGTGTAAGAAAAAAGGGTCTTCATTTTATTTTTCCGCAATAAGCGCCTTTGTTTCCTTAACCAAAACAATACCAACGTGCTTGGAAATATGATATATTCACTGAGCCGAGATAAAACGCATGATTTATTTTTATTCCAAGAAATATGTTTGTATTCATAATGGGGTAAAGTAGACACTTAAGGGCTTATTGATGTACGGCCCAAGAGGAGAACTTCGTAGTGGAGGATACGATCTTCTGTGACGCAATATCAGCCACAAATATGTTGGATTTTGTCATACACAGTTCGAAGGAGACAAACCTCGCAGTTTTACTTTAGTTTAGTGCGTAGCATTCTCGAGAATGGATTTCAGGTATGGGGGCCAGAGGACATCGTCTATGTACGAGAAAATTTGAAAGAATTTCTCGCGATTCCTCTACATGAGAGAGTTCTATTTTTAACCATGGCTGTTTCCAACAGCACTTCTCTCGGGAATGATAGGTATCTGCACCCTAGGTTCTAGGAGGGATTATAGCTTATGGCTCATAAACTCTTGAGCTGTGTATTGTTAGTACCTGACATCCTGACTGAAATATGAAATTATGTCCCTGATAATTTTACGCTAGCCCGTCAGCACAGACTTCTGTTTCTTCGCAGGTGCAAAACTATCTTACCAATGGTGATGTCCCTGGGAAGACTTACTAGGTTAATTAACTGCTTCGCAGGAAATGTTGATATCTTCCACATGACCTACGATAAGTTTAAGCACGAGCTAGATATTATGTTATAAATATAGATGTACCATACGTAATCTGGTACACAAGCGAACTGTAGAGGCCGACTGATCCCAATCTACGGAGCGAGGCTGGGGGGGGGAGATAGCACTCCTACCGTTCCTTTTGTAAGGAGGAACGGTACTGACGACAACGAATTTTGTTAATCTTGTCCGAGGCAGTTGCTTATTGGGTCCAGTCCGAGGCAGTAGACCGATGGAGGTAAGCAGTGGTCAGAGTGAAACAAGGCGAGTGGTTCAGAAGTCAGAGCGGGCGGCGGGCAGAGAGAAGTACTCGTCAGGCTGGCGGTCAAATGCTAACTGCCGCTAACTGGCGTTTGCAGGCTATGTATGCGGTCCACCAAGCGCGGACCGCCGGTGCCGTGTAGATGCCTGACAAGTCGATCTCCCTCCCACCAACCGTCCCGCTCCAACGCTTTTATTCGGTCATTTCAGTTTGAGCAGTCTGGAGCGAACAAGCTCGCCAGACCGCCCGTTGCATATATTAACAAACAAAACATAAAATTCTTATACATAAATACAAAGACGATAAATGGCCGCGTCGGAATAATCTGGGAGACGGGACGTCCGGTACAATAGATGTACCTACTTATAACCTTTTAAAAAACTATTTTTACGTTTTTTGTGATATTTTATCGCTTTCGTCATGTACATTTTTTCAAAAAAAAAACTTCCTAATGGATGGGGGAGCCCGATGAGGTACTTTTCTTTCTTATTCATAAGTTTTCTGGCTTCCAGGCTTGGAAGTGGACCTTCCTCAAATGCCTTCAGTTTTTTAGATTTTTGTGCAGTACTTACTCATATGCAGTCCATCTCCCATATTGATGAGCTCTATCTTTCTTTACTAATCAAGAACGCCATCCGATGACATGGTAAATACAATTGTAAGCCATGGTACGTGCACAGCCATGGTCCCACTTGACTTGTGAGATTGTTACGGTGATGTCTCCCGGCTGCCTATGTTTTGGACAAAGTTTCTGGTCGACAAATTGGCTAGTAGCCGCGTAGCACAAAACGTCGGTCCTCAATGAATGCACAATCAGCATTGAACAATGATATTTATGTTAGGAGGATGAATTTAAAGATTGTCAGCTAGTTGAAACCAGGAAATATTTGCATTACTTAAAAAATTAAGAAAAAAACATATTGAGGCCAAGTTCTTGCCCCTGAATTCACCCCTTTGCAACTGATCTACGTGAAACAGAGCTAAGTGGAGGAAAAATCCATAGCTGAGTCAAAAAAGTCAATTATCTTCTTATTTTGCAACATTAATATTTAGTTATTTTTTTACTTAAAACAAAAAAAGTTCTTAGTTTTAAATAGTGGTTTAAAACAAATTACTTTTTAATTTATGTAAAATGTCAAACCACAAAGTGATTGCTTTCTTCGATAATTTTATTTATTATACGACAGATTAGTCAGCCATTTATAGTACATACAAAATTTCTTATTTTAACATTCTCGACATTCTCAAAGTTAGGTAGGCAAAAAATTTTTAAGGTTAGTAAAGAGTATTTAAATATATTTACTGTTTTAGAACTTTCATTCAATAGCACCATTCCTCTTGTCATGCTATGCTGTGCTAGAATCTTGAATAAGTCGTGGCGACGACTACGGCTGTCATGGAAACCAGCTTTAATCGTAGTCTTCTATTAAATGTCGGTAGTTCTCTTTAAGTCATAGCTCACCTCGTTCACGGGAGACCTTTGTTCCCCTTCTCTTAAGTAAAAGCACGCCGTCCGATGATGTTTGACCTCCACCTGTGCCGCATTTCTTGCCACATTCCCGACATTTTCCCATTTGCTCGTGGAGATTTAGTTGGGATAGAATATTTAGTGCACAGAAAAATAAGCTTAGTATTTACATATTTCGACGAGAAGTGAATACACAAGTGGACGATGCCAGCCATTTTATTTATACATAAATTTTATTTACGTGTCTTCTCCTCGATTCACAACGCCAACTCAAGTATTGAGAGTGCGATAGAATAACTTTATCCGACGTACCATTAGAACAGGAATATGTATGGTAGTTTAAACTGTTTTTAACGTTTGTTTTAGTATGAAGAGTTTTATGAAAACAATATTTGGAAGTTACTTTTTATAGTACACTTACAAAAAGAATAGTGCCCGCCTAGAAGGGTGTACATTTATTTACATATTTATTATATATAATACAATACATACATGTGAAGGGTGGATTTATTGCCTGCTGGTAATTTCTACCAACCAACCCGTACTGGAAAAATGAATAATGTATAAGTTTTATTTAAGTAAATCAAATTTAATAATGTTATTTTTTTAACAGTAACTCCACTCTAATTTCCCTAATAATTTCCCTCAAGGCCTATATCATCCTTGGGGATGCTGTGCGGAGGGTCTTTTAGAAGATAGGAAGGAGTGAACTTGGGTCTTGAAGAGACCCATGTTGTACGGTGGAGGAAATACATAGGCTGGCAGATCATTCCACAGCCGAGCTGTTAAGCACGAGAACGAGTCGTAGAAGCGACCCGTTCTCATGTGACAAATGTCAACCGTGTGCAAATATTGGGCACGCGTTTGGTGTGTTAATGATGTTAATGGTGCGCATCTTCCATTAAAATACCGGTAGAACAACGACAGCATTCCCACCTGACGTCTGTGCTTCAAAGATTGCAAAATTATTAAGTTCTGTAAGTTTTTTTTAATATTGTGACAGCTGTTTGGACGATCAAAGCCATTTTCAAACTATGGATAGGTCATGTTGAGACGACTTATTTATATAATTCTTTCCCCAATTTCAATTTTTATCATGCCTTAAATGATTTATTACCGGTGAAACCGATTTACCGAGGAAATAATTGTGATAACAGATTTCCTATTCTGTGAGGTACTTAGAGTTGAAATCTGTTTTCTTAGCATTAATGGTAATGCTTCCTTAATTGTTTTTTAATGACGTAATTGCCGTTGACTTATTTAAATATGTTATTTTGTTTTAATTATTAAATTTGATTTACATTAAATTTTTTAAAAAAAGTAGGTTTTGAGGGAGAATTCCGTGCGTCAGAGAGCAGACATGATGTTTGTACTGAAAACGAATTACGTGATTTTTTTAAGTTATTCTATGAAAGCTCGTAGACAAAGCTTTAAGAAAATGTGCCCAATTAATATGGACTCGCTTTAATTAAAAGTATCACAAACGATATTAATATTACTGTAAATATAAAGAAATAGAGAAACAATCGAACTTTTAATCACACATTAAAATACAATAAAATCACGTATACCCTTCCGCATGCGAACAAATCAATTACTGTACTTTAGAGAAGTCGTGCCATTGGAACAACAAAGACCTATCTGACACAGCAATGTCATGCGATAATGGGCTCCAAAGATTACTAATTTAGAATTCAATATCGTATTACATTGCAGAGTCAGATACACTCTTGTTTTTCCAAGGCACGCAGTGGTGAATAATTAGAGGGGAATGGTTATCAAATGAGGTTCTGTGATACTTAATTGTTAATGCCATGACCGACAATTTCGGCTTTCGATTTATAAAAGAGTTGTAGATACTTTCAGTATTGCCCTTGAGAAAGATATTTGAGGCCGGCCGATAAACGTGTGATGTCACGGTACATACAATGACCGGCGATGCACTCCGCAGCAGTACTGCCGTTAGAATTGCGAATTGTACTGAATTGTGTCTCGAGTGACGTCATGAGACACAATTATATACATTTTACGCAAGTTCACGTTGAAAGCTCTTAACGTCATTTTTGTAAATACCGAAAAACAAACGTTACTGTCGTTATTAACTCTTTAAATATAAAGCATATTCATCAAAATAAAGTTAAAATATTAATAGACAATCTCCCTTAGAATAACTTTCATTATAAACATATAAAAAAATCCAGAATTTCGGCAAATTATATAGGTCGGGGAATATTCCCGGGTGTACATCCCTCCTTACACGTAATATTTTTCTAACTTACAGAATATATAACTCGGAAGGTACTCACGATGCGTCGCACCAAAAATGAGTGTTTTTTTTCGTATAGTACATGCATCATTCATTCAAACAGCCACAATTCAATATGTTTTATGCTAATAGAACAATCCTTTTTAAGGCCCTAAAGTATTTCAACCCCACCGGGTTATTCCCTACAGCCCGTCGCTGTGAATTGCTTAAATATATTATTATCCTAGGGATATCTTCATTTTTCAATCCCTTATACGACGCCTCGTCGGGTGGTAGGTCTCTATGAATGTATTTGAAATGTTTTTTGTTGTTGTTTAAATTGAATCACAGGGTTAAAGTTTTGCAGGGAAAGTTATTAAATGTCTGTGGGGTGAACTTCGCAATGTGATTCTAAAGTTGGTCTGAGATCGGAGAGGAAATTAAACAAACTTTACCTTTATCTTTGTAATTCAATTGGGAGTTTACTGTTAACAAGGGGGAACTTAATATTTTTTTCACGTTACAAACAGGAAAATTGTGCGTTAGATTGAAAGCTGGTCCTCTTTTGGTTTGAACTTAAATCAAACCTCGACAATTACCACTTGGAAATAGCACTAGTTGCATTATTTGTAAAGACCAGAAACAAGGTGAATACAAACTGTAAACCCATACAATTTTATTTTTATTTTCTATTGTAATAAATTACTGGGAAATTGTTCAAAATCCGTATAGCTTCCTCTTTGAGTCTAAATATTCTTCAGTGAATGAATTAAATAGCACTGTTGGATTACTTTGTGCAGAAACGTGCAGCCCGTTCGATAGATTCTCCTATCTTAACAGACGGATTGCAATCTTTAGACCGCAGCCGTCAACTGGGAATGCTATCTTTGTTCTACCGGTATTACGATGGAAGATGCTCTGAGGAACTGACATAATCGAGAAATACGCCAAACGCGCGCCCAATACGCTCACGAACGGGTCGTTTCTCGGACTCATTCTTGGGTTCAACAGCCCGGCTGTGAAACGATTACCTCCTTCCTCTCCTCAAAAAGACCGTGTGGGGTTAATGTAAACATTGAAAAAAATTGTTACTCTTTGAATTCTTCATATCAATATTTCTTGTTATAAAATGCTTTATTTAAATTTGGTGATTACAGAATCGCATTATATTAGTTTATTTAGCAGTAATTCGTTAGCAGGCTTCCTGAAAATGTCGCTTTTAATTTGTTGTTGAATGTAAAACAAATGTTTTTCAATTATTTTCAATTCTAAGAATATTTTAATATTTTGAAGACAGCAAACAAATCATAAGATTGGGCTCTCCGAAATAAAATTTTATTAATTCGTAATTAAAATTGAGTATTATAATTCTGCCCAGTTACCACAAAATAAAAGGTTTAGAAAAAAAAGTGTTGGTTTAAATATTTTACCTTTTTCCTGACAGGTATTTTACTTTGAGCAACAAAAATTCTTATGTAACTCGTGTTTGTCTTAAAAAATTGGGTTTCTTCGGAAATTTTACAATAATATAATTGAAAGTTATCTTGGGAAAGCAGAATAATTATCTGGCATTGTAAAGTCTTAGAATTTATTAATTACCGAGAATGACACGGGCGTTTTATAAATTCCCGTCTCGAATTTTTATTTTGCCGTTTAAATATTCACGGATTTGAATACTTCTGAAAATCTTGGCGGAATTTTCAAATTAAATTAGTGCGTTGAAGATTTGGCGGACTCAATGGGTTTTGTAATGTACGTACATATCTTATCATGGTTCAATATTCACATTGAGACTTGATTTAATGATGGACATTAAATTTACGGAGGTACATAGCAAGTGGGATGGGAGATGGTTTTTTTTTGTCTCTTGGGTAGCTTATAATTAGCATTATAGAAACGTAGGAAAAATCTTATTCCGAAAGCAGAGAATTTTTATGCTGAATCAGTCAAAATTCTTAGCAGCCCTGATATCACGAAAATTGCTCTTTTTTTATTTCGGGTTCTATTTAATTGTAGGTATTGGCCTTGGTTTACTTTGGTTTTATGAACAGAGGGTACTCTTTTATTAAATATAAATTCTTCTTCAATTAATGCACAAACACTTTGTGGCATCATTTTCAAATTGATTAAGAATTATTGTGTTTAAGCCACTGTCTTAATTAATAAATATCTACATGTTTCGAAACCAATGGTTCCCACGACGGGATATAATGCACACGGAAAAAAGATTACATATAAGCATAGATAAAAAATAACAATAAGCGATGAGAGTGAGTAAATAATTGAATATTAATGAAAAAAATAATTGTATAAAATGAACGAAATTATTATGATATTTATATTAGACAATTAAAATTTAAACAAAATCAAGGAAATACCAACATATCAAAATAAACACAATTTTTTAAAATATAGGTATTAATCAGAAAATAAATTTAAAACACGCCTATTTTTAAAGAGTACAATGTTAAATAACATTTTATTGATTATTAACACTTTTTATAATTGCTAAAATCTCAAATTTATTTAATTGTATCAGTGTGTGCAAATTTTAAACCTATATTTATGTGAAAAGAATTATTTGTTTCCGAAATGTGGTCAGCAAATTCAGAATAATAATTATTATATATACGTAAGAAGCATTTACTTTGTGGATTGCTTTAATTATAGATTATCTAAAATATTGAACTCTACTAAAACTATGTTCTGGCTTTAACTTAAATGTTCTCTTAAACGTATATTTTTATCCTCTTTTTGCCATAGCTTCATTATTGTATTCTGTATGTGCTGTTATTCTTTTTAGCCCTTATTTATTTCATTTCGTGTTATGTATTTTGTGTTATTGGATATTGGTCGGTAAATAAAATAAAAATATAAAAACACTTCAACTTGTTTTAAACCACTTCAATTTAATATAATGGATGACCTTAAAGCATTAAAAGTTTTAATGTAATCCCGGCGAGGAAAGAGTACTTCCGAAACCGGTCGATCATTTTATTAAATTGAAGTTGTTTAAAACAAACATATCTATTTATATTATAATAATTAGTATTATTGAAATATTTTTGGTGCTCTCTAAATCTAGTAATAAAATTTCTAGAAGTCTATTCCATGTAAAAGGGTGCAATTGTTACAAATTACTTTATAGATCTCTGATTTGTTTAATACACCATCCTTATCCTTGTTATTAAAAACGGTTTAAGCAAAATAATTCGTAATAATCATATTAATAATACATAATTTATAATCATGAAAAAAATAAACACGAAGTTATACAAACTAAACACAAAAATCATAAATTCAAAGTAAAAAAATTACTTTGAGTAACCAAAAATGAACTTACCGTTGCTATAATCTAAAAGAGAATATAAGAGTAATTTTTGAAATTATTTAAAAAAAAAATTATTTGGGAAAAAGTACAGTTATAATACAATACATATTTTTACGGGTTAAGTTGTTACTTTGTTGCATTAACCAGTGAAGTTTCCGCTATACAACAATAAATATTTTTTTTAAATGTTCTAAATGATAGAAAAAATAGAAAGATCAGAATCGTATTATATTAGTTTATTTAGCAGTAATTCGTTAGCAGGCTTCCTGAAAATGTCGCTTTTAATTTGTTGTTGAATGTAAAAACAAATGTTTTTCAATAATAAAAAAATCCATTTTTTTAAAAGTGAAATTGATAAAGAAAAAGAACGTAATAAAATAAATGATCCCGTTTCTTAGAAACAGTGAATAGAACAAATAAAAAAATATGTACACGAACAATATAAAAAAGACTGTAACACACGGCAGGGTGGGGAGTTATAACTAAACTAGCGATTTAATTTTTTCTGATATGAATTTTCTAAATTGTCCTTCAGATAAATGGAAAACATCAGCGTCTGAAAAGACTTTGTTGTATTTTATGCAAGTTCTTCTGAAAAGTGATGTTTTGTTTAGTTAGTTTTTGAGTTTGGGACGTGGAATAGTTGATTTGAGAGTGTGTTTTGTACTGGACAGTGCAAATGAATGTTTTCTTTTTTTTTGGTCGGTTCTTCTATGATAAATTGTGGAATGCTAATTAGCCTTTTTGGGGTGTTTGGTAGGACTTGAAATCTAAGTGTGTGAGAGCCATTTTTTAAAATTCTTTCTAACCTTTAAATGTTAAATAAACAACATTTTCATTATAATGGAAATTCTAAGTCACTGATTCAAATTCTAATATAGAGGGAACAAATGAGGTATATATAGTATTTTAATTATATGTGGTGATTTAAATGGCTTAGAAAAGTAGAGTTTTATTAGGTTAAAAGCTATTAAATTGATTATTACATATTTCCTAAATCTATTTTATTAGTGTGATCAACGAATTGAGGTTGCAACCCAGTTTGCCTGTCATTAAGTTTCAACAATACCAACTGACATATTTTCAACGTCCTTTATGTTTCCAGTTCTGCAAAATCTTCCACCCATGTCGGTAATAAAAGATTTTACAAGAGTGGAAAAGGGGGACTGAACTCAAAGAAAACTCTTTGAACGGGAAAATCTCGGTATATTTTTAACATAAATGTAATTCAGAACTGTTTCAAACCGATATTTTTGCGAAACCGCCACCAGACCAATGTAATTGAATATATAGTTTACCCAAATCTTCGACTGCAATATTACGGTAAATCGCTACCAAGAAAAATATAAATGTTTTTCCTTGAAGTAATAATTTTATTTTTTTTTGAGAAAAGTCTTGTTTTTCTCATGAAATGTGAAACGACAGAGACGAACAGGAAGTGCCTACAAAGGATTGGATGACAAACTGACACATGTCATAGTTTCGGCAAAATCGAATCAGCCACGAGTAAAACGATAGGGACGAATCTAAAATATAAGGAGTTTTATTTCTAGATTGTTCTGGAAAATTGAACTTATTTGCATTATTATTTTATTGAGTGAATGTAACGTAATCTGACATTCATTCACATTCATACATATATATTTTTAATTTTTCGTAATTCCGACTCCACTTATTATATGGATATCTACACATCTTTTAATTTCTCTGTCCGCCCATCTGCTCTATACTCGTAAATCAATATGTCCAATCCATATAAGCATCTATTTCATAGTCTCGTTTTTAAGCTTATATCGGCCATGCACTCTTTTCGGAATCTCCTCAGTCATAATAAATTCATTTAAAAAGCAAATTTTTTTTTTAAATTTAAACAAAACCAAAAATTAAAAAAAAATTAAATGGAGTTCTACGAATTATCCACAAAAAACAATTAATAAAAATCAAAAATACAAGCATTCTAAAAAAATGAACTCAACTTAAACCTAGTAAGAAATGACAAACATACTCAACTCTCATTCAAGGTTTCTACAACGTGTACAACTACCTCATATTAGTTCATCGAAACATCATCATCTGAGCATGTTATGTAAATTTAATCCACCTCTGTAAACTTTGACGTAATACCTAGAAGAGGCTTACCTTGGCGTGGTGATAAACTTGTTGAAATTGATTAGGGACAGTGGGATAATGTCGAACAGCGGGGAACTTCGAACGATCGAGTGATAGAGGGTTCCCATACGAACCAAGTCATGCAAAAGACGTTTTTCTCGCCTGCACCGAGCTGCAGTTTGTAGAGGGAAGTTGCACACGTCGTTGAAGGATAAGAACCTTTAAATATTTTCATTCAAAATCATGTAATATTTACAACGTTCTTAAATGGTTGTATTTATATTCTTATTGTAGCCTAGTGCTGTTACATTTCACTAACGTAGCTATGGTTTATCTACATATGCATTGTGAAACGAAATCGATGTTTGTGGTGTAGATTTATTTATGGTGGGGTTGTGCTTTTTGCAGAATAAGTTGATGTTCACCATTACACCGCGTGATTTGGATAATTTTGAGCGCTAAGCATTGTACGAGACCTGTACAGCCCGCACAAGAAAGAAGAGTATAAGTTGAAGTATTCTTGAGTGAGGAGAGCAGGTCCGGGTAGAGTTGAGATCTCTCGCCTGGTGAGGAGAGCAGGTTCGGGTTGAGTGGAGATCTCTCGCCTGGCAAGGAGAGCGGGTCAGGGTAGAGTCGAGATAAATGATGGTGGTCGAGTTTCAAGGTGAAGTAGCGTCTGGTAGAGGTTTTGCGGCATATCCGGGGACGGCTTTCAAGGCCGGACCGGTCGCTTTGGATGACGTCAGCTGTTGCTGGGTGTAGAGCCTGTTCTTTGTCTGCTCGAGGTAGCTAAGGCGAGGAAGCGTCTCGGTGGAAGTGTTATTCGTTCGACGGTTAGATTGGAAAGAGAGCACGTGCAAATGTGAGTACGATTTTTATAGGGCGCCGGCAACATTATTTGCAGGTGTTGTGAAATCATTGAATTGTGTGGTGTAATTTTGACTTGTTTAGGGTGAAATATAGGCCTTTGGCTCGCTTGGTATTGCATTTTGTGGTGCAATCTTGACTTGGTTATTTACACGTGTTGTGCAACAATTTTTATTTGGCTATAAAGAATTTATCTGTTTAAATTGATTCAATCTAGATACGTTTGATACAAGCATATTGTTTTACATTCAATTTTGAATGAATTTTTTAAAATAAAATGTGTTGTAATAATTCAAAGGTAAGATACCAAAATTTGATTTATATTATATAGCAAAAAACATACAAACTAACACACAACTGTATATTTCTGAAGAAGGTTGAGTCCAACCGAAACCGGTTGAGTGCAGAAATATATATAAATAAAATAAAGTGGCTTAAAACAAAAACATTTTTCATTTAAATTATAATGTCAAGCCACACAGTGTTCGTCATTACCCGCTCTCCCTATGCAAATACAAACAACGTAAAAATAAAAACAACGAACGACATTGCATCTTCTTCACAAAGTAAATGTTACAAGAACTTACTGTTACTCCTTGACGATATTAATACAACACAGCGACAAAGAAAACTTAATGGAATAACGTGACACTTTGTATTGACTTTTCCAACCTCTCTCCTCAAACAGGAGGAAGAATGTTTTGGCCTTTTGGCTGGAATTTTCCTTGGCTGGTTTAACGCTCTCTTATTAAGAAAGTTTTTCACGTACTAAACTTCAAACATTAATAAACGAAGGCTCTGCTTGCTCTCAAGTTCCAACTTTCGCCAGGCTGTCCTTCTCTGTACTTTGAATCAAGGATTCCAATAAATAAGATGAGGCAGCTTAGCCCACTATATTAAGTATTTATGGTACAAGTTAGCTCGTAATTTACATGCAATAGATACCCATTTAGCACTCGCCTCTCTTTAATCTATACGAAATTTAAAATAAAGCTGTTTTCGGGTGATTAGTTCCGACGGTAATTATACAACATATTTTTTAATGTTAGATGCTAGTTAGAAGAAATTAAATTATCTTAAGTGACCAGCTTAGGCACAGGTACTCCATTGAAGTCAGAGTTAAGTCAGCCTCTCAGTAACTGGTTTAACTATATAGAACCCGCATGGTTCGATGACAGTTGATCCGCCGACAGTTGGCCCCCCGATGGTTAATCCCTCCGACAGTTGATCCCTCTGATAATTGATCCCTCGGACAGTTGATCCCCTAAATGATTATTTCTGCTGTATGTCCTCATTTGTGTAGTATGCAGAGAGGATATGCGACCGTATAACAAAAGTCGATATACTTCTATTTGCGGGCGTCTTGAGTAGAAATCCATCCAGAAAAAATGTTTTTACTAACAATAATGCCAAGTCCCCGAAGAAGTATACAATGAGCAGTAGCGTGCAGTCCATAAACACTGAAAATCTGAGCCCACCCTGAGAAAATTAAACCATAAGTGAAAAATATAGAAAAATTTAAGTTTGCTAATTAAGGGATTAACTGTCCGAGGGATCAACCGTCGGAGGGATCAACTGTCGGAAGGATCAAATTTCGGGGAGCCAACTGTCAGGGGATGAACTGTCGAGTTACCAGTCCACATATACCATAATATTAACTGTTAACACCGCACACATTGCAATTCGATACTTATTGTCTGAATCCCCTAGGAATCTGAGTATAATTGGGTAAATAGGGGCAGTTCGTTCGATCGATGCTCCTATCATATATGCAGTCTTAAGAACACAGACTTCAAGTGGAACTGCTTTATTTGTTCTACCGGTATTTCAATAGATGGTGCAGCGAAGAAGTGACAATACTTATTCTATTCAAATTGATGCACAATTCACAGACGAGAGACACGTCAAACGCGTGTCCAATATTTGTCACATTTTACGAGTTTTTCACGTACTCAACAGCTCGATAATGGAACTACTTAACGGCGTTTGTGATTCTTCCCTTCTACGACGTGGGTCTCTTCAAGAACCCGGTTTATCCATTACGCATTTTAAAAAGTCCATCTGCACAGTATTTTTAAAGGTTACAGATTCTGCGAGGTAAATTTTTAAAGATCAACGATTGATAACAACACTATAATAAAACATTATCAACGCTATCAAGTGTGTTTATTGATGTTGACATATATCAGGAACTAGGGTCAATTAGAATTATGTAGTATTAATTATAGTGGAAAGACAATTGGGTAGAATCGGCTTTAGGCGGAGGAATTGCCCAGTGTCCGTAATACAGTCAGTAAATGATATTTCTCGGAGGAATTATAAATTCACTTCAAAATTTTGGTACATTCCAACTTAATGCAAATAGCGTCCTAAAGCAAAGCTATTTTGACTGCCTCGAAGTATAAATGAACAAGTTGCGACGCGTATATTCAAGTGAATAAATTACTTTTAAAATTAAACTCGTTTAATATACAAAATTATTCCGAATTCGAGGATTAAAAATTAAATAAATCCCGAACATCTTCTCATTAGAAATGTGCCGTGCAAACGGAATCAGGAATCTTCGCCGTTGTTTTAATTGCTCACATTTGAGTGGGAGCATTTCAAAAACGCCGCCAAAAATTCTAGAGGAGAAGCAGTATCCCCTCGTGAGAGTTATTAGTCTGAAGACATTTACCCGGAGTTCAGGTTGCCGAGGAGGTAATTTGCCGAGAGAGGGAGCGTAGAAATGTCTCATCCTCCGGGGTTTATCTTGAAAGTTGCGGGGGCCATTATAAGTAAGTATATCCTTTTGCCTTGTTTACCGCTGTGTGAATTAACCTGCTGAATTAGCATAATCTAACCTTACTCTATTTTTTAACTTTTTCTTGCTAATAGGATGCGGAATTCGGTTATTCTTAAAATAAATTTATAGTCAGGTTTAAGTCAAAACGTAGCTGAAAGTTTTTAAACGATGGGACCAAGGAGGTATCAATCCTTTTAACTTTCTTAAATCTATACTTTTTTAACAACCATCGCGTTATTATACCGCAATGGTAAGCACAGAGAATGGAATATCATACAATTACTATGTCCATGCACATAATTCTTGTGTCATTCCGATTCACACACCGTTTTGTGGCAAATCTTTCCAGCTCTAATTATAACACGAAGCAACTGCCCTCTGACGCATGGAATACTCCCTCAAAGCCCATTTTTACGGCTAAAGTGAAAAATTCCTTTTTCTTTCTTTTCACCAGCATAATGATGGTTAATTCCCCCCCTCCTCTTTGATTCTTTCCCCTACCTTCCCCGCCTTATCATTTCCCTACCCGCGATATTATTTTAAATACTTATTTAGGCATTATTATACAAATTTGTTTTAATACTTTTAACACACTACGTGCGAAATGTCAGATTGTGTGGAAAATGGTGCTATAATATTTATTATACCATATTTAATTTCTAGATAGTTTGGTCGGTTGGTAGAAATTGCCACTAGGCAATAAATCCTCCAATAAAAATATGAATTATGTATAAAAAACATGTATTATTTGTTTTTTATAAAGAATAAATAAATCAAGAATTTGACATGTCCTCCTGGGGCGTCATTCTTCTACCAACTTGGCTGTATCGATATATTTCTCCTGGCATTCTTTTCACCATATATCCGCTCTATGTTCAAACGGTCAAATGTCTATATCATCGTATTCTATTGCATTTACATTGTCCTCGAATTGTGTTCGAATCTTCTCATTCGTAATACGGTCGTAAATTGTCTTATACGCATAAGCATTTTCTACCATATGCAGTCCACTTTCATTCTTCCTCTGTCATTTTAATCCTGCCGCCACATGTATAGGGTTGGTATCAGAACTCCCATGTGGACTACTTCCATTGACGTTTTTTAATAGTCTTCGCAGATGTCTTAAGAATCATTCAAAATTTAACCGTTTTAGATATTTTATATTTATAATGATTACACTGGATACAAGCGTACACCGTAATTCGAAATGACAAGTCACATAACATTTTAAAGGTCAGCTACGTTGTTAACGTTTAGCATCAAACTCAAAGCTCTCATATATTACGTGTAGGTAATGGAGCTTCAGATACGTTTAGAGTTTAGCTTAAGGACATAATAGAATACGGATAAACCCTTTAGAGTATCTTTGTCAGAACAGGACTTATATATAATATTGTCCATGTGGATCCTTATCATCGGCCATGCTTAAACAAGGCTTACCCAAACGTCTAATTAAACTGAAGTGGTTTTAATTTAGTAGAGTGAAATGATAAAACCATAACCAACGATCAAATTCTAGCAGCTTCAAAGTCCCGCACACAAGGCGATTTTTAGAAATAATTAACAACGGACCGATGGAATTTGCCTCTCAACATGATATATCGAGAACTTGAGAACAACAAATGGAATCTATCTCAAGAAGCCAGGAAGGAAGTAGCCAGGAAGGTCTTCAGTGATGAAGAAATTCTTCTGAAGCCGGGACCTACAACAAAATTTTAGAATCGGAATGGTTTGCTATTACGTTTTCTCTGTTCTTCTTTATAGCATACAAATTTGCACACCTTTAATAACTTTTTTAGATGGCTCTCAGCGAACAATTCGTGGATGCCTCCCTAGACTATCGTGCAATTAATAAAATATGAACACAATAATATGACAACGCGTAAGTAAATGGTTGCACACTCGTGAATGTTGAAGAGAGTAAAAAATCTTAAAAGCATTCACCATTTTGAAACCCTTAAATAAGTTACACACTTGCAATGAATACATCTGAAATTTTGTACACATTTATGTTCATACCTTCAACTACATTTTCCATAGCAATTTTTGTAACAAAACTTCGAAATACACCCAATGCTACTATCCGAAGAGAGCGCAATGCAAGTTTGGGGCGGTGTAATTCAATACTACCAAAGCTATGTTTGAAAGGGCCCAACTGTGACCATCAGTGGCATGCATTGCTTTATATCTGAAGGTAGGCTGTGTGTAGTTTTTCAGGTTCGGGTATGAATTATTGTTCGTTGAATATTTGAAACATGACGTATTTATTTTCAACTTCCGCTTATTAGTGTACAATAAATGGTTAATTTTTCTTAGGATAGGCACAGCTTTTCAGCCTTTGTGAACTGCGTATACTGTTTCAATGTGGAAGTTGTTTAGTTTTAATATATCGTGTTATAACACCGCAGATGCAATTCTAAGACAACAGAGTAACAATGATTTTACCTGTGTTTTTTTAAATGTTTCCAAGTAGTTCTTTAAATTATCTTCTATGCACCGCACTGTATGACTAAGAAAACTACTTGCTGGTATAAATATAGTTCTGCTGGTTTATTCCGGGATGTAACCTGTTGGCTGTATGTATTGCACTCGCGGGTCGTGCAATGAGGCAGGGCAACCTCCCCCAAAAAATTGAGGAGAACTTAAAGTTAGTTCAATTTAAAAATAACCAATTAAATTATTTATATTTATTTAATCGTAAATTTAATTATGAAAACAAAAACATTAGTCACCCATCTCACTGGGACAATCTTGTGTTGAGATGAGCGGCTTTACAATTTAATAATAATCAGTAAATTTCAATAAGCAAACAATAATACATGAATAAAAATTAATAAATATTAATAAGTAGACAATTGTACAATAAATAAATAATAAAGATCAAATAATAATAATTACATAATAATAGTAAGTAAATAATGATAAGCATATAATAATACACATTAAATATTAATAAGTAAATAGTAATAAGTACATGATAATAAAAACAGGCAAATAATAATAAGTAAATAAAATTATGTAAATAGTAATAAGTACATAATTATAAAAATAAAAATAGGTAATTCATAATATGTATAAAAAAATAAAAAGGTAAATAATACTATGTAAATAAAAATACGTAAATAGTAGTATGTAAATGAAAATAAAAATAGGTATGTAAATAAAAATACGTAAATAGTAGAATGTAAATAAAAATAAAAATAGGTAAATAATACTATGTAAATAAAAATACGTAAATAGTAGTATTTAAATAAAAATAAGAATAGGTAAATAATTCTATGTAAATAAAAATACGTAAATAGTAGTATGTAAATAAAAATATGTAGGTAAAAAAAAAAAAAAATAATAATATATAAGTAAATAGTAATATCGTATCTTTACATATTAACCTCAGTAGGACTGAGCCTTGTGATGAATTCGAGTCTTAGCAGGAAAATATTTTTTTTTTATACTTTAAAAAAATTCATGTAAATTTAGAGTCTCGAAGGATAAGGGAGCGTTGCACATCTTAGAACGATTTCGAGGTGGCTGAAAGGAAAGTACCAGAGCTTCATAGAACTCATAGAAGGAGAATTTATTGTAAAAACATTCCTTAATAATGAATTATGACTTGTGACTTGTGAATCCTAAACAAACATATCGAAAGCGACGATAACGGGATTATACAAAAACGAACACTTGAAAAGAATACATGTGAATGTTACAGACTGGGTTACAAGGTTAAGGACCCAGAAATATTCCAGTGACGGCGGGTGGCATAAACTCGGCGATGGAAAAGTATCCGAAATAATCGTTGATTGAATTGGAGAGTTGTGCAATTTCGGCGTGAATTACGTATTTGGAAAGGGGGAAGCAGATAGAAACATTGTCTAGATTACCATTTTGGGTAAATATAATGATTTACAAGCATATTAATTGACATACTAAATAGAATAAACACGGTGTAGTTGATGTTAAAAATTAACTAGTTGCTATGGTTCGAAGCCGCAAACTAGTGCCTCACCTAAAATACCTAAAACAAATTAAATAAGGATTTTTCAACGACCCGAGTATAAGTCTTGGAGACGCCACTGTAATCGGAGAGTTAAAATGAATCTGCGACGCGTTGAAAGATGAGCGCGGTTTGTTTCGGGCTAAGACATAATGTTAGAGAATCTCAAGGGTTTTGGATGGATAATAGTGACACTCTACCCTAGGCTGCAGGTAGTAAATTATCACAATAATGATTGTATGAAGGCGAGAATTCTTCTTTTATGGGAGGGTGATAAATTAGGTACCAACGTTTAAAGCAAGGTGTTGAAATAATGAAGTTACCGAGGCACGTTGAAGAATTAAATAATGTGACATCTCTAAGAAACAGGAATTAATTATTGATTTTAGAAATGAGTTGGATTCTACCCATCCCTAGGACTGAAGATAATAAATTATCGAGTTAGTGACGAAATTGTTATGAATAATATATCCAGATGCGCATTGAGAGACCAGTGTGCTTGCTTTGTTAATATCTTCTCGAATCTTTGTATGCGAGGAAATATCAAAAACTTATATGAGTAAGTAGTTCGATCTTGAATGCGATTCTGTGTCCAGCGCAACTGGGAAGCTACCTTTTATTCTGCATTCAGATTTACGGTTTTGTGAGGAATGGAGTAGGATATAGGTATAGTCTTGATGACTTCGATTATGAAATTGAGCTTACCTAGGTTTAAGTCACTAGCTACAGGTCCAAATTGTCGTTATCTATATAACTCTTAGATGTAAATCACTAATTATAAGCCAGAATTAGGAAATTTCTAAGCTGTAAGCCATTAGTAATAAAACTAATATGTAAATCATTAGATATAGTCTAAGTGATAGGGTATATATGGTGGAAGTGGCCCATTTGTTATTGTTATTATTGTTGCCTGAGCGAATTTCTAAACCAAGCAATGGGTAAATTTGGCACGCGTGAGTGCCAAATGTACCGTGATACTAGCAGGAACGGTACCTATTTTGGTTCGATAGTGGGATCAAACAGTAAGTAAATATCTTACTCAGAATAGTTGGTTTATAGGAGATAATTTAAAAGAATTATAAATTCGTTTAAGTTGGCGAAGGATACCTAGTACGGACCTGTGCGACAAATAACGGGAAGATAGTCGGTTTTTTTTTTGGAGAGTTGGGGAGAAGGTACGTTGTCGATTCGGAGGAGGGGATATAGTGAGTTATAGACAGGCAGAGAGAGTGGTTGTTTTTGATTTGATAATGCGAGTGAGATAGTGAGTTTTAGATAGTCAGGGAGAGTGGTTGTTTTAATTTGATAAGGGAGGACACGGTCGGTCTTAGATAGGCAGAGAAAGGGGAGAGCGTTTTTTAGAAGACGGGAGCGAATGTGGTGGTGTTTTTATGAAGGAGTCTGTACTAGAGGTTGCATGGTTTTTTGCATGCATAAAAATACGTGATAGTGGTAGTTGTTTTGCGGGTTTTGTGTGTGAAATTAAACTAATATATTATGGATATGCACTAAGAAGTAGGGTAAGTTTTTATTAATTTACTAACAAGTACATTAACCCGTTTCTTAACATTTGAAAATCCAATAACGTTGGGGAGTTGGTCGCGAGAAACGCCGGGAAGATTAATTACGTGCCGATCGATATTGTGTAATTGTTTTGTTTTTGGACTTAGAAAAATTTCATTTGATTTGATTCTTAAAGTTTTAAATAAATTCTTTTAAATAGTTGTTGGATTGATTCAACAATAGTTTGATTTAATTCAATAATAATTTAATAAATATTGAAGTTTCTAAAATTCATTATAATTAAGTTGATACTAAAAATTATTTCTGTGAATTAATTAAAATTGGTGGTTTTAAGTGAAATTATAATAATCGAAAGTGTTTATAAATAAAGTGTTTGAATTGAAGTTGATTGGAGTCCGTCGCGAAATAAGTTGGAAGAAATAGTTGATTACGGGCGTATCGGTATTTAAGTGATTAAAAAGTGTTTTTCTGGACTTCAAAAAAAATTCCATCTTAAAATAAATAAAATATTTGTGTTTAAATTAATATTAAAATTTTCTTAAAGACAGTTCGTCTCGAGTTGATACGTCGTTAATTGCGTGCGGAGTGATTAAAAGTGTTTTTCCTGGACTTCAAAAATTTCGTCTTCTAATAAATAAAGTGTTAAAATAAATTCTCTTGTTGATCTAATACAATAATAGTTTCATAAATAGTGAAATTTCCTAAAAAATTAATAATACTTAAATTACGTTAAAGATTCTAAAAGTCGCAATTAAAGTTGGTAACAATAATTTGATTTAATTTTCTCAAAATTATAAGTGCAATGTGATACTAATAATAATTTAATAAATATTGAAAAATTTCTATAATTAATAAAGTTATTTGTTTAAAGATTTTTTAAAATTGCTTCTGTGAATTAATTAAAATTAGTTAAATGAAATGTGATTTAATTCATATTTTATGTTGAACTGAATTTATTACGAGTTTAAGAAAAATTAAATATAATTGCGTTTAAAATACTTTAGTGAAAGTTTAAAAACAGCTGAGTCTTAGTTTCATATAATTCATTTTTAATACTTAGTGTGGGATTAATTTCGTAAAAGAAAAATAATAAAGCTCTATTACCAAGCGTTCGGTTTACGGATTTAATTAATAGTTAGTAAAGAGAATTACGTGAGTACAAAGAATAAAATAGGAAAATAAAACAACAAAATTTAAATATTATCTAATAATATTTGGATTTAGAGATCATTAAATTTGAAGAAATAGTACAAATCGGTAGATCACGAATTGAAATTAGGAAACACTAGATTGTATTAAGTAAATATTTCTAACTTAGATTAAACATTCCAGGCAGGGAAGTTCAATATTTTCTGAATCTTCATATTGGCGTGTATAACCCGTCTGGAAAAATTATGTCGGAATTCAGGTGAGTCAATTTAATATACAAGTTTTCAGGTTCTCCCGGGGAAGGCGAGGACGGAGACATGAATTATATTTCTAATGATGTATAAGCGCACATATTAAATGCATATATTATATGTATAAATATATATTTATATTTAATGTTTAATATGTATATATATATAAAACCAATTATTATATTTATGTATATCTCCTATAAAAACAATTTATTTTATTAATATATATATTTTCCTAACATATAAATTCAAAACTAACGTTACTAAAATTACCAACAACCCAAACGATTTTTTATTAATTCAAAGATCGTTATCATTCTAAAACAAACCAATGAATCCTAATTGTTATGCTTCCTGACGGGGGTCTCTGACACCTTATAACTGTCGCATATCTCAACGACCTACATCCTCGACTGTTATTATAACTAAGTCAACATTCCAAACCACACCCTTCTTTTATCGAAGTATGTAGATACGTATAAGTATGTATATATATATTCGAATTTCAGTACATCTTACGAAGAATAAGTACCTTAACAAACGTCGACATTTAATTGAAAAAGAACTATCATCTTTTGCGATGAATTATCATCTTTTAGAAATCACGTATTTGTAGTTTACGTACATACATAATTTTATAGCGCCATTTTCATGGAAAGATTCAATTCAAAGGCGCCCCACATCCGTTCGAACATATTGATGAATTCAACAGAACAAACAAAAACCCACATTATTAGAAATGTCAAAATAAGCATAATCATTCGTCGACAAGACGTTCCCAAGTTATGTTATGAAATTAATTTTATCTTCGACTTAGGTTTTCAAGGTTCAGGCCTTGCGAATTTTGGGCTTTTTGGAGTCCTACCTTTTCTCCAAACAAAAATCAATCTACAGTTAAATTCAAACTACATGAGATAGCAGGGTCTCATTAAATCAACCTGTCAACCAAACCAAAAGTAATCTATTATATATATTGTATTATCACTTTCATGTATTTTGATATGTAATATGTCTGAATATCTGGCACAGATTCACGACCTGTGTTGGAGATGTCAGATCCACAATTTTCTGGGAAAACTGGAGTATTGTGGATTATAAAAACTCATATTGTTTACATATATTTATAATTTGTACCTATCGATTGGGCAGAAATAATTGCTGATTTAAGCGTGGTTATCTCTGAACTTTTGATGCGGAGGACGGCCTTTCAACCCGGACTTTGCAAAAATTCGCAAGTATATAATGTTGTTTGACGAGGGGACGGAACCGGTTTGATCTCCTTTAAATGTAACTGTCTGGAGGACGGGAATTCGGAGGGTCTCGGACCCATGGATAAGGAAGGTACTCTTTCCGTCGCGGTACAGGGGATGACCAATAGCGCACGAACTAAAAGAAGAGGTTACGTATACCGATTTGGTCAGGCTGTACGTCTGTGTGGGGAGAGTTACTGACCGGAAACGTGGTCATCTGAGTACTTTAGGGGTAGGTCTGGAGCCGAATTGCAGCAAAACAAACCGTATTCGATCTCTCGTCATAACAAAAGCTGTGAAAACTAAAACCTAATCATGTAATTTTCCCAAATTTAGGAGAGGATGGAGATGGCGCCAAAACAAGTAAAACTGTACCTTTGAACCATGAAATTCATTGAAACTAACCCATGTAGAATAACACTTAGTACGATGAGGAAAGGCGATAATACTGTGATCATTACATTTATGTATACCAAATTTAAAATTGAAACTACGTCGTATTATATAGATCAGGAATAGTGCAATTAGTATAGCCCAGAAGCTAAGTTTTCCCATTAAAACTCACGATAGAAGAAAAATAGAAAATTTAGGGGTAAAGTTAGGAAAATGCTAGTCTTCCTATAGGAAATTAACGTAGATTGCATAGTAGGATAATAATAGAGAGTTCAGAACATTAAAGTCTAAGATAGGAGAAATGTTAGGAATATGAATTCTGTCAATGGTATGCGAGAGTCTGCCTACGCTAGAAAGAATAGGGGTTACCACAAATAAGGCCTTGTTTTTCCAATAGTCTGAAACAAAAAACAACACAACGTAGACTCGCGAAAAGCTTGGAAATTGACCACATTGGAGTGCAAAATTTCCGTGAAAATCATGAAAATCGGAAACACTCGAATGTTAGCATAGGGCTAGACGTTACACGCTGGCCAAGGAGGAGAAAAACCTCAAATTGAAAGGAAAACTACAAAGAGTTTTCCGATCACATTAGTTAGGAAAATTTAAGGCAGCAGTAGAGAGTCATCTTAAATCGGTGGCGCGAACGGAAGTCTATTGCTAAATTAAATCATAAACGAAGGAAGGACGGGCCATCACATCTTTAAAGCCTAGTGGAGGGGGGGGCCATCTCAGCCTGTATCGTGATTAACAATTTTATAATAAAAAAAGTATAAATTACTCGAATGTCGCTTATAATATTCGAATACCGAGAGACCATTATTGTCACAAAACTATTACTATTGGTACTAAATTAATAAACTGTATAAGCAATAAAGTTATTTCAATTTAAATATTACCTATTCCAGACATACTGCATGAGCTTTTACACTAGCGAACTATGGACAAGATATACACAAGGCGTCATGGACACACTCCGAGTGCAATATAACCACGCTTACAGGGCGCTGTTCGGCCTCCCTTGGAGATGCAGCGCCTCGCAGATGTTCGCAGAGGGAAGGGTGCATGGGTTCGCTGCTTTGATGCGCCAAAGAATAGCCGGGACGAGTCAGCGCTACCGGAGATCGGAAAACACTCTTGTCCAGGCCGTCGCCCAGTGGCATGGCGCGCCCCTACATCGTAGATGGAGAATTTCCCTCAGGCCACTGTAGCATAAGTGTTAAATATGTTATTTTAATTTAATTTAATTTTTATTTATGTTTTTATATTATATTTCTACAGCATGTAATTTTTTATTCTTAAAATGTATTCTTTTTATATGACAGACAGAGTATTGCACTCACCGCTTTGTTGTGCTGAAATAAAACATTATTATAATTTTATTATTATTATTAATAATATTTTTGTTTTTTACTGGGATTGGTTGCCTTTGTAAGTAACTCATCATACGAGTGTGACGCGGCCGGCCACACTCTGGACACAACTCGGTATAATTATTATTATAATACACTAGGGAATGGAGGCAGACACAGGTCCCGACTAAGAAAGCCGATTATTTCATGCCAGAGGATTCAAAATGAACGCAATGCGACAGGTCACGCGTTCTCTAGGTGGAGGCGTGCCTCAAACAGGATTTTAGATCGGAATAATTATTCCTACAAGGCTGAATTTGTGTAGACGCGTACGTTTCGAAGTTACGAATAAGTATTTTATAAAATTCCAAAACTATCAGTGATGCAATTCGAGATGTTAAAATTTCAAAGTTTCCCAAAATTGATTTATCGTAAATAACTCGCCTCCCATGCATCGTATGTTGACGAACGATAAATGAAAGTTATAGGAAATATTATTATATACTAGATCGGCCATTTTCGTATTTCCATAAGTTTAACCCTTTTCCAAATATAACGCGTAGAAGGGATAAGAATTCGTTAACAATTATCAAGTACTATTACAGTTTGACGTAGGTACCTATGTAATAATTTTCGAGAATTTTATTAGAACGAGACGGAATGGAAATCACGTGATGTACTAGGTTGTACCCAGTGGCGACCTATGATGGATTTTTTAAATTTTTTTTTAATATTTAAAAAAATCATCGGACAGCAACAGGAATCACTGGTTAAAGTCTGTCGCGTCCATAGTGATATGCCCTGTCTCCTCACTTTTCAATCCCACAAATCGTCACTGATGTAAACTTCCTCGATGATAGCGAACTCCAGATAGTAATTGGTAAACTAGAAGAAGAAAAACAAATTCCGATAAATTTAATTTAAAAAATCACAACGTTTTGCGTCAATAAATACACGTCTATATCGGAATAACACGATATCATCTCTTCATCTCTACAAATCTAATCTTCATATTTCCATATAACCCTCATCAATTACACTAACGAGATCTTTAACAAATTACACCCATACTACCCGATTAAAATATACCACCCACGGACAAAGACATTTTAAATACTGTGCAATTAAACTATATAATCACATGCCTCTATATCTTTGGAACAATCGAGAGAGATTAAACCGACACATTTAAAAATTAATATCTCGATCTGGATAAAAGCAAAAGGAACAAAAATGATCATAACTTAATTACACCAAATCAAACATGACATAACAACATATGCATTAAATATGATTGATTGCATTATTTAAAACTTTTTTGAGTATATTTTTAAATTATTCGTTAACAAAATTACAACATCATAAATACGTGAACACATCGGTATAGGTTCTCCTAGCGGGGCGTTCACAAAACACTATTATATATTAATAACTAGCTGATGTGTACCCGGCCTTGCTCGGGATTTTTTTTTTTTGAATAAAGTTATGAAGTTGTGAATTCTTCCTGTCATTAGGATAGATTAATTGATTTGACAGCCAAAGTAACTATCTCAAAATAGAGAAACATGCATTTGAATATTTTATTTCATTCCAAACGTTTATTTTTTTCAAAATACATCTTAATCATAAGGTACCTACTCGTGTTTTCCATTTTGAAAATATTCTACCAAAAAAACCTTTTGCTTTTGAAAATGCAATCTGTGGCTGACCTTAATAAAACATGAAAGGTTCAATGTTTTTCATACTGATTTGAAAACGTTATAGTAACAGTTTTACATATTGGATTGCATTCAAACTACTTTCTAAACCTTCCCGACACTGATAAAAACAAACTGTGCTATTTTTAGCGAAACCGGTACAGTGATTTTCGAGAACATCGAGGACAAACAAACAAACTTACATAGACAACATAATAAAATATTGCTCATTTTATAAGAATTGTTCCTGAATAAATTAATAAATTATAATTTCTTCAAACGATTGGTTTTCACTTTGTGGCGTGTTTATTAATAAAGGAATTAAAAGTATACTTTGTATTCACCACTTTATTAATATAAATATGTTTTCTTCATTAGGATTAAAACCAAAAATAATAATGTCGAGTATAGACAAACGATAAAAAAATTGCCTTTGAAACATGTAGATATCTTTATATTAAGAAAGTAGTGAATACAAAGTATATTATTTAATTAATTTATAACCGTTTTAGTGCTATGCTTATATTGCAAGTATGTACGAGTATATAAATTGCTACAGATATTCTGTGTTATTATTATTATTAAATAAAAAAAGTATGGTATTCAATAAAAATGCAATAACTTGGACAAACATCAATCAATTTTAATTATGCAAGTAAAGAATGAAATTTTACGAATATTTTAGTTGTAATTAAAAAAAACCGCACGTTTCAACTACAAAAAATATTAAAAATACAAAAATATAAGATTTTTTCACTTCACAATTGTGTTTTCCAGTGCTCCATGTGGTACTTTTTACAGCGAGCGCATATGCATATGAGATTGGATCACCTTATCTCATTTGCTTTGCTGCACACATTCATTTATGGGAACAACGGTCTCGACGTCCGTAGTGCCGCTGTTATTTGATACATTACGATCATCCGCAATAGAACTAACTTCCGACATAGTGAAAAATATCGATTCACTTTAGGGTGTATTTATTTTAACAGGATAAACAATAAATACAGTTATCAGTAAATAAATTCTTCAATTTAAAAGAAAGATAATTGAGTCAGGTTAATTACATTATTGTTTGTTTTATTGAATGCTAATTAATTCAAATATTGTATGTGCGTTCATCCGTTGTTCCGCTGTACGTTTTTAAATTCTGTAAAAAAAATATTTCGGTGAAAAGAATTCGAGATAAATAAACAAGGAAACACAATAAAGCCACATAGCGGAGTTCAATTTAAAGAATTCCACTCGGAAACCCGGGGTCATTGGTATTTTGATTCTCCTAATGAAATAATTGTAATGAAAACATGTTTTTTTAATGTAAAACATTTTAAATTTCACCTAACATTCAATGTTTTTTCTCAGTTTTATTTTTATTATTTTTTTGGAAAAAGGAAATATTCATTATAGTATGGGATTCATGCGAAGGTTAAAACTTCCTGGATCTTCTGGCACAACGACATCTCTGTCTGGGGAATGTGTACGGTTGAATGAAGTTCGAGGGAACAGTTGGGACCTATCTGGCTATTTAGATCGGGTCATTATCTATAGTAAAAGTCAATTTAAGAAATACTGTAACATGGTTCCAATTAGTGGGCTCTCTCAAAGGCGTTACCGAGAGAGTCGTCCACCTACCTTCTATTATTTAATAATACAGGTGAAACAGTTCCAACATGATATGTGCTTATTTTTTTTCTCGCCGGGTTTTAATACCGCGATATCTTTATCCAGAACCTACCACGGATATCTTCGAAATACATGCAGATATTTTTTCTTCGATAAATATAAAATGACTTTATGATGTCATTATTAATAAAATATATAATAATTATTTTGTGTAAACCTCTGTTTAATATATAAATATAAAATCAGGATTCACAGTATGGTAGGTATCTAGGTATGAGGAAGCTTCGCTTCCGAAACGTGTTGATATTTATATATTTGAAAAACACATTATTAACAACAAAAATTGAGAAAGTTTTGAGTCCCCAACTCGAAACAAATCCCATTTTAGGACAAATTGACAAGTTCAGTTAATACTAATTGCCATTATACAAAAAAACAGACGGGAAAAATCAAATATTGACATAGTATGGTAATGTAATATATCTAGAAAATAGAATAATAATTGGGTAGAAAGAGATGTGAAGAATGCAACCGAAAAAAGCTTATGAATGTACTTATGAAGAGATGAGAAATACAAATATTATAGAGTAAACAATTATGTGTATGTGTTTGATAGGTATTGGTAGTGCTATGAGGAAAAAAATGCGTTTAAAATTGAGTACTAAAAAAAAGATAATATTATTTAGTAATATTCATAAGATTGACTTACATTAAGTATATTAACCAGTTGTTTACATAAAATATATCTGATTCACTTTATTTATTCATTTACAGGAAATTAAAACCTTTTTTTTCATATTGTACGTGCATTGTGTATTATACCAAAAATATAACCAATTATGGATTTATTCTTTGTGACTTCACATAATAAGACTAAATATATAAAAATGAAAATAAGTTAAATTAATAATAATCAAATTATATAAAACAAAAAAAAATCCCTCATGCCAGAGGAGGTATAAGAAAAATATTGCATTACGGAGTTCTTATTCGGGTGCTAATTGAAGGTGTACATATATATATATATAAAGACAATATATCATATTGTAATAATAGGAAAGGATATAAAATAAAATTTTAAATTATCAGTTTATTAAATTGTAAAATTATTAAAATATTAAACTGGATATTTAAAATAGAATAATTATAAAAATATCGACCAAAAAAAAACTGCAAGGAAAAAATCACCCATGTCTAGTCAAAAAACATTATTGTATGTAGTTCTTATTCAGGCGGTAATTGAAGATGTTCAAAAAAGATATCATGTAATAATAATACATAAAATTAATTAAATTCACAACACAATATTACGACATGTTTAGAATTACGATAATTTGATGTCTTACATGTTATATTAGATACTGACTCTATCTCTAAATACAATATATGTTTTAAAGAAAATCGCCTCGGAAGGATAAGGACAAATATCAGAGCGGAATGCTGTAAAACTATATACAGGGTGGCGCAAAACTACCGTTATGGTTTGGAATGAAATGGCATAATCAAGCCGTTGTTGGTAGTCTATCGGCTTCAATTCTTGCACAAGCTGAACCTTATACGGGAACACGTGCAATGTGGCCAAAATCCTCTGAACGGACCTCCGCCATAGCCCCAGTTGTGCCGAACGTCTTCTTGTTGATGTTTCTGGACTGTCCTGCACACTATCCACAACACCTTAGATATTTTCTTCCGTGTGGACCGTACGTGATTTTCCGGTACATGGAAGGTGTCTTACTGTACCATGGTGTCGAAAATTTGGAACCAGGCGGTTTATTGTTGGTGCTGAAGATCCAGTACGCACATTAAAAAAAAACTACGATAAGCACGCTGCGGCAAAACAATTGACCGTTGATTTTCAAAATAAAATTCAACAATTGTTGATCGCTGTTCTGTTGTGTAGCGTTCCATTTCAAATTCCCCAAGTTTTCTTCACAAAATTCTGAAATAAAAATAAAAAATATAAATAAATTTAAAAAGTTATTAAGCATTCAAACCATAACGGTAGTTTTACGCCACCCTGTACAATGCTATCGTTGTTCCTGATATTAATTATTGTAGCAGTATTTTGTTTTCCTCGAAAGAGGAGGAATTTAGAAAACTAACAGTTTTGCAAAACAAGGTCATGGGAATAATTTTAAGACGAAACAAATATTCCAATGTTAAAAAAAAGCTAAAGGATCTAAGCATACTATCTTTCAAGCAAATTATATACTTAAATTTAATAGTTTTTCTCTTTAAAATGTTTAAAGGCAGAATTTTTGAGAAAAATTAATAAATATCAACACAGACATAACCACTCTACAAGAAGAAGAAATAAAATAAGACTTCCCTTTCGAAAGAAAACATAATCGCAAAAATCATTATTATATAGAGCCATGAAGATCTTCCAAGAAATACCGGCCAATATAAAAAGAGAGGAAAATGTTTTGAAAATTAAGAAGATAGTGACAAAAAACTTAAAGTGCTATTTTTAATGTCGTAATTTTAAAAGTTTGATTTGTAATTCTTAATTGTATGTTGATATTATGTTCATATTAGAATACATGTAACCAATGTACATGTGTAATATTTTAAGTTAAATAAATGAAAAAATAAAATAAAATTATTGAAAAAATGTTATGGTAGAATTATGTATTGATTTTATGTTTTGAGTTTTATCATGCGTGTACGAACTAATGCATTATCATCCCCAGAAAGTTTTGAAATGTGCACGTTTTTATAGTTGTATTTATTATGTTTTTTTTTATAAAACACCCAATCGGGCGTAATAAAGGTTTGTTGTATTGTAAACACGCTTTACAACTGTTCATGTTTCACAACATCATAATAATTATAAACCTATTTCCCACCCATTGCGCTGTAACTTGCTACTTATATAGTCTTCACCTTCTTATTTCTTTTATACTTATGTCATTATATTATGTACTTAGTCATTTGTTATACATTTATATATCTGTTTTTTTGTATAACCTGCAGTTATAATGTAACCACATGTAAAATTGCTATTCATTCCGCTGTAACTACTTACTTATATTGTACTTACTTCTTTTACATTCTAATTATTATTGTATGTACTATATTATTATGCTCCTTTGTAACTATGTGATAAATGTATTAACTATTTATTAATTTTGTTCATAAAATCATCATACACGTGTGCCCTATACCAGATCAAGGTTAAATAATTTCCACAAACTATGGGATATCATAAAATCATCATACACGTGTGCCCTATACCAGATCAAGATTAAATAATTTCCACAAACTATGGGATATCATAAAATCATCATACACGTGTGCCCTATACCAGATCAAGGTTATATAATTTCCACAAACTATGGGATTATGCGATTTCTGTATCTTCGTGTATCGCTGTTTAGATTAACTATATTGGTTCCCATACACGTGTTAACTATTAACACGCGTAGGTAAGCCGTTCTTAATTTTAATATATGATTTTGAATGTTCTTTGTGTTATAATGAAATAAATAACGCGATAATTGCTTTAGGGAGTTAGTAGCAATTAAGAAGGGAACTTTGAAGGTTCGCCAGGGCCGTTTTAAAGAGGAACTGGGAAGGTTAATAATAATAATACTAATTGGATTACTTCTATAGCGCCGTTTTCGTGGGAAAATCACTTCAAGGGTGCTTTATAAATAATTTATAAAACATATCACTTAGACGTAAGTTAAGATTTATTACTAATGGGTTACAAGTAAGATTTATGACTATTAACTTACAACTAAGACTTATAGCTAGCGATTGGCTACGGAGACTTATAATTAGTTACTTACATATTTGACTTATAGCTAGTGACTGACAACTAAAAGTTATAGCTACGAGTATATAACATAAATCTAAAACATATATAAAATTAATACATATTTAAAACTAATACCAAGTTTACATTTTATACATGATACTGCAAAATAACCCACAACTATGGCTTAAAACTAGAGTCTTACAAGGTTCATAGTAGCGTTTAGAAAAGAGACGACTAAGGGTCGAGTAGCAGGTAGAAGCAGTTGTCATTTATCGTAAATGAATTACTGTTTCATTACAAACCCGAGGCCCTTGAAGAGTGTCTTCTTGCTTTCATCGGTTCTCGTGCCAAGATAGAAAAAAACAGAGGGGTTCAAAGTATCGGATTCCCACCCAGGCGTCGCGACTTCCACCCTCTGCTGGCCAAGTCCTTTATCATCGCGTTGGGAATGTTTGCCTTTCTTTAAAAATGCAAACAAAATGACAGCCTGCCAATTACACCTGCTGCTCGCCTATTTAATTAAAGTTCTTCTTATTTCGTCGAATGTTTCTTATCTACACAGCAACTAACGCTATCTAAAGCTTGTGAAAAAGCTTCGTGAAAATTTCATTAAAAAAATGCTCCGTATTTTAATTTTCCCCGAATCAATCCATTTATGCGAAGAAAACTACACACGCGCTATTGGTATTCGATATCGTAAGGCCGCCCACACAATATCAGAGAATAACATCGAAGTACAAAATAGGTATTCGAAGGTAGTAGGATAATCTTAAAGGTTTTCTTGAATAAGGAATTTTCTTATTTTCCCTGCACACACGGTGTCTGTACGCGTCTCGTATATTAAGCAGAATTCTAATAAAATATTGAGACGCTTGAAAATATTTGAATAATTTGGGTGTTTTATTGTCCTTGAAGGGAAATGTTATTTTGAGAGACTCAGAGGTGTACTTGTAGGGAAAATCCCCATGGGCCGACTAACGACTGCACATGAATTATTCTCATTTTAAACAGAGCAAACCTAGCATTTTTATGTGGATATCTAACAAGTGTATCAATTGCTCGAATCTATATAACGCATCCCAAATGGGGTAGGTTTTGTCAAGAAGAAGAGAATTGGGGGGGGAAAGGTCAGGAAGTATCCGGTTACTTAGATTTGGTCACCAAACACGGCTAATGCCATTTCAAGCAACATTTCGATTCTGAATGGTGGTATTTCTCCATGGCGATACTGAAAAAATCTACGAGCCGCAAATATACTCTACATTATTCGTAACTAACTGAAGTTCCCGTCGTAGCCTGGGGCTATGATTGGTTTGGAGTAAAGTTTTGACGTTGTAATGTGCTACCCTTGCCCTCCACCCCAACCCCTATACCTACCCGTTACCTCTCAGTAATTTTCATCTTATTTTTAATGTCAAGTGTGCGAAATTTCATCAAGAAGTACCAACATTTAAGGAATGAGAAAGGGGGAAGGGTGGTTTTTCTAAATCTCGTGATGATAGTGATCTTCCTCTTTTTCCGAAGGTTAAGTGTGGAAAATTTCATCAAGCTTGGAATAAAACTGAAAATTTGTATACAAAACAAACAAACGAACACCATCCGCCCGGGCATTCGTCTTTATAAAATACATTAAATAAAACATATTTTATTTGCGCACGATGGGATTCGAACTCATGACCCCTAAATTTCTTGCAATTCAAATACGGTATTAAATTCTTTAATTCATTCTTGTAAAATATAATATTTAAGTACAGTTTGGCTACAAATTATACTGCGAATATTTTTCTAATGTAATATGTAAGTAAAATCTGATATTTGACACTGTTGTTGCAACAACAAACAGGCCAGGAATATGTTTTGCCAACCTGGCTGGGAACTTTTTGGCGCTGTCACGTATCAGATCCATGCGTTCGGCAAGAGCGCCCCCCTGCAGTGAAACACATTATCACATTGCTGAAATTTCTGCTTTTGACAGCATTTTTTTTCCACAATAGACAAGATGAATAATCTGTTAAGAATATAAGCTTGCAAAAAAGCACAGGCATTTATAAATCTGTAAGTGATTTCGGCGGCCTGTCCGTGCCTGTACTAGAGGCACTAAGTGAGAGGAATTTTGATTTATTACCTTTATAAAATATGAATAAAGCGCCTAGATACTCATACTCGTATGTCTGGGATTAAATTAATAATATTTATAAAATATCCCTAGTTTATCATGATTTTGACATCTTTTATGAAATATAATCAAATGCTTGCGATTTAAAAAGAAATTTTGCACCCTCTAAAAAATATATTACCATTATCCGTATTTTATTTGAATGGATCAAATATTTTATCATCCTTAACTAATAAATACATCTTAAATTTTTGAAGCTTATAAACCTAATTGTAATATTTGAATATTTTAAGATAATATTAAGACTTGACGTGTAGAAAAAGTCTATACATGTCCCATATAAATAAAAATCGGAGAGATAGATACATCTGAGACACTATCTAGATTGCAAAAAAATTCTGGTAGAATCTTGCAGTCAATAAACGAGTATATAAATATATCATAGAAAAAATATGAAGGACTTAATTGAGGATGATAACAGTTCTTAAAAATTATACGTAATCGATAAAAATTACGGAAAACCATATTATATTGCTCTTACATTTATCTTACATTTAATCATTGAAGATAATATTAACAAATCCTAAATGAAACACGAAACCGAAAAAACCACAGAAAATAAAAAGTTATCAGTCGCATCTGGGACTCCAACCCAGGACCTTTGTCTTACCGGTACAACCGCTCTACCAACTGAGCTAATGAGACCAGTTCACTTTACGCCATCTTCATAGGTATCATACCTATCAATATTATCCTCCATAAAATCCCATATTATTGGCTGCTATCTTTATGATGATTAGAAAGTTCTTCAATGATTAAATATTACAATGAGGTTAATAAGCTTCAATAAGTTGATACAAGCCATAAGTGCGGGAAACACCGATTTATGCTAATCCCTAATACGGTACCCGAGGTCCGTCTACCTGAGGGTAATTTACAAACGCCCGGCTTTAAATCCCGGGAATTTCGCAGTCGCCAGAAAAAGGCAGTTACGGGGATTAACAGCGAACTAATTAAAGCCACCGAGCCACAGTTCGTAGTGCACGAAGGAACCCGAAGAATAGTTCGGATGTGATTAAAAAGGGGGACTTTGGCCGAAGCAAAATCAGTAGTGGACAGAGACGAGTCAGTAGAGACCGTCCGGCCAGTGGTCGTAGTGGAGACTCCCGTCTCCTACAAAGAAATCAGGCCACTTGCATCCCCAGCCTGAGACGCTGCGGGAAAACTCGGCAAGAACCGCCGAAACCCAACGCCCACCGTTTGAGTGCAGTCGAGTGCCCTTCGCCTCCTGCCTCCCAGCGCCGTGATCCCATCAAGGCACATATCCACCACCGCAGGAATCACCACCGGACAGCAGTCGAGCGCCTCTGGCATCCTGCTAATCATCCTCTTGAACCGTCTGAAACCGGTCGTCAAGTGAAAGCCGAAACGCGTGTCCGCCCAGCACCAAAACCTCCCCCTACCGGAAGTACCACCTGCTCTCTGAGGCTTTCAACACCAACATCGAGACGACTGGTAATCTCTCCACTGGACCGTGTGCAGATTACCCGTAAAAACAGTTCGTGTAATTAAGTGACACCCACAATACCTACCAGTTAAGAATGTATTTTAGATTGTGAACTAATAAAATACTTGACAATCAACGAAGTTACCTGTTTCTACTGAACCCCAATGACCCCATCATGTCAATTGGCGCCACCGTGGATTCATTTCGTGTTTGAAAAAACTGCCCTATGGGACAGATTTGAATTCGTACCCACACCCTGAGATCGGGTTCAGTAAATTCAAAAGTGCAGTGTAATTTCAGACTCAAAATTTAAATTTTAGTGATCATAAAAATGCCGCGTAAAAGTGAAAGTGACTCGAGCCGTACCGTTTACAAGAGCCGGGACAAACCCTCGGCCTCGGGTAAACAAAGCAGCCGACATACGGACCATGTCGCCCCCAAAAACCAGCGTTCTAGAGCAAGAAAACATTACACGTCGCCTAAGCGCGTCTCGCCCAGAAGAAAAATAGACCGATATTTCGATGCTTGGTCTCCGCCGAGAACTAAATTCAGCCATCTCTGGCAGAGTTATTTCTCCAACAAGAATAACGATGCTAAACCGCATGTCAGGTCTAGTCATAGTTCACGCCGCCGCTCACCGTCAAGCATAAGCCAACGCTCCAGCAGGGATGATGATAAATGGAGGTCGCCAGCACGCGGAGATTATACGTCGGGAGAGAAGGAATATTATGGATCCCCTTCAAGAGAGCGATCATATCATCGTGAATACGATGAGCCACGATACAGACGCGGGAATGATACTTCAAGAAAGAAAGAATATTATGGATCTCCTTCAATAGTGCGTTCACATTATCGCGATTATGAGGATGGAGATTATCGAGAATCATCTGAGAAGGACGATCATCGCTCGCGCTATTACGATGAACCACGATATGGACGCGAGGATTATTCATCAAGAGAGAAGGAGCATCATAGATCTCCTTCAAGAGAGAGATCATATTATCGCGAGTATGAGGATGGAGATTATCGAGAATCATCTGAGAGGGATGATCATCACTCGCGCTATTGCGATGAACCACGATATGGACGCGAGGATTGTTCATCAAGAGAGAAGGAGCATTATAGATCTCCTTCAAGAGAGAGATCATATTATCGCGAGTATGAAGATGGAGATTATCGAGAATCATCTGAGAGGGACGATCATCGCTCGTGCTATTACGAGGAACCCCGATACGAAGAAGCGAACTCACCATCACGCCTGAACGATTATAATTACAGGCCGTTTCAAGGTTCGGTTGAAAACCTTGTGGCGCCCTCATCAAGCGAAGATATCAGACCACCACTAACAGCGGAATTCGCGAGACAAGATATTGACGATTGGAAAATATTTTCAAATAAGTGTGAGATATATTTCGAAACATGGAAAGTTCCAGAAGGCGAGAAGTGTGACATAGCGATAAGTCAATTTCGTGGCGTGAATTTAGCATTTTCTATGGCGTGGGGTCAAATAATCGAAAGCAAAGGACCACTTGATTGGGAAAGGTTCCGGGAGATAGTTAATTGGTGGTGCAATTTTCCGTTAGAAAAATTTCTGCATACCGCAGAGGCAACACCACAAATCATCGAAGAAGAAGAAACTGCCTCACCGCCTTATCAACTGGAGATAAACACGGCGGCGGAGACAGCCAATAACGAGGAATCTGCCATATTTCCTAATGTTGGCGCTTCACCGGAGTTAGATTCACCTATCCAAAGTGAATTATCAGAAATAGAGCCTCAATCAACTTCGCCTGTAGCGACGCCGGCCCATGACGTCATTGAAAACAAGTACGCAGAAGATGCGTCCCCTATGGAAGTGAGACCTACCGAGGTATACCAAATAGTACACTCGGCAGAAGTGAAAATGGCTGATGTACTGCAAACAATAATACCTAGCAGCATCATAATGGAAACAAGCGACAAACAGCAGACGGAGATATTGCCGATCGAATCCTGCAAATCAGAGAAATTGGAAATACGACAGTACACAACACCAAGTTCCAGCGAGGAACTCTATAAAGACATCAAGAAGCCGGGGTGGAAATTAAAAGCAGCGCTGTTTCACCGCAAGAAACCGGGGTGGATTGATACAAGCCATAAGTGCGGGAAACACCGATTTATGCTAATCCCTAATACGGTACCCGAGGTCCGCCTACCTGAGGGTAATTTACAAACGCCCGGCTTTAAATCCCGGGAATTTCGCAGTCGCCAGAAAAAGGCAGTTAAAGGGATTAACAGCGAACTAATTAAAAGCCACCGAGCCACAGTTCGTAGTTCACGAAGGAACCCGAAGAATAGTTCGGATGGGGATTAAAAAGGGGACTTTAGTTCAGTAGAGACCGTCCGGCCAGTGGTCGTAGCGTCGAACCCTGTCTCCTGCCGAGGCTAGACCCCCAGCCTGAGACGTGCGGGAAACCCTCAAGACTGGACCCGCCCACCGTTCGGAGTGCAGTCGAGCGCCCTCGCCTCCTGCCTCCCAGCGCCGTGAATCAAGGCACATATCCACCACCGCAGGAATCACCACCGGACAGCAGTCGAGCGCCTCTGGCATCCTGCTGATCATCCTCTTGAACCGTCTGAAACCGGTCGTCAAGTGAAAGCCGAAACGCGTTTCCGCCCAGCACCAAAACCTCCCCCTACCGGAAGTACCACCTGCTCTCTGAGGCTTTCAACACCAACATCGAGACGACTGGTAATCTCTCCACTGGACCGTGTGCAGATTACCCGTAAAAACAGTTCGTGTAATTAAGTGACACCCACAATACCTACCAGTTAAGAATGTATTTTAGATTGTGAACTAATAAAATACTTGACAATCAACGAAGTTACCTGTTTCTACTGAACCCCAATGACCCCATCATGTCAAAGTTATTAAAATAAATTGAGAACAAATTCTAAATCGTTTGAATCTAACCGTGACAATAACACTTGTTTTTTTGTTGATAGTCGCCGAAAAAATAATTTATTTTCACTGTTGTATTTTTTACTAGGTTTTGTTTTGTATTCCTTATGAATTTAGTATATAAAAATTTCTAGACATTTAGCTTGAAGAGTTTTGTCCACTATGTACTTTTGTTACTTAATTTTATTACTGCGCTACCAGTTTCCACACATCCGTGTCATTAACTGTTTTAAAAACGCTAGTCAATGACACGGGCGTGTCGAAACCGGTAGCATGGTAATAAAATTAAGTAACAAAAGTACACAGTGGATAAAACTTTTCAAGCAAAACATTAATTTATTTTGTTTATTTTATTTCCACAAACACGAGTAATAACTTTAAAAATACACTCCAATACGCTGGAATAAAAACTGTATTCGTATTATTATTATATATATATTTCCGAGGGTAAAATAACACACTCTCTTTATTTGTTATTGTGGCGTGAAAAAAACACTTGTATTTTTGTTACAGGTTTTCAAATCCACCCATCTGTTTATTTTGGGGTAGGTGCCCGTATTATTCTTCAATCAAGTTATCCTCGGAATAAAATCGCCCTGAGGTTAATACCAACCTTAGGATATCAATAAAAAAAAAGGATAAACTTCAAACGAGACATAAAGCAATGTATTGGGTTGGATCTAGTGTGAGTTTGATATTTTATATGACGAGTTCAATATTCCGCCAGTCTTTCTTAGAATTTCCATATATTCCAAAGGTAAAGTTTCCACGAAAATAATAAGTTTTATTAAAGCTTTCAAAGTTTTATCGCCTTGTAAATATTTCTGAATCGGTTTCCCGCCCGAGGCCTGGTGCTAATGTGATCATTCGAAGGGTTTATATCATGTTTACGGCGGTTTTTTCACAGCTCAAAAAAGATGAAAACCTTTGTTATTACGGATAAACGATATAAAGTTATCTCGAAATCAGAACAAAGTGTCGGTCGTGTTCGGAGTACTTATAACTTCATTTATTTTATGTAACATACAAATATAATACAAAATACACACCTTTAAGACTTTTCCCAGAGAGGTAAGCTGGTAGAGGTGACAGAAATAGGTACATACATTAAATGTAAATCAAATTATATGATGTTATTATTAAGTTCTGCAAGTATTTTTATTATTGTGACAGCTGTTCATGTACCTATGTACCTATATCGGGCAGACGGGAAGGGCTTTCTCAACTGGATTCAAAGAACATATACGATGTTATAAAAATAAAAGCACTTCTTCAAAATTCACAGAACATATCTTAGCGAATAATCACGTGCCGCTTGACAACAACGGGCCTAAACCCTTACATATAGAAAGAAAGGGTCTTTGTTTAACATTACTTGAACAATTAGAAATTAATAAACGAACGAATTATCCTAATATAACATTAAATAATAAAGTAAGGAAAATTATATATTCACCGCTTCTCAGTATGTTCACGTTATCAAAATAAAATAGCACATTTAAATAGATCAATTAAGAAAACATTATCAGTTAAATACGGGGAAATACAGTATAAATGTTAAAACCTCATAATAGATAATTTTAATTGTTTTCTAAATAAATCGGCTTTAACGATAATAAATCATTATTTAAAAAAACCCGCCCAAATTAGAATTCGGTGGGAGTGAATAAAATCATATAAAAAGTCATCACAATGTGGATTAACCACAGTTTGAAAATGGCCTTGAACGCCGAAACAGCTGTCGCAATAATAAAAACTAATAATACTTGCAGAACTTAAAAATAAGATTATTAAATTTGATTTACATTAAATTGAAAAAAAAATGGAGTTCTATGAATTAAACACAAAAACAATCAACACATCCATTAAATATCCCCTTCCTTGCCTTCTGCGCAACGTTGTACATCTGCGAACTTTGGGCAAATATAAAAAGAATAGTATGTAAATACTTCGTGTACAGTACAATAAAGCCTTCCGCATAATGTTTGGCTTCCCAGATACTGCAGCGCTTCCAGTAGGTTCACGGAGGTTCGAGTTTTAGGTTTTGCAGCCCTTATAATATCCAGGGTGGCTGGAATGAGGAAAAGAATAAATAGCTATTTTTTAATTATTAGCTTTTTTTTTAATTATTACTATTTTTTGTTTGTTTTATATGTCCTGTACCATTCACCTACTATTTTATAATTTTTTTTTATACTTTTATACATATTTGTATATTTTTTTAACTATCGTATGTATATTTTGTATGGAATGTGTGGGACTGCACTAACTTCTCCATATATTGGAATAAACATTTATTATTATTATTTAAAAAAATGCCAATCTGTCCGATTCAAAATACAATATTCGAGTAATAATTTGAAAATTTTCAAATAAATAGAACTTAACTACTAAAGCAGAGAATCTGATTGGACATATATAGTACTACGTGAACACATCGGTATAGGTTCTCCTACCCGGCCTGTACCCGGCCTTGCTCGGGATTTTTTTTTTATAAAGTTATGAAGTTGTTAATTCTTGCTTGTCATTAGGGTGCCATAATTGATTTTACAGCGAAAGTAACTATCTCCAAATAAAGAAACATTCATTTTAATATTTGATTTCATTCCAAACGTTTATTTTTTTCAAAATATATCTACATCAAAAGTTTTTAAGTAAGTACCTACTCGTGTTTTCCATTTTGAAAATATTCTACCCAAAAAAACCTTCTTCTTTTTAATATGTAATCTGTGGCTAACCAGAGTATTATATCTATGGGCTAACCTAAATAAAAGATGGCGGGTTCAATGTTTTTCATACTAATTTTAAAACGTAAAATGAAATCCAATATGTAAAACGCAACAGTTTTACATATTGGGTTTCATTCAAACTACTTTCTAAACCTTCCCGACACTAATAAAAACAAACTGTGCTATTTTCAGCGAAACTGGTAGAATCATTTTCGAGAACATCGAGGACAAACAAACAAACAAACAAATTTACATTGATTTTCATATACGTAGATTGTATGTACTCGAGCAATGTTGGAAAATTTAAATATTGTATTGCTATACAGGAACTTATATGTCATATTTTTAAGTAAACCATATACAAAATGCTCGAAATAAGTTGCTAAAAATTCAGTCTCAATACAGGTTCGCCTAGTGGGGCAGGTTATGTACAACTGTATATATATATATATTTTTATGCTATTTCTTTATAACTGTTATTTTTGTTCTACGACGACAGTTCTTATATAAAAAAACAGTGTCATAAATGATTGTAACATCTAATAGTGTAAAAAAAATTTAACCCAAATGTAACCAATGCTCTGAAATAGTATGTATATTATGTATCTGTTCGTTTTTTGATGAAGCATAAATAAATAAGATTAATTTGAAATATCTAAAGCAGCAAAAGCTCACGAATAGTGAATCTTGTCTCCCTGGAATTCCTACGTTATCGTTTCATTATTTAATTACATTCTTCGTCATTTAAACCGTGATTAAAATATTCGTTTTTGTTAAAAAGGGGACTAGGTGCCATGTTTTTGTTTCGTATATTTCAATTTTAGAAATTAGAATTTTTTTAGAGAAAATTGTGTTGAATCTTGAGCGACGCCAGGTAATAAAGATATTAATGTATGTGGTATACAACATAATGTAACATATCTTACATAATTTCTACACTAACCTTTAAGACGTGTTTCAACGTAGATGCCTAAGTCAGATAACGTAGGCTCCAGAAACATAACTATTATTGATATCTGATGTAATTCTTTATCCGAGTCTATGGGTTCTGGACAATACAATTTCACCTCGCAGTGACGTTTTTTATGGCGGATTCAAAATTATTTTATCAACGAGGATGTTTCGTGTTCATATTCTTCAATACTGTGCTTGAAATAACTCGCTTTAATTAATTTTCATGTAAAATCTGCAAATAAAATCACCTTTTGCGTTATTCTTTTATATATAAGATTAATTTCTAATTTCTACAAATTGGTTTTGATTTCCGCTAAAACACGCTGTTTCTTTTAACTAATTACCAAGTTTAAATATTTAAAAAAAAAACTTGAGCAGATTATATTTGACGAAGTGATGAAATACAAATTCCCTGTCGGTTAGTGGCAGGATTTTCCACATGGGTTGCCAAATTAAGGATTCTGATTTTAATTGTATAATTAAATGTATATAACAAGAATGACTTCATAGCTGTTGTAGGGAACATTGAAATGTAGAGATAATATATCTCCATATTACAAAAAAACGCTTCTTTACTTATTCTTTACCAATTTGCGAGACGGGTTCGGCTACCGTCGCTCTGGAAACCATTCATTGGATAACCAACGCCTCTGTCATAGATCACCACAAGTGGATCGCTACGTTTAGTAACTTAGCAGGGGTGCACGGGTTCATGAGGTGCGGTCTAGTCCGGGTCTTGGCGGCTGATGCGTTTGCCCACCAGCCGCGTGGGGTTTCGAGACAATTCAACTGTATGAATCGACACACTTTTTAAAAATATATAAATTCATCTAATATATGCCGGTTGAGAAAGACCCCTCGACCTCTCAAGCCGGACTCTCTTCATCTTTCGCCTTTCACCGCGCATTGAAGGGATCCTTCGTTCCCTTAGAAAGAGACAGCATCACCAAAGATGATATAGGTCCTAAGGGAAATTATTTTCCTCAAGATCTCCTGTGCGGAGTTAATGTATTTTTTTTTAATTAATTTACTTCTACCGTATCACCTCTGAGATACCGTGATGATCGTAATTGCTCCCGTAACGCACGATTTATTACAATTATATTACCCCTCGCTAGGCCTTTGAGGATGCGTGTCTAAGTCTCATAATCTGTTTTAAAAGTTCATTAGAACAAAATATATTAACATTCCGAGGATATTTTGAGAAATCTGTTATATAAATGTTTATTAAAATATAAGTACACGAGTGTATGCATATGAGATTAAAGTTAGGTACAGGTTCAAAACATTTTGTCTTCTTCTTCTATCTCTATTATATAAAGAAGAATGTCCCGGCGGGCGGTGTGTGTTTGTTTTATATACAAATCGACAGTTTTATTCCGAGCTTGATGAAATTTTGCACACTTGACTTTCGAAACAAGAGGAAGGTCACCGTCTACATGAGATGTCGAAAAAAACTATCCCCCCTTTCCCAACCCTTAAAGCTTAATTTTGCTACTTCTTGAAGAAATTTTGCACGTTTGATATTCAAAATAAGAGGAAAATTACTGGGTAGGGGTAAAAAGGCGGTTTTTAACGATACTGTAACAGTATGTTGAATGTAATTATGATTGCAGTCTTAAGATACGTAAATTTTAGAATAGGTGTTTCTGGAGAATGCCTGGATCACGATTAGCCACTTTATTCATTAAATTGTGTAAAATTATCTGAACGTAGAATTATTTGAGAATTCACGTGATTGTTTAAAATGATTAATTCAATGTTTACCCCTGAATTGTTCTAATTTATTTATTTTCATGTCCCTGCAGGACAGTTACAATCCAGTACCTATCATATTATTGTGACGATTCTACATCAGCGTCGCAAAATTATACTCCTACTAGCAGATTTAAACCCGATGCCGCGAATTTTTGCTGCATTTTTGACATCGCACACCCTGCGCTGATAAAAGAGAACAGTTTTAAATACACGAAAAATGGACACGGTATGTTCATCGTGGTACTAATTGAATTGCAAACTCTTTTGCATATGAGGGGAAATTACCACTACTCGATTCTTCTATTCGCGTCTACATGGCGATTAACATAGGACTCTAGGACATTAATACTGTAAGATGCGACGGATTCAGCATCTGGGGAACAAATACTTCGAAGTTGTTGATGTATTTAGTACACCATTATAACTTTATAAACATACTTTAGTATAATTTTCTTTTCATCTAGTAGAGCTAATTTATTTGATGAAATTATTTAACTCTGGGTGGATACAAGAACGTTATTTTATGAGCTTAAAGTGTCAAACATTGTTTAGTTCTATTATTTTTTTTTTAAACTCATTATGAAACCATAAAATCTATGAAAGCTTTGACTGCCCAACTTGGAACAAATCCCTTTTTAGGGCAGTCAAATTGACAAATTTGGGTCATATTAAGTGCCATTATACAAAACAAAATGGAAAAAGCTAGTATTGACACAGTATGGCAAAACGATATATATAGAAAATAGTATAATTATCAAGTACGAGTATAAAGAATAGCACAGAAAAAAAAATTAATTGTATTTCGTTCAGCAAGTACAAAAACAACTTTAGTAAATTCTTCACGACCACATGTTTGTCCCTTTTCCATTCCTTGGTTAGGGTTTTCAATCCAGTTAAGATCCCCTCCCAAAGAGTACAAAAAATACAAAACAAATTCAGTCAGCAAATCGAGTCATGAGATGGTGATGGTAATAAGGCCAAAGCGCCACTAAGGTATTACTTATTATATGTACCTATTCAATATTGTTTGTAAATGTCTATGTAAAGGACTTTAACGGGCGTAAATAAACAAACAAATAATGCTTCTTGTACCAATAGGAATGCTTTCCGAAAACAATGGAAAACAGATTTTTTATATATTTTGCAAGAATATTCGAGAACCTGAACATTTATTTCTTGAACAATATCACACTATTTCTGGCCTTAGATGGTAGAAAATTTTGTTAATACCCTACAACAAGTTATTATTTGTTTTGTTTGGTAAATGTAAAAATGAAATAAAACACTGGATACGTTATACAGGGAGATCTGAAATAGAAAATATTTTAACACCAAAACTACTCAACTGCACTTAAAACACCGTAACTTAATTTTTTTTCTGCAATCACATCAAATTAATATAATTTATAAATTCTTTAAAATATTGGTACTCACTTCGTGGCGTCATTATTAATACATGAATTAAAAATTACTTCGTAATCACCACTTTGTTTATATATACATATCAACATGTTTCGAAAGCGAACCTTTCTTCATCAGGAATATACAGAGTACTAAAAAATAATAATGTCAAGTATAGACAGACGATAAACATAGAACACAATAATGTAAGAATATACAAATTACAATCTTAAATAAAATTGATTAAAGTGGGTAAGTAATTAATCAAAAACGTTAGTAACGAATTATTATAAAACATTAAATAATAAATTTACATTAGAAATTAAAAAGAAATTATTTTTATTATTAATAGTAAAATGAAAATAACTTCAAGAGTTAGCCAGTTAAAAAATATATATTTATTTGTTAATCAATTATATTTAATTGAGTATTAACAATTTTTCTAATTTCTAAAATTTCAAATTTGTCTAATTGAAAACCGGTTGTATATTTATGTCATTTTTTAAATCTTTATTTATATCAAAATAATGATTTGTTTTCAAAATATAGTTGGCAAATTCAGAAAAATTATTATTACATAAACATCTAATGTAATAATTAACTGTAATATTTAAATTTATGATGAGGAAAGCTTCGCGTTGAAACATGTTGATAGGTATATATTAATAAAGTGGTGATTCAAAGTAATTTTCAATTCATTTATTAATATAATTTAATTTCATATTTTGTAATTTTTTATGTTATAAAAAAAAAGATAATTAAACATTTTTTAAAGAAATGATTATATGTTAAAACACCTATCTATCAGACACACTATACGAGTATATATTAAATACTATATCTATTAAGCACCTATCTATCAGACACACTATACGAGTATATATTAAATACTATATCTATTAAGCACCTATCTATCAGACACACTATACGAGTATATATTAAAAACTATATCTATTAAGCACCTATCTATCAGACACACTATACGAGTATATATTAAATACTATATCTATTAAGCACCTATCTATCAGACACACTATACGAGTATATATTAAAAACTATATCTATTAAGCACCTATCTATCAGACACACTATACGAGTATATATTAAATACTATATCTATTAAGCACCTATCTATCAGACACACTATACGAGTATATATTAAATACTATATCTATTAAGCACCTATCTAAACCTCCATCCATCCATCCTCCATCCATCCTCTCTGCCTACCCCTGCGGGGAAACGGCGTGATGGTTAGTTAGTTAGTTAGTACCTATCTAAACATTTACCAGCACCGGGCAGTGCAGACACGTACAGTGGCAGGTACGGCACAGAAGGGAGTTTTCACATTACACCGTACTTGAATGTGTTCGTGGATCATTTGAGCAAGTAATTTTACTGAGCCTGCCACTTTACGTGTCTCCACTGCGCGGTGCTGGTAGATGCGAATCGAACGATATTAAAAAAATAACAATTTGCGCGATATCTGCATTTTAAAGCACTTGCAATAAATGTCCAAAACAGACCGGTGACAGGAAAATTCAAATTCCGTCATTAAACCCAATATTTAAAAAAAAAAAATCGTTTTTTTTTCCTGCCTGGTAAAAGTCATTAATTAACTCTGATAAAAACAGCCTAGAAAACAACCTGCAAAACACTTCAGCGAATTCAATAAAAAAAACTGAAGTGTTCGAATCCTTTTAAAGCTTTTTATCTTAAAGGCTCAAAGGTATAAGCGAAGCTTTTTGTACTCAAAAACCTTTTCCATTTTAATAAAATATGATTTGATATTTCTTTGACACGGGAAAACATAATTTTTTCCGTAATTTCCATTGGAATCAGTGCTCTATAATGTTATTGCGGTCCTACTCTAAAATGTTGAATTTATTGTTTTTCCAACATTTTTTAAAAGTACGCTGAATTTATTGTTAATATAAATCAGTATTCATTGCTTATAAAGTAAATGTTAAGCTATTAAGTTAAATAATCACTGCGAATACAGTTTCAAAAGGATCATACTTTCATCTCTTGTTTTTCAGTAAATTTATCTCCTGGGAGTTCAGTTGATTACGTTTTGAAGAAAAAAAATGTATTAGACGTATCCACCTGATACTAAATTGCTGAAGGCGCGGGCGTTCATAATTTGACTTTTTTATTACATGATCGTAAAAATACGGACTTATCAACAGACGCGGTTTATTCAACAATTCAACAAGGGCACTTGGGGCACGTGCCCTACCCAGATTTTTGATAAATTGTGTCTTTAATTTATTAGGTAATATTAACGAATAATCCGTGGCGTGCGTTACTCCTTGGCCATGGGTAGAATGTTGCTTTTCAGGAGTTGATAATCACCATTCATAGTGAAACCCCGATCGTCGAAAAATGCGTAATATTGACACAATGCAGTTTTCATTTGTTGACCGTTTATCAATTGTACTGCCGGTTAGATTATATTGATCCTCGTCCGATCACCGAATTCGGCGCGGTCAATATTCGGATATGTGAGCGCTTGGGAACGCCGCGTGCTGTTGGGTTATTTTTTTGCCCTCAACCCAGCATGCATAAAGATAACACAGGGGCCTAGGCACATAATTTTTCATCTGATATTTAAAAAAAATTATATAATACGGAAAGCAATCCTCCTTGAAAGAATTTTAAATTATTGTATTATAAAAACTAATTTATAATTGTGTTACTATATTATTATCTATAACAAATTGGTGTTTTTCATTACCGACATTATTCGTATATTATTATTTCGTTCTAAAGGATCGATCTGCTAATTATTTGATGTTGGCTTGAAAATTTCCCACAAATGTCTAGAATATTGGCTTTGAAATATTTCCACAGATGTCACTCACCAGTGTCAAAAAACGGTCAATTTATGAAAAAGTGTAAAAATAATGATTACAATGTAATATCAATATAACCCTTTTTGAGCAAAAAATACTTCCACTAACTAATATTCCTTGTGATCCAGCTTTTGGATATGAGAAGAGTCGATCTAGGGTTCATTTTGGAGTGATTTGCTCTGCTTGCGCGATGATCCCATAAGATAAAGCTACGGGAATACTATATTGAGAAAGATAGTTTTTTTTAACATGAATGGAACCAGGTCAGGTTGCAACTGAAGACACAAAAATAGTTTTTAAAATAGACACATTTTATAAAATTATTAAGAATTACTTTGTGTACACCACTGCTTAATATATAAGTATCAAGTCAAATACAAAAAGTAATCCTTCCTAGTTTTATTTATAATGGCATTACAAAGTAATTGTACATTTATTGAAGAAATATTTTACTATCATTTTAACGATTATTACCAAAAAAACATTTTTTGGTTTATTTATATTAGATTTTTTTTGTTAAATTGTTAGTTTATTTTTACCCTTCATTTTCACAACAATATTATTGCATATTCTGGTCAACATTTTCATGGAAATATTATTTTCTGATGCATAATAAATTACTGCTATACTTGACACATTTGAAAAAGTGCGTAGGGTGAGCTAGGCGTGTAAGTAAAACAGAAAATAAGTAAAAAAAAGGTTCGGCCTTTTTACTAAAACCGAATATTTTGGTAGAATATTAGTTTTGACTCTTTTTATAAATATTTCAAATTTGTTTACCGTAGTCAAAATCATGCGAAATAATCGTGGACGGCAGTGAACTAGGCTGGTGCCGAAATAGGTGTCACAAATTTAGTCGTCGAAATGGTACTTAGGGCAAGCCTATTAATTCTGACGTCAGTGGCGAAATCCATTGCTGACGGGGCACAAATCAAATATGCCCTTGATTTTTGTTATCTGCGCATGCGCTCCCGGTTAAATATTAATGCCCCATACGAATGGGTTTATTATTAATTATTGTTTAGAGTTCATCTTATACCTTCCATGAACCAAGAAACACAATAAATAAGATTTCACAGTGTCGCTCTATATGCTTACAAAGTATTAAATAGTGAACGGTGATTGTTTGTAATAAAATTCTGATTCCCATATTTTTTAAACATATGTATTAAATCTTTACATGTAGCAAACACTTTGTGGGAATACATAATTATAAAAAATAAAATAACTTTGTTTTAATTCCACTTTTTTATTTTTTCATCCAACCGGTTTCGATTCAACCTGAACCTTCCTCAGGAGTGAATAACAATATATTTTTATTCACCCCTGAGAAAGGTTCAGGTTGAATCGAAACCGGTTGGATGAAATAATAATAAAGTGGAATTAAAACAAAGTTATTTTATTTTTTATATGTATTAAATTTCGTCCACGCGCCGCCACTGCTCATCATCATCTTCAGTTCACCACTGCTTTATCTACGACAGTATCGTCCACCTGTTATCCTCAAATGGAAAAATATTTCCAGACCAAGACCATTTGAGTTATGCCATCTGTTACATTGAATTATTTTGTTTGCCGACAGATCGATCCGTTCCAAATATATGTATATTCTGTATAACTGGCGTTCAGCTTTTGACGCAGGCCTCTTTCAAAGTAGTAAAGTTGTATTTACATTTTTTTTTTGATAATATTTTTTAAATTGCCTTTCCCTCATTGCCTCACTGTACTAGAAAATTCCTCGAGCTGTGCTGTACACTCACGGCCGTTCTTCCCAACCCTACTGAGCAATTGTTGATTCGAAATTTTACCTCAACACTGATCAAATGTACAGATACGCTCTTCCCAACGAAATTCTAGATCAAATTTACGATCAATTTAGGATATCGATTTTTGTGGATTAAGTTCCCCTCAACAGATGACTAGTTATAAAAAGTATCAACAGGGTGAACAAATGTCAGTGAAATGTCAAATGTCGTTATTCGTTTATAATCTATTTGTCGCGAATCAAATATTGAATGACAAATATTTATTTCCGTTTTCGAATGTCAAACCATTGTTTGTATGTTTGAAATAGAACCTAACTTATTTTACTTACGATAAGTTATGTGTTTTTTTTTTCATGAAAGAGAAACGTCAAATGTTAAATGTACGTCTATGAAAGTGGGCGGGCACTATTTAATATTATACAAAGTGACCGGGCACCTTTATCGACACTTTTACATAAAAAAAATGTTTGGGAACAGGGAAACAAAACACTTGGCTAATCGCTGCCTCAGATTGATCATTCGAAAAGTTGACACATTTAGTTTCACATTTATCAGCATGGGATAAGAAGTATCTCGAATAGAAGGTAGTTACATAAAATGTGTCAAATGTACAATTCGATGAATTCGTAGGTTCCTACCTATTTGTTTCAAGTGTAGTGGTTTCGTGACTCTCTTGCATGCAATACACGCTGTATTTGATGGTAGTTACAGCTATTCCTCAACAAAACTTTGGAATGAAATGCCACTATCTATTCGAAGATCGACATCACTGTAGTGCTTCATGGAGTTCTGCAGCGAATGGTTGATGACTGCACAGTCAGCCTCACAACAACGTAATTGGTAAATAATTAAATTCAAATGAATTTTTTTTTTGTTTTAAGTCACATAATTTTATTTATTTATATATATTTCTGCATTCGACCGGTTTCGGTTGAACTCATCCTTCTTCAGAAATGTACACATATAGTTTAAATATACCTTACAATGAGTTATTTTGTAAACTTAAAAATACAATAAACTAAAATAAAACAAAATTATTTAACTTTTTTTCTCTTTTTTTATTGTTCTAATCACCTTTATCTCATATAATTATGTTGACTATATTTTGGTTCACGCTTAGAAGAATAATTATTTATAGTCGCTCCTGTATTTTTAGCCCATAATTTATTCCCATAAATTGTGGCCTAAAATATAACCATCATATAGGGCACCCATAAAATCACCACGTGAACAATATGGATAAAAACAGAATGAAATTCTACGGTTTCACGTTATCCCATAATATTGTTTATTGCCCGTAACTTGATAACGGGTCGTTTGTTTTATATCACCCCCGATATAAAAAAAAGAAACTAAAATCATTTTATTTTTTTAATATTATGCAGGATTAACCATAGACAAAGACATGTCCGAGGGAAATGGTCCCGACTTAGGTGCTGACATTGCAGTCCTCAGACTTTCTCAACCCTTAAAGGTCAGTTTTTAAGTTGCGGTGGGGAATCTTTAAATATTATGCACTATGTACCCAAGACAAATATATGTCCGAGGTAAATGGAAAAAAAAACCACAACAAAAATAATTTTAAATAAAAAAAATTGTTATTAGTCCATACTTATCATTATTTTTAGTAGTCAATTATTTATCATGTAAATATTTACACATTAAATGCAGTGGCTGTAAACAAAGCAATTATTATTACATTCAATTTTTAATTAATAGTTATTTATTTAGATTTAAATACCTCATTGTAATATTTAATCAATGAAGAACATAATATTTACATAACCTAAATGAAACATGAAACCGAAAAAAACAACAGAAAATTAAAAGATATCAGTCGCATCAGGGACTCGAACCCAGGACCTCTATGCCTTTCCGGGGCAACCGCTTTACCAACATAGCTAATGAGACCAGTTACGCTTTAGGCGAGAGTTCCCAAGTGAGACCGAGTGCGAGTGTAGTTGACGCGCTCGCCTCGCCCCGCCATCCAGTAATTGTTAGGGGTTATGATGGAGAGGGGGTGCTGGCCAATAGCGTGCATTTCTTTATGACTAAAGGTGAACTGTGTGTAGTTCTATTTAAACATGGCCATTGTATGTCATCCTCCGCTGATTGGCATTGTATGGCCAACTTAATAAATGAGTAGATAAGTAGATCCATACTTATTTGTATATACGTGTTTTTTAAATATTATATTGTGTTTATGGTTCGTTTTTCTTAGTGTAGGCAAAGATTTTAAGCCTTTGTGGATTGTAAGCCACTGGTACTGGCAAATGAAGAACACAGCCAACTACACAATTAAATCTATAAGTACTATACAAAAGTAACTAAATAGATACCTCAACTGCACGATAAAGACGCTCTCTTCCTGAGAAAAGTCATGCCAAATACCCCGGTAAGACATTTCACTAAGATTATAGAGCAAATAATATAACAGAGAACACAATAAAAATTATAAAATATCACAAACCTTATCCAAACAACTTTCTAGGCGAATCGTAAAATGGTGCAGCATACCTGTAACAAAAGAAAATTTGAGTTAGCATGAATAACACATCTAATTTATGGATCTTCATACAGTGAAGATAATATTATGATATTGTATTATTTATGAAAATAATATTGTATTATCATCCCACCGTTCAGCCTCCAGGCTCCTCGTGGACCTTCTTGTGTATAGGGACTGTTGGAGGAATTATACAAATATTTACTTACATAGTATTAAAATAACCTAATTGTGCCATAAAGCTGGATGATGTTTTATCTAAATTAAAAAAGGAACTTAAGAACATTTAAATATATATATATATGAATGTCCACCTTCCAACTTAAATTCTTATTTCTTAACAAGCATTTTTTCAAAATTTGTGTTCATAGTTCAAATAATTTTCAGAACGGAATAAGGCTCGGAATCTGAAAGGGCACGTGTTACCTTATACGTACGCAGTTTTTTCGTTTCGCACTAAAGCCGCTCCCACACGGCTTGGCGTGAAAACAACACCTCCCAAAATAAAATAAAAATAAGAAAAATATTTAAAAAAAAACGCACTATTGGTACTTTTGTAATAATTTATATACAATAGTGGTGACGCATACCCGTGTGCGATCTCACGCAGTACGACATTGCCCGCATTCTGGCGAACCGACCTGCTAGAGAGCGGCCTAAATTCAGGCAGAACCCACCCACCAATCAGAGGGGGTTTAAGTATTTAGTAGTTTTAATCATTTTTATATAACGGTTTTTACAATTCTACGTACATTTTCACGTATATTAAAAAAACTCATATATTTAGAATCAGCATTTGTTGAAGCTATAATACTTTTCACAGGAGTTCCTTATTGGATTATTTGATTAATCGTAGCTAATGGCATCGTCCAGATTGAGCCGCACAATGCACTGAGACACTCACAACTAGCAAGTAAGGCAATTAATACTTGAACAATTATGGAAAGGCCCAATTACACCACCCGATTTCAAACTCTTTATTCTGCCCTTTTGACGACTTAATTATTTATTTGCTAGTCGGGAGCAGCTCAGTGTGTTGTGCGGCTTAATCTAGATGAAGCTAATGACATAGAATTTTGGGAAAATATTTGTAAACAGAATGGATTACTGTACACTCTCATAAATCACACCAATCACACCAAACCACAACAAATACCGGCAATCAATTATCGTCAAAGTAGAGTGTCGGCTTCCACTTACTACTTACACAATAGTAAGCTCAATTCCTAGCTAACATTATTAGATACTTAGTATTAGGGGCTATTTAACCACATCTCAATAAGTTATCAATAAGCGCTATTTGTAAAATAGAAATATATTTGCGTTTCACATACTTTCAATAACGCTATGTGCCATATAAAGTTCCACATAACTCGACTCGACTTTACTCGAGCTCGAATCGACAAATAGCGGTTATTTATCAGATTTGATGGCGTCAAAACACTCAAAACATCAAAATATTCTGACAGCTGCTGGTGAAGTGAGCCGATTATTTAAAATATTACGGTTATTTTTGAAGATTTTGCAATAATTGAAGAAATAGAAGATGTTGAAACGCAAGACGGGGATGCGTAAACCACAAGAGCTTGTGTAAATTTGCTGAAGGTTTTGGATAACGTTGTCTTGATGTTATCCAAGATCAAATAATAGACAAAAATTTCCGAGGACTACTCGGTATGTAATTATATACGCCCTCAAAATATATTATGGAATATTTTTGTTTAATTACATCATTGTAAACGATGTACGTGTTCAACAACAAAACATAAATAAACAATGTTGTATTTACTTTGAATAATATCAAAATAAAGACCGCTTTTCACGGGAGTGTTGGTTGTTTCGACGTTTGTTATTCCATAGAATTCATAGAAACACGGAATAATAAGTAGACAGGCGTTGCAGCAGACGGTATAGTGGTTTGAAAATATCGATGTTGCCAATAACTACTTGCGACCGTATTATTTGTGGTGAAACGGTCGCCAATTTATTGGCCTGTTATTCATATGATTAAAGATTATTGAGGTATGGTGAAATCGCCCCTTAGTGATACTATTCAAACGTTGAACTATTATTCCTATAAATATATTATATTGGAAAAACACATTTTCAATCTGAAAGAAGTGCAAAATGCGATTACCTGACAAAATACCTTTCGAATGATATTTCATCAAACCCGTACACGTATTAAATGACAAATTTTTTAAAAGTGGTATAAAGTCGTTAAAACTTTGAAAAAATGCCCCAAAACGTAATCTAACCTAACCTAACTAATGTAAATAAATATTTAATGTATTTATTTTTTAATTCATACACGTTTTTTAATTAACAAAAAGATTAATTAGATTAGGTTTTCGGGCTAGGTTTCATTTTTTTCCCCTTTTTTACTGTATATACCTTTTAAAGAGTGTGTCGATTCATACGTGTTTTAAATTATCACTCACCATTAAATCGACTAAATATGGAATCAACATAATAAAACGCATTGCATATACACGGTGTCCAGAAACTAGTGGTACAAGCGGAAACTGGTGAATCTAAAAGACACAGTAAACTTTTTTTTTCGATCTAAGAGCATTTAAGTTTTTTGTTTGCCTTTTTCAATTTGTTTCCAAAACTTTTTGAAAAAAACTTTCTGAATTACACTGTTTTACGTCGGATTACGGTGAATTCACATGAATTTCGGAAATCACAGAGAAAATACGATAAATAACCCTTAACTTAGTTTAGATTATATTTAGTACAAGGAAATTATGGTTATTGACGGTATTTTACGGTGGATTACGGTGAATTCACATGAATTCCGGAATTTGCAATCAAAATACGGCAAATAACCGTTAAGTTTGTTTAGATTATTTTAGATTATTATTTTTTAGATTATTTTTTTTATAAATTACGGTGAATTACATCATTTTACTGTGAATTCACATGAGTTTCGGAATTAACAGAGAAAATAACATAAATAACCGTTAACTTTGTTTAGACTACCTTTAGTAAAGTCCAAACTTGTTCAAACTTGTCCAAACTTGTAAACTTGTTCAAGCCTTTACACTTGTCCAACCTTGTCCAAACTTGTAAATTTGTCCAAACTTGTAAATTTGTCCAAACTTGTAAACTTGTTCAAGCCTTTACACTTGTCCAACCTTGTCCAAACTTGTAAATTTGTCCAAACTTGTAAACTTGTTCAAGCCTTTACACTTGTCCAACCTTGTCCAAACTTGTAAATTTGTCCAAACTTGTAAATTTGTCCAAACTTGTAAATTTGTCCAAACTTGTAAATTTGTCAAAACTTGTCAACTGGTCCAAACATGTCAACTTTTCAATCATGTTAACTCTTGCAAACTTGCCAAGCTGATCAAACTTGTCAAACTGGTAAAAACTTCTCAAGTTTTTACAAGTTAAAAAAATTAGAAAATATTTTAACATTTTTGAAAGTTTTTACAAGTTTGACAAGTTTGGACAAGTTGACAAGTTTGGATAAATTGAGAAGTTATAACCCAGGTTAACCAGTTTGCCGTTAACCTTTTCAAACATTTTACACTTGTCAACTTGTCCGCAAGTTTGACAAGTTTGACGAGGTTGACAAGTTTGCACGTGTTAACAAGTTTGACACGTTGAAATGGTGGGGCCAGTGGACAAATTTGAACAAATTTACAAGTTTGGACAAGGTTGGACAAGTTTGTATAAGTCGACAAGTTTGTAAAAAAAAAAAGTTTAAAAAAACTACTGTAGTTTGGATTACGCTTCAACGCATTTTAAAAGGAAATAGACAGGTGATAGAAACCCTGTAGCGATCGAATGTTTTGGATTTGTCCACAAAATTTCCAATTTGAATTCCTCGAAAAAGCTGAAAAAAAAAAAATATATTAACCATTCCAAATGTGATGTAGATTTACTGTTGAAATTAATCATTTTCTATTGAAACTAAAGTGCAAATGGGTAGTAATACAACAGTTAATCAGGTTAATAATATTTTCTGAACACAACAGACTGCCTTTATTGTCGATTTTGTTAGTACTCTTATGTTACTCTAACATGTTGCGTTTATAGCATTCGCTGGACCCCAAGTTAAATATATCTTATGACGAAAGCCAACGAAGTCCCATTATCTTTTGGAAGATCTCATCATTGAATTCGACAACATTTAACAGACGGTTAAATTCTGGGACATTTAGGAAAACATTGGGAAAATCCAGAAAATTTAACTAAATCACACCCATCGCTCCTAAATTCCAATGGCATAGGCGAAAATCACATACGGTAATATAATACATATCGCCAACTATTTCGTCTACTGTTATAAATGTTCCTGGAGGGACGAATGCACTCTTTCAGGGCACTTCTTCGCCACCTCATGGGAAGCTTATGGTGCATAGTACGCCAAAGGAAGAAAACCATGGCTGCCTGGAGTCCCCCGTGATGGCTCTCTGGAGACGAGAGATCGTCAGACATCCAACATAAACGTTTTTCATTTCGTATTTATTCATATTTTTTATATAATTTAATTAAATATACATATTTTTTAATGTGATATCTTTTGTGTTATTATTGTAACATATATAATTTATTACATTGCACTACCTCGGCATGTCTTCTGGAATAAAGTATTATTATTATTAAATAAATCTATCAGTTGGTGTGAATGCTAAATGGCACATTGTTCAGACATCACACTAGTGGCAATGCCGTTCATGTAAATATCTCGGGAGATTGTTTCCTGCGGCAAGGAGGTACGATTCATATTCGTCTTTGGCAAGTTGACGGATTGTCGGTAATGCTAAATAAGGACTACATCGTAATCCGAAACAAACAAATAAATTCATATGTTTGTAGGGGATCATTATCGTGACATCTATAAACGATCCATTGGAACCGCCGATGATCTGCTTTAACTAAATTTTGAAAATTATTTGAAAATGGCGGCGAATGTTTTCAACTATTTTACTTTGAATTTTTAATTATTAATTATTTTTATTGAGATTTAAAAACCTCATTTTAATATTTAATCATGCGACTGAAATCTTTTTATTTTCTGTCGTTTTTTTTCCGTTTTCATGTTTTATTTATGTTATGTTAATATTATTTTCTACAATGATTATATATTTTACTTCCCGCAAAAATACAATTTCATTACTTACTAGCGAAAGTACCTCATAATCTTAACAGAATCAACACAAATTCAATTTATCCGCAACCATAATTACCCCTTTCTCATCACAATACAAATGTTTTTGCCATTTTCACATTGAATAATAGTTCCCATTAAAAGAGCCACGAATTGGAGAAACTGCAGTCGGTCTTGGCCGCATCGCCTCTACATGTATTTCTGTACCATGTGCATAATTATGAAACCAGAAAATGTAAATAAAATTAGATTACCGCATATGAGAAAAACAGAATGACTAAATGTATAGAAGATTGAAAATGTATGATGAGATGCCTGAAAGTTTTGAAGAACGAATATGTTTAAAAATAATTGTTATTCTTACTGTAAAATTATAATTAAAAAAACGATTAAATTTAAGCTAGTACGTATTAGTTTATATACATAAATGTAATATGAACTAACTCATTAAATAATACTTTTTAAAAATGCAAAAAAAGGATGTTTTTTTTAATGCAATTGTTTTTTCCTTCAACAACTCATTAGGAAAATATTTCCCTTGTGTAATATACATACTAGTTTTTCAATTACAATTCTAATAGTTATTGAACAATTGAAAAACATGAGTAAAACATTGTGAACTGTTTAATTTTTCAAGGTTACGGAGTTCACTACGGAAATGACCTTGTGGACAGAAAATAGGTGCGTTCATATTACATTACGTGTACTTCACAAAAATCCTATTATAACTATATAACCACAAAAATACTGCATGGTATAGTGGACTACTTGCAATAACATGGTCTAAGCCAAACGGCCTCCATGGTCGAGAGGTAAGGCTCTCGACTAGGAATCCGAAGGTCGCGGGTTCAAATCCCGGCGTGCGCAAGTAAATTTTATTTAATTAATTTGTCTTGTTTCACAATTAATTAATTAAAAATAATATATGGTATATTTGCGCACGTTCCATAGTGGAAGATACTCTCAGTATCGTCCTGGTGAAAGACCACCATTCAGAATTGAAATGGTTTTTAGTCGTATTTGGTGACCAGATCTAAATAGCCAGGTATTTCCCTACCTTCCTCTTCCCCTTCTCCTTCCCCTCCCTAATACTATCAGCCTCACAACATTCCCCAATTGGGGATGCCATAGTCTCACTGGCTCCAGACGGTTGGGTCTCTTGTGCGGTATTCACATAAAAAAAAACTAGCGTAGCAAGTAGGGAACATCTTTACCTATAAACTCCCTTATATAATATTATTTGTGTAAGTAACCAATGATCTATGCGTAATGTAAAATGTTGTTGAATACAAATAAATCTATCTACATATCCATCTATCTAACTAACAATTTCAGAAGCAATATGTTACGTAAATACCATAATGCCAGATCTCATCGTTCTAGACTTAATAAGACATGCAGATAATTTGTTTTATTATTAAGATAAAGAAATTACGATATTAATAATTTTATTTGTTTCAGATAATAATCAATCGGCATTGCAATAAAATGCATCACACTAGCAGATCATGCATGCAGTTTTTCTGCTTTATGTCTTAACGCGTCAAAACATTTATTCTCCGAAGCTGCAGGAAAATTATATCAAAAAAGAAAAAAAAAATAGAGAAATATGCGAAGGTTCAGATTGGTCTCTTTATGTATTACAGTTAATGCATTTCCAAGCCGCGTTTCAGTTATGAGCGATCTTCCACCAGACGATTTTGAGAGTATATTCCACTCTCACTTTGAAGGGAATCTATTCATAAAACGAAAAACTTCCCTGAATATATCCAGCTCCACCGAAGAGAGACCGATATAAGTGTCGTTCAAACTTAGCGTCCGAAGTAAGCTCAATTTTTCCTTACTTCCGTTGTAATTGATCAACCATTTTAAAATATCTGAGTCCTTCGCACGGAGATCCGGTAGTGAAATGATAAATGTTTTTTTAATCAACAATGTCGTGTATTAGTCGACAGTTGCTAGCACGACAGTTGATCCACTGAAAATGAAAAGAACGGCAAGGGGTCCACGCGGATAAAAAGTTTGGGAAAGTATGGTCAACACGATAGATAGATGCGTCAGCATAGAGATCGAAGAGCAATTTTTTTCTGACATCATTTACCGAAACAGTATTTGGGGGCCTTAGGTATGTTGAAAAACAAATATTAATATACTAATTTTTTTTCTTCAATTTATTTGAGAAAACATATAGTTGTATACATATTTTGATTCATTGACTCATGTTGCTTAGTTCCATTCACCAGTGAAGTTTCCGCTAATAAAACAACATATGAAAAACGTTAGTGAATAATAAATTCCAAAAAAAAAAACAACAACAACAACATATTGACAGTTCAATTGAAAAAGAAAATAATAAAAAAAGTTATCAATGCATCTAATTCTACGAAACACTAAATAAAACAAAATAAACAAAAATACATATAGATAAGATTAAATCAAATTACGTAATATTAATATCTCGATCTGGATAAAATCAAAAGGAACAGATTTTTTTCCATGATTTAATTAAACCAAATCAAACTTAACAACATTTACATTAAATATAAATAATTAATTATCATTTTTGTCTTTCTCACTATATTTTTTATTTTATTATTATTGTTCGTGAAACATGAATGTACAATCATTTCACAATAATAAAATATCATAAATACGTGAACACCTCACACCAGTACAGGTGAGTCGTTCACGATATGCTATTACTTATTAGTAATTCACAGTACATACACATCATTCTATATAATAATTGCTTTTATTATAAAAATTGTTTGTAAATAAATAGAAATGAATAAATAAAATCAATAAAAAGAATACATCATAAAATAATAAAACAACGTGGTACACAAAATAAATTAAAGAAAAACAACATAATAAAAATGAAACTGAGAAAAAGTATTAAAATAACTATAAGATCTATAACGCACAGAAGAGATAGGGTAGACATAATTAAACTTGAATAAACACTATTTTCTTTTTATTACGCATTTATTATATTCTCCCAAGGATAAATGGAAAATATCAGCATCTGAAAAGATGTTGTTGTATTTTGTGAATGTTCTTCTGAAAAATGATTGTTATGAGTTTTGTTTTGAGAGATTTTGAGTGTGGGATGTGGAATAGTTGATTTGAGCTTGAGCTTCGTACTGGACAGTGGAAATGAATGTTTTCTAGATTCTAGAAGGCTGTAATTATCAAAAATCGGGTTTTCTTTCAAATGTTATAAAACAAATTTCTAGGGATTAATCGTTCAGTGTCCGGCTCATATACACGTGGCACGTTAGCTCATTGGGCAAAGTGGGTAGCTACCCCTGATAGATCGATATTCCGCCGCAGGTAGTAACGCGGTCACCGCTTCCAGGGGATGCGATCCGCAGCTGTTTACGTCGGTACCTTCTAAACTAGGTTTCGGCCATGGACAGTGGTCACCCTTTTCCATCAATCCATTTTCCGATATGTCATAATATGTCAGAAGGTGTAATGCAAAGTAAACGTTTTTCCCAAGAGAGGGATGGTACCGTTTTGAGGCGCTGACATTTCATTTAATTTATCTTTTAATATCAGAACAGAATCATGTTTTTGTGTGATTTTGAACAAGAGTCCCTACTGACTGAAGCAGGAGGAATTATGGGTGACCGGATAGTTCAACGCACGTATGAATAGGCACACTTTTAATATCAGAACAGAATCATGTTTTTGTGTGATTTTGAACAAGAGTCCCTACTGACTGAAGCAGGTGGAATTATGGGTGACCGGATAGTTCAACGCACGTATGAATAGGCACACTTTTAATATCAGAACAGAATCATGTTTTTGTGTGATTTTGAACAAGAGTCCCTACTGACTGAAGCAGGTGGAATTATGGGTGACCGGATAATTCAACGCACGTATGAATAGGCACACTTTTTAAAAGTGATATAATGTAATTAAAAGTACAAAAAAAATCTATCCCGAAAACCTAATCTAATCAAACCTAATTAATATGTAAATATATATATATATATATATATATATTTTAAATAAAATATACGATTAATTACTTTAGGTTAAATGGGGGTATCGGGCTACTTTTAATTACTTTATACCACTTTTAAAATGTGTTCCGATTCATACGTGTGAGCAGTCATGGAATCGGAATTATGGTATTAATTTTTTTTTAATATTGCGAGACTTATTGTAACGTAAGTGCGACTGACGTCTTGTATGATAGAGATAGCATAGAGAGCGAGAAGAAAGTATTACGAAACCAGTTTCAACGGTTGTCTAATATCCCTTCTTCTGGTACTTAAAATAATACATTGTGTAATTACAGTTACAAATTAAATTTGTCATCTCAGTATCTTGTGATTTTATCTGAGAAACGGGAAGTGATCATCCAGCAGTAGGAAGACATGAATGACGATGATTATAATATTATTCTACCTTTACTAGCCGGCTGCGCTCATGATATTCATATCGCATCCAGTATCAGGGCATATATTCTCCAAGATAAAATAAGATTTAAAAGCTTCAGAGCTCATGATGGAAATAATACAGGGAGCTAAAAATAGTTGTGTTGAAATTAAACAATATTGGTTTTTGTCTTATTTTTACAGCACCCAAATATACACTTTGCAGGTTAGTAACTCAAGAAATACTACGAATGATTCATCAGTAAATTCTATACGGTTAATTAGGAAAATGTACAAGGTTTCAAAAGCTAATAATCCTTACCCTGTAATATTTTTAATTCCATACGAAATACGTAATAGAGTTTCAGGTAAAACGTTCAAAATTGCTTTCACTGGTTTTCAAACTGCACCTGTTTTCAGACGTTTTGGGATGTACTCGTATTTCATAGAATTTAAAGTTTGAGGATTATTGTCTTTCGAAACCTTATACATTTTTCTAACTACCTGTATAGAATTTCCAGATAAATATGCTTGAGTTAGCAACCTGCAAAGTGATATTTAGTGACATTTGCAATTTATAGCAGTTGCGTTTACTGAGAAATTCCCAATTGAAAATTTTGAACATGTTTCATAATGCCAGACTCACCTTTCTAAAGTTGTTGCTGCTGCTTCATACAAACGCGTTTTCATTATATAACAGAATTTTTTTTTCCAAAAATATGCTTGTAAGTCTGATTTGGTTGTCCACCCCTGAACCCCCATGTTCAATGTGTACATACGAAGTGCACTCCTGATGTTTGCCCGTGTTCAGTGCCTGAACAGACTGAACTGTTTATCAAATGACGGTGCAACATTATATGGGCGTATGTTCCCATTATGTATGTGCCTACTACTATTGCTTGCATCGCATTAACGGTAATGGCCGGTACAGCACGGTTTACATGGGCAAGGGCCGGGAAGGTAATCAATGAGTGGATAAGACGATAATTAATGGAATTGGACGCTATATAATGTAGATGCATTGGAGACAATATTAGTATTTAGCAAATGAAGGTTTGATAATGTGGTCATATTACAGAGATTATAATCTAATTGAAGTAATTGAGGGCCTGAGGTGTATCTGTGGTAAAATCATGTAATGATTTTGTTATTATTTTAATACCGCACAAGAGTTCCAACTGCTTTCAATTATCCGGAGTCAGTCGGACTATGGTATCCGCAAATAAATTGGGATGAGTGAGGCTGAGGGGCTGGGGAAGGGGAGTAGATGGGGAGAGGAAGGTTGGGGATTCAGATTTGGTCACCAAACACGCCTAAAGTAATATCAATCAACTCTCGATTCTGGATGGTGGTCTTTCACTAGGACGATAATGAGAGTAGGTACCAGTGGCGTGCATGACATAAAGGCTGAAAATCTGTGCATACCCTAAGAAAAGTGAACTATAAAAAAATAATTTTTTATCGTTTTTTTTCTTCATGAATTTTGGTAAGGAACTTGTACGGCCACAACAATCAGCGATGGATGATAGTAAATTTCATTTTTTATTCAATTTATTTATTCACCTGTTTTTTTTTTTAATATTCGAAAAAATGTGATCTTACTGGGGTACCCCCTTCTAAGGTCACATTGTACATGGTTTTTTGTAGAATTAGATTATTTTTTCAAAATGTTTGTGAGTATATAGAGTGAAATTCAATGTAAATATTGGTAAACAATATAAAAAATATACCGAGAGAAAAATTATAAAGCAACGAAGAAACAAAAAACTCTTAAATCTATAAGAAAACATAACTAACTAACTAACTAACCATCACATCAGTTTCCTGCATTCACCCTTCTTTCAATATCCCTATCAGTCTTTCCATCTCTCGTAAACATACTTCCCAAATACACAAACTCATCGACCTGCTCCAAGTATTCATCATTCACAACTATATTGAACACTGTTTTCGTATTCTCTCTTTCAAAAGAAACATAAGATGACCAGTAATCCTTATTAGGTTGCAACAGTGTATCTACGAGTATATTCTTTCTTCCCGTGTCCATTATCCATGTCGTAATACTTCTTTTGGAAGTTGGTTATTTTTTTACCTCATATCCGAACATGAAAAAACTACACACAGCCTATCTTTGGTCATAGAGCAATGCTCAACACTGGTATTTACTACTCTGGAGATCAAGTTATAACAATAAGGTTTCGTTGGTGTGCAGCGTTTTATTTAAATAAAATTAATAATAAATACTTTGTGTACACTACTGTTCAACATAGCTTAATAAACTTCCGTTATCAGGATACACAGTACACAAAATAAACATATTAAACAGTGTATTAAACAGTGGTGTACACAAAGTATTTCTTATTAGTTTTATTAATAATGACATCACGAAGTAATTTAACTTTTACTGAAGAAATTTATAGTTAAATAAATTAATTAAATTAATTGATAAACTAAAGTTCTTACAAACTTAAGACAAGATTTTTGTGCATAGCGCAAAGGGTAACAATTATTTTTTTATAAACAATAATTATTAGCCTGAAACACTCATCCAAATTGAAAAAAACCTTTCCGAACAAAGATAAATGTCAATAAAAACAGTAATTATTGAATGAAACACTAGTATATATTGATTAACTTGGCGGGTTTGCGATAAGCCGACGTAGCTCAGAAGGGTGCAGGTTCGAGTCCTGTCAAGCGACATTTATCTTTGCTCGGAAAGGTTTTTTTCAATTTGGATGAGTGTTTCAGGCTAATAATTATTGTTTTTTTATAAACAATTAATTATTAATCTCATCAAATTGAAAAAACCTTCCGGAGCAAAGATAAATGTCGCCGGCAGGACTCGAACCCGCACCCTTCTAATGTCCGGTCAGATGCTCTACCGTTGAGCTACGTCGGCTTATTTTTTACAAAGGTTTTTTCAATTTGGATGAGTGTTTTAGATTAATAATTATTGTTTATAAAAATAATAATTGTTACCCTTTGCGCTATGCACAAAAATCTTGTCTTAAGTTTTTAAGAACTTTAGTTTATCAATTAATAATAATTATTGTTTTAAAAAAAAATAATTAATTAAATTTTACTTTGTTATCACCACTTTATTAATATATACACGTCAACAGAATACTAAAAAATAATTATGTCAAGTATAGAAAAATGATAAACATGGAATAATGAAAGAATAGACAAATTATAAACATGTTGATATGTATATATTAATAAATTGACGCCACAAAGTGAATACCAATTATTTATTTAAATGTTTAAGGAGTCTAGGGTTTTTTTAATATCATCATGGTGAAAAAGTTGCAACCTTTTTCGTAGTGTTTATTTTGTAAATTTATTTATGTAGACAATATTATGAATTTAAACAAGTTTTTCACCACCCACACCCCCCGAGGTAAGCCTCTAGGGTGGCATGGAAGTTTGCGAAGGTGGATTACATTAACATATAATAATGAAACAGTGTTTCAACATGAGTAGATGCATAGTTTAAAAAATCTCAATTGCAAGTTATGCATATTTTTCAAATCGTCCCGCTTTTGAGTTTTAGCTGAAATTAAGTGTGGTTTTAAGTTTACGTTTTATCTTTGTAATTTCCTGATAAATAAACATCTCGATATGTTGTTAAACACTATACGATCTTGTAATGAAGATGTAATTCCGAAAATAGTGTAAGGATGGCAAAAATATAATGAACTAGATTGAGAAAGGGGAAATTCGATGATTGGGATATATGTTGAGGATATGGACGGATAAAGGTGAATCAGGAAATAAATGACGAGTAAGTACGATGATAGAAGAATAAACTCAATTAATAAATCTAAGTAAATGATCAATTGACATATCTATTTTTAAAAGAATTCACAATATACATTTGTTACTTTATGTTAATTTTTTGCTACCGGTTTCGACACATCCTTGTAATCCACTGGCGTTCTTACAAAAATTGATCAAACAAATAGCCAAAACGATGCCTTGTATGAGAAAATTATATAGGGTGTAACAGCACGTACCCGATAAACGTTAAACAGTGGCTCCTGGGTATATTTGGAGTAATAATGTAAAAGAAGATTTTATATCAGGTGAATTTCGCTTGTTTAAAAAAATGTTTTTATTTTCAAATTCAATCAAAACAAAAAAAATCACATGTCTTTGGTAATTCAGCCGAGTAACTGCCCAACCCACCACCCCAACCCTATTTATCCAATCATCAGGGCATCACAGATCTTTAACACGCACTACTCACGATTTTACATCTTTAACTCTGCACCACACTGCATAAAGTGACACCGGCGATCTATCGAGCCTTTATAATTTCAGATACCTATTCATACTCATACTACCACCAGTCTATTAACTTTCTTCTTTACATACATATACACTATTTTTTCTTATTCTTTTATTAATATAAAATCACACACATACAGTTCATAGAGATCGACCCCCCCCCCCACCCTACTCCCTTCCTTTCCAGACCCCCTAACAAATTACATGTAACTTCTAAATTTATATTTCTGCTTTATTTTGTATACTTACCTTTTTAAATTTATTTTAATTTCTTCGAAAATCACTAGATTCACTCATATATCATAATACCCACGTGGAAACCTGTAAATGGTCAAATTTACATTGCTTATTCATTATACTTCATTTTTTTATGTAAAGATAAACAAAAAAATTAAATAAATTAAAACACCTACCTTTTTGTTTTTGTTTTTAGATTAAACTAAATTACCAGTTTTTTTGTTGTTGTTAGAAATTGATAAAAAAAAAACACTTTTTTAAACCAAAAACCGGAGACTAAAATTGGCCTAAATTTAAAAAAAAAATTGTTTGAGTTTCTCTGGTACGTACTGTTACACTCTGTATACATACAGGAAAATCATTTTAAAGCGCACCCACTCGCAGTCGCCTTTAGCCCCGCAATAATCCCACTAAGCCAGCAAGATTATCATAGAAATGATTATACTATACATAACATTATTTTAAGATATTTTAATACCATTTTAAAATACTAAAATACCCGAAACATAAAGTCTCGTTCTTCAAACAAACTTATTTGAATCATTAGCTACCCATCAGTCCTTGTCCTTGTCGAAAACGAAAGGGGAATTGAATATTTTGCAAATCCAGGTGAGTTTTCAAGCACATAAGAGTCGGAGAATGGTGTGAGATTTAATTTCCTGGGTAACTTTCTGACCAGCACGCCGGTTGAATTATACAGCGTCAAAGCTTTGAAATGGAAGCTTTATTTACACAGCTTTAAGTAACATTACAGAGTAGTTACCGCAAACCGATTTTCTTAACTCACTCCACTAAAATACACGTTAGGAATTTCTAATTAACCGCTAGATAATGTTGCGGAAAGCTTTGTTAGATTTCCTTGCATTATTTCAGCGACCGCAAATTAACTTTTTATTTTGTAAATGCAGTCTCAGCGGCGATATACTCTCTTTAATTTTCAAGAGTGCATGAACCTGCTGTCGTTTTTCCTCGGTTTTATAAATACACGTTTTATTGGTTAAACCCAGTTTTTAATTCTCCAAAGTAGACCAATTTGAATAATACAAAATCGAAATAGATATTAAAAAGTAGCTAAAATGTTCGAGTAATTAAATAGAAGAACAGTGAAACAAATGCAGACATTGAACGCCGTGATTTTTATACATAAAATAAGAAACAACATATTACCAAAATATATTTCTAATAGCATTATTTACATCATGGACATTTACAGACATAATTCAAGAACATGTAAAGAAATTAGACAACCGACAAAGCCAATACGCAAAATAGTTTATTTTATAAAGGGATGAAATGTTATAATGCTCTGCCGGACCCAATCAAATTACACCAATAAATAAATAAACAGATTGTAAAAATCACGTTAAATTAAGTAAGAAAAAATCCATTCGTTATTAAGTTATCATTAGCCACATGAAAATACCGAAAAGTTATAATAATTAGTATATAAGTTATAATTAGTTATTTTGGAAACTTAAATGTACTAATAACTAAAATAAAATCAAACAAATAAGTTTAAAAATAACCTACATATATATGCATTTTTTATTATTTATTGAGTTACTTCATATTACATTTTTACATAAACTAATACATATATGATTACTAATACGTGTATGGGCTGAAGGTTGTTTTTCTCTACCTGAGCAAGTAAATTTTATTTAATTAATTTGTGTTGTTTCACAATTACGTCATTTAAAAAATAATAAATAGTATATTTGCACACGTACCGGGAATTCAGCGCGCAACCTCCGGTTTCGTAGCCATGAATCGTACCACTACACGGAGGCCGTCAAAAAACCTCGAATAACTAACCCCATTAAATGTCAAGTCGCATTTCCCCGCCGTGCTTTACTGTCATGAGAATGCCATTTGTTTTATGTCGGGAAGCAGAGTGCAAATAATATCTTTCCTTTGCATCTCCTGTCCTGCAACGGCCAACTAAACATTCGCTCGTCGTGTGTACGTAATTCTGTCTGAAGTTAACATTACTATCATTTCCCCCGAGATTAACGGAGCTGGCTAGAAGAAATATTTTGTCGATTTTTCTTTGTGATGCACCATCCCCTTGGAAGCGTATCGTCGTCAACAGGAAAATATAACCACCGATCTGGTTAACTTTACGAAATCTACTGAAACATTTATAATTTCTTCAAAAGATACGTAATCACATCATAATTAATAAGAATTACTTTGTTAAAATTACTGTTTTTAATAAATAAATATCTACACGTTTCAGAAGAAAAGGAATCAAGATAATCGACATATTATATATGGTATATTATTTATCCCGGTGAGGGGAGCTTTGCTTTTGAAACATGTGGATATTTATATATTAAAACGGTGATTTATTCAAAGTTATTCTTATTAATTTAATAAATACTAGCTGATGTGTACCCGGCCTTGCTCGGAATTTTTTTTTAATAAAGTTATGAATTCTCGCTTGTCGCTTGGGTACCATAAATCATTTAACAGCGAAAGTAATGCCTTGTGACAACTATTACTATCTCTTTATCATATATCCAAATAATAAAGTTCTTAAGTAGGTACCTACTTGTGGTTTCCATTTTGAAAATGTTCTACCCAAACAAAACTTCTTCTTTTGAATATGTAATCTATGGCTAACCAAAGTGGTATATCTATGGACTAACCTCAATACAACATGGCGGTTCAATGTTTTTCATACTAATTTTAAAACGTTATACCAACAGTTTTACATATTGGATTTCATTCAAACTACTCTCTAAACCTTGCCGGCACTAATAATAACAAAGTGTGCTATTTTCAGCGAAACTGGTCGAGAAAAATCGAGGATAGACAGATAAACATTCATTTTTGTATATAGAGATTTATAAAATCAAACAAAATATTATTTGCACTCCAAGTTATAAGGTTTTTATTTGAGAACATTCTTATGTCTATAACTAGAGCGTATTATTATTTAAAAAAAAAAACAGTTTTTAGTTCCTCCCAGTTAGAATTTTGACACACGAGGTATTTTCCCGTTGACGAAGGTATGCATTATTTACGCTGGAAGAATTATTTCTAGTTCGTAAATCGAATTTACTTTGTAGCTTTCCATAATTATAGTATAAACACATACATTTTTTTTAAACCACTTCAATTTTATATATTTTGGACCGGTTTTGGAAGTACCCTTCAGCACAATTTTAAAATCCCAGTACATTAATAATAATATTGCTTTATTCCATAGATTATTATAATAAAGCTACTTCTTGAGTTACTTCTTCATTGCTGAGGATCGCGTCCCCCACTTCAATATCCCTTGTATACAAGGTTTCTCCACTCTTCGCGATTGAGAACTTCGGACACCAACGTTTCAGACACCTGCTAAATTAGGTCACTCCAAGGCATCGGTGACCTTCCTCTGCTTCTCCTGCCTTCTACTTTGCCAGTGACCATGAGCTTCTCCAGGTTGGAGTTCTCAGTTTAACGAGCATAATGTTCCAAGAATCTGAGGATACGCTGTAGGCAGACAGTTGATAGCCTATTCTGGATGTCAAACTCTTTCAGAATTGATGTGTTTATGCGCCTGGCTGTCCATAGAATCCTGAGCATTTCCTCCAGCACTAAATTTTGAGGGCGTCCATCCGCTTTCTTTCGCTATCTTGAGTGTCCATGTTTCCACACCGTAAAGGAATATGGGGAAAATCAGCGCCCGGACGAGTCTCATCTTGGTGGTCATTGTTACGCCTCTGTCACTCCATATCTTTTGAAATTTGCTCATGGTGTCTTTTGTTTTGCAAATCCTTATTTTCACTTGTTTCACAATCCCCTTCGTCAACTATGTGAGAGCATTTGTTCTTCAAACACAAAAGTGTTTGCCCTGTCGATCACCATTAGTTTTGTTTTGGCTTTGTTGATCAGTAGACCTAGATTACGGCTTTTTATTCTATTTTTGCAAGGAGGCCATTATTTTATTCTTCAGAAGAGGCGATGAGGGTAATGTCACCAATAACACATAAAATTGTTAAAAAAAGAAATAAAATAGTACAAAACATAAAAAATAGCATTAAAAAATAAATTGTGTAACAAAAATTAAGTAGCACAAAAAATTTAATTAAATAGAACAACAAAAAAAAAACAGAATAGTTATAAAAAATACAAAATACAATAAAAAAATGTTAGTTTTAATATTGTCCTGATGAAGTAAGTGTATTGTAAAAACTTATGTAAGCTCTGGCATTATGAAACTTGTAAATATTTTTTGTTCGGGATTTTGAGTTCAAGACAGCATGCAACGTCATTTCCATTGTGAACTACGGTGCTTTGAAATATGAATTTAATTGAAAGGTTAGTACCTATCTGAGTTGACAAATGCATCCATTTCGAACCCAGGTATCGCATCGTGAGTTCATTTTTCTGCTATCAGTACACAATCAAAATTTTCCGCTTTTCATTTATTTTATTTTATATGAATCCCGTACAAAAGTCCCAAACTGCTCCCAACCGTCTGGAGTGGAGTGAGACTATAGCATTCCCAATTTAAGAATGTTGTGAGGCTGAAGGTATTGGAGAGGGGTCGGAGAAGGGGGAGAGGAAGGTGGGGAAAAGGGAAATACCTGGCTATTCAGATCTGGTCACCAAACACGGCTATAAGCCATTTCAAGCAATCTTTCAATTCTGAATCGTGGTCTTTCACCATGACGATACTGAGAGTATCTTCCACTCTGCAGCGTGCGCAAATATACTATATATTATTTTTAAATTAATTAGTTGTGAAACAACAGAAATTAATTAAATAAAAATTACTTGCGCACGCCGGGATTTGAACCCGCGACCTTCGGATTCATTAAAATGATAATAGGAGTTTTTCAAATATTGTTATTGTCAGGTTATTTGTTACCCGAAAATATACCTATTTGTTGAATACATATATAAGACAAGACTACATACTGTTTGTTTAATTTTTTTTCTATCATTCTGTGTATCCGTATTTACATCTAGTAAAGAAAAATATACAGTTTTATTATTGAACCAATAACAAAAATATACTTTCTCAATAGGAAAAAAAAAATGCCTCAAAAAAGGGATGTTGAAATCTCCGGCGAAGAAAAAAGATGGTAAAACTAGTTCAAATATAAAATATTATACAATTATCGATCGAATAAATAATACCACACGGATGTCAAAAACCCAATTGTTCAGGAGATATAAAAGGAAATTGTTTATGAGAATCCTTACGATTACATCACGGCCATTGTTTGTTTGGTTTTGTGTACATACAATCACTTGTGAAAAAAAAATAAACAATTTCTAAGGCAAGAAAGGTTAGACATTGATGGAAATGGGTAGAATTTCAAACAAAATGTTTTGCTCCTTTCCTCAAGCTGAAAAATTATACAGCTATAATTTATAATACGGAGAGAATTTCACCACCATTGTATGTATGTAGCCACAAGTATTACGCAATCTTATCAGGAAGGAATTTTGTTTACAATAAATTCGTTTAACAGTGGTTCACACTGAGTGGGGCAGGAACGTGTGGAACGCACAGGCACATTGAATTGAATCTTAGTTTGCAATTCCAGACATTGAATGATATTGTTAACTATTTCATACAAAGAAATTGTATCGAGATGCTGTCGTACACTTCATGGATCAATGCGAACGTGCGAAGCTGCCTCTGTATACTTGTTCGATCGTACCAATCGTATTTCGTCACAGGTCAATCACCTGTAACGAAATACTTCGGCGATATGTCTTTAGTAAATGTATTTTTTATTTAAAATCACATTAATACCTCTCAATGAAAATATGAAACAGACTTGTGAAGGCAAAAAGATGTCGCGTAAAAAAAAATGAATGGGTATATTCAAGACACCATCTTTGTGTTCAATCACGTTCGATCAGAGCTTTGTGCTCTCATACAAAGATGGCATCCAATATACGGGGAAAAGTGAAAAAAAAATTAAAATTCTCAAGGGAAGTATTAGATTGATAGAATTGACGGAATTCAACAAGGTTTCGATAGTTCTACTTGTAGAGACGTAAGTTCCCGGTAAACTAGAGATTCTGAGTTTGAGCCTCAGTCGCGATCGTATCTTTTTTTTAAAGTGTTTTCATGTTTTCGTTAAAAGTTATTGATTAATATTACAGTGAAAGTGTAAAGCTTCAATAAGTTAATTCTAATTTAAGTATTTTTATTGGTCTGGGATATGCCAAATGACATCATTTAATGGTCGGCATCCAAAAATATTCATTTTGCATTTTGCTAACTTAAGAAATACTACGAATGATACATCTCTTAATTCTATACGATTAATTAGAAAAATGTATAACGTTTCAAAAGACAATAATCCTCATACTATAATCTTTCAAATTCTATATGAAATACGTACTGGCATATTAGAGAAAATGTTCAAAATTCCTTTCACCGGTTTTCAAACTGCACCTATTTTGTGGACGAATTTCATGGATTTTAAAGACTACAGTCTGTGGATTTTTATTTATCGATACATTACATATTTTATTACCCGTAAAGAATTTATAGATAAATCATTTGTGGTATTGCTTAAATGCAACCCGGTAGTGTTTCATACCATTTTTGAGTGCTGGGCCTTAAAAAAACAATATTGATTTTTGTGGATGCCTTTAGAATCAATTGACTTATTAATGTATTATAGGGTTATTTTTGTAAATAAGCATTATGTCTGATGTTTTTTTTACTGTAATAATATTATGATAGAATCAAACAACAGTTCAAAAATGCAGTTAGAAAGTTAGACCTATGTAATTATTGTTTTCCGCTAGCTATTTTTTTGATAATTTAATTAAAACTTTGTCCTATAGAAGCGATACATGCACGACCCTCGGTAAGAAAACAGCGAAACTTTGCTTGAATGTAGTTTGTTTAAATTTGTTAGTGGAAGTTTAACCTGATGTGTGCCTAGAAATTTTACATTTGTTTGTGTAGCCTTTACCACACTTTGCTTAACTTCATTTACATATTTAACTTTAAGCCTTAGTAAAAGTGTGCAATAAACAGCAAACTTAGGAAGGAAGTTAACTACAGTGAAATAATCCAACAAGCTCCTCGGGAAGGTTAGGTTTAAACTGGCAACGAGTTAATGAATGCCAAATTGCTCTAGTTAATTCTAGACAATTTAAAATTTAATTCGCTGCGGATTAAGTCGTATTTTTTAAAGGTGTTGGTAATTAATTAAGTTTCAAAACCTCCCAAGAAACGATTGAATTCAGTTATGATTCATAAAATACATGTTTATTTCTATTTTATGTTTATTCATGTTTAAAGTTAAATTCACATATAATATAAATAATATTTCATCATATCATATATGGATTGTGTAGAGTAAGAATTATATGTACTGTAAATGTTTACATGTTACTGCATTTCGCGGAAGAACTACGCGAACCTGTGCTGAGGTGTTCATATATTTTTGATATAGTATACTATTTGTATTGCTATGTACTTTTTAGTTAAGATTATGATAAACAAATATTATTTTTTGTGTTTAATTCATAAAACACCATTTAATTATTATTTTTAATTTAATAAAATAATATTTAATAATGTTACTATTAAGTTACTCCACATTGCAACACTTTACTTATGTGATTTTATTTACTTAGTTATTTTACGGGTCGCTTCTACGACTCGTTCCTGTGTGCAACAGTTCGGCTGTGGAATGATCTGCCGGTCTCTGTTATTCCTCCATCCTACAACATGGGTCTCTTCAAGACCCACGTTCACTCCTTCCTATCCTCTAAAAGACCCTCCACACAGCATACCAAAGATGATATAGGCCTTGATGGAAATTATTTCCCTCAGGGTCTCCTGTGTGGAGTTACTGTAAAAAAAACTACCAGCCAATTTTAATTTGGACGGTGTTTAAAATGATTTATTATTGGGTAAATAATTTAAAATATCTATTCTATGAGGTAATTATATTTATACCGTTTTACCGGTAATAAATCATTTTAAACACCGTCCAAATTATAATTGGGTGGGAGTAAATAAAATCATATAAGCAAGTCATGGCAATATGGCCTAACCACAGTTTGAAAAGGACCCTGAACGCCGAAACAGTTGTCACAATAAAAAAAACTAAAATATTTGGACAACTTAATAATAACATTATTAAATTTGATTTACATTAAATATTAAAAAAATGTTGAAGAATGTATTATATTAATAAATATTTAAAAGAATAATTTTAGTTGTCTACTATACTACAAATCTATTTAAAGCTTTGAGGTCTTGTGACGTTTTTTTCAAGACAAAGCTTTTGAGGTGGTCGACATCTCGGTGAGTAACAGAAAACTGTTTATCTAAGGAGAAAAAACGGTAGAATAGTAAGTTTGGCATTATGAAATGTGTACAGGTTTTTCCTTTCCTATTTTCTAGGCTAATGATTAAAGATATAAAGAATAAATTAATTTATTGATAATGACGCCAGAAAGTGAATACCAATCTTTTGAAGAAATTATAAATATATAAAACTTTGAAATGACTGTTTCTGTACAACTTAGTGCCCTTGGAACAACAAGGTTCTATCTGACTCGATAATATTATGCGATATTTAACTTTAAAGTAGTACTCTAAAAAGTCACCATATTATATATATATTTTTTAATAAAATAATAGAGTTTTAAAACTGCCCTAGCTGGGTAGTAACCGATATAATATTATGATTGTAAAAAAAAAAATCTCGCCATGGGACAAAAAAGCCGCCAGTCATTTCTGAGTGATAGTCATAGTAGTTGAAAAATATGTTATTTGTATCAACGCCTTTGACCGAATATTTTACAAAGAAATTGAGTTATCTCTTTCCATATCGGTAATGGTCTAAATCAATTCCGCCGGATTCTTTTCCTTCCATTAAATACGGGAACTTCTGTCATTTTCTGTACGTACCGAAAAGAAACCGTTTATCGGATTTTCCATTCGAATGAATGATAATAGTACGATAAAATGGGTATCATTGGAAATGGCGCTCGTGGCTCTATTAGGGAATTGGAATTTTTTCTTCTTTCGTAAAAATCTGTCAAAAGGAATAATTTTAAAAAGTGCTACTTTTCATGGAATATTTAATATTTTTGAATTATCAAATCCACCCATTAAAATAATATGATTATTTTTTTGGTCCTGAAAGTGAAAGAAGATGAAAAATAGCAGTTTTATTAGATCGATGAGAGTAATGTGCTTTTATCTGTTTTTTTTTGCATGCAAATCCATAGTTCATAATAAAACTTGATGAAATTTTGGACACTTGACGTTCGAAATAATAGAGGTACATCACAACCTCAAAACTTTACTCCAAACCAATCAAAATTCCGGACAATGCCGGATACTTCCGCTAGTATGCTAATGATGTTGAATACAATTTGATTTCGGGGACCGAATGCATTTGATTTGTTTTGTGACAAGTCGGTAACATTTGTAAATATACGAGTATATAATTGTATACGAGTATGATATGTTGCCTTACTCAGTAAAAATTAGTTTAAAAACTGCTAAAGTGATCGATATGGTGAAAACAAAGCCTTCCACGAAACTGAAAAATAGCATTTTCTGCAAATATACTACACATAAATTCCATAAATTAAAAAAAAAATCCCCCCTTAATTATTTGTAACACTTTACTTGCCATTGCCAAGATTTTAACCTGTGTCCCTGGGCTCAGATCCAACGATTTTATCACTCTCCCAGGGGGGTTTACTTACATATTCCCAGTTCATCATCGCTGCCTACAATTTCGTTGAATTACCGCCATAAAAAGATACGTTTGCTCGGCAATACAGAATTAGAATATTAAAGAAGTTCGTCCTCGTTTTCGATTAGCTGTCAAAGGCTGTAAGAAGATTAGTCCTGTTTTACTTCACCTGGAGGTAATGTCGAGTCTCTGGAGCGATGTGAAAAGGGGTTGTAATAATGGCAGGCAGACAAAAAGCTTCTCGGCAAATCGAAGGGGCGGTCCTCGAGATTTTATGGCCTACCCTCATAAAAATACGGGACAAGAAGATTGAAAACGGGAATATGTACATGCCTCCCTGTCAGCAGACGTCAATACGTACCCACAGATCGGTTTTTCACTACAGAGAAACTGGGAATTGGTACATAGTTACAAACTGTATGAAATAACTGGCTATGATTTTAGGTTTCCAAGGAGAATAGTTTTATATAGTGGAGGCTGGTTATTTCTTTGTGCTAGACTGCTAAAGTAACAAAAAATACTATTTTCTTATATACGTCATACTGTTTTAAATAAATAAAAAATATGAGTATGATGGTTGCTATCTTAGAAAGTATTCATTAGAGTATTTTCTTTAGGAATAGTACGGAGAAACCTGCCAACAGAGGCAACTAAACTGCTTGTCAATTCGTACGTTGTGTCACGTCTAGATTATTGCAACGGAATATATGCGAGTCTCCCCAAATACCAAATTAACAAATTGCAATCAGTATTCAACGCTGCAGCAAGACTTATCACCGGCGTATCTAAATATTCTCACATTTCAGAGCATCTCAAAAATCTCCACTGGCTCAAATATCCTGAAAGAATCCAGTTCAAGCTCTGCTGGATGGTATTTAAGTCACTTAACGGAATGGCTCCGGCTTACTTATCAGAACTGTGTATTCCCGAAAATACCAACTCACTGCAGTCCACCCTTAGGTCAGCAGCGTCATCAGCTATCGGCAGGTTGAAGGAACCAAAGCGCACACCTAATACTAAGTTCTGTGATCGTGCTTTCGGAGTGTCAGGACCTAAAGCCTGGAATGAACTGCCGCGTGACTTAAGAATTATCAAAGACTCAACAGAATTCAGAACTAAACTTAAAACACATCTTTTCAGACAATCGTATCCATAAATTGAAGAAATTCACCTGTAAATTGCTTAGCTAGGCTAGCCGGTTAGTACTTACCTATAGTCATTAAATAAATAAAAAAAATAAAAAAAATTATAATTAAAAATTCACGCATCGGTGCGCAAATGCGTCCAAAGCCCGCAACACTGTAAATAAGCAACGTGTAAAATAAATGAAAAAATGTTAATATTTATTAAAAGATTCTTACGCTTTTTAAGGTAATTTTATAGATATTTTCAAGTCCTAAAATTCATTTTATGAATACTTTCCAGTCCTAAAAATTATAAGTATTTCAATAAATACCAACTCTTCTTGTACCACCAATCATCTAATAAATGTAACATCAATAGAAAAGGAGCAACAAATAACCATGTAAAACTATCATCTCCATAAATATTTTTTTCTAATAAAACTGTGTTCATCTGAAGCGACCTGCCAGCTGCAGGTAAGTAGGTTTTTCTGTATCTGTTTGTACATAATTACTTAAGAAATATTTGTACAGCGCCCTTGAGGTGATTTTTCACAAAAACGGCTCTATACAAATCATCCAACTATTATTATTATTATTAATATTTTTATTACAAATTAAACACATTACTTTTTATTCTGTACTTATCTGCCTTTTATCTTTCTTCAAAAATAGTTTTTCTTTAATAGAAATCTGGTTATAAATTATCGGTAGGTAAAAAAATATTTTTGGTATGAAGTATGAATGAATATATTAATAAATATTAATAAAAACGTATGTTATAGCCATTTCTATAGACATCATAGTGGTCATCAGGGCCACAGATGAATATCATTAGTTAAAAATTACAAGGAATTATTTGATGATAAATTTAAAATAAAAATGTTTTGTAACTACTGCGATAATGTATTGCAAAATTATGTACATTAACGCTTTCTAGAGGGTAGGTAGAGAAGATAGACCGCCGAAGAACTCTGTCTTAGAACACTCTCTTTTTGCTTCATTCACATTAATGCATCTCCTCGCAAATACTCTTCTGCTATTCTGAAACATGATATATATCAGTGGCATGCATTGCTCTATGACCGATGGGTAGATTTTCAAGTTCGGAAATGAATTGTACATAAAATATTTGAAAATGGCCACCTTATTATCATATTCCGTTTATGGTTTTGGTCAATTGATTAATTAACCGTACAAGTTCCTACCTATTTATTAAAACGTTATAGCAATTTTTTTAATTTTTTTAATTTATTTTATGGTTCTTCATTTTTCGTATTATAAAAGATTAAATGCATTGTTGAATACAAATTGATCATAATTGAGCTACGTAGGCAAATGTTTTTTTTTAAAGATATTGTACTCGTATAATCACCAATTCACATAAGTGGAATACCATCACCCATTAACATCACCGTGTCATGAAAATAGTATACTTATTACAACATCGTACCTAGTAATATATAATATTTCCAAATAAAATAAAATATGAATCATAGAATTATAAAAATATTAGAAATATTCATACACTGGAAACTACTTGCTTATCTCACCATGTCTCTTCGAATTACGGAGACATGATATTCCTGACACCACAAATCACAATCCTGACATCAACCCTCAGAGATTTAACAGATCCTAGCCAGCAGTGGCATGCAGTCCATAACGGTTGAAAAGCTGTGGATACCCCAAGAAAACCGAACCATAAAAAAAAATAGAAAACGAAAGTAAATGCCACATATTTCTCATAAAAATGTTTTTTTTTCATGGATTTAGCAGGGAACTTATATGCATATTCATTCAGTAGTCACAAATATCACCGTTGAGTGGGCATTTTCAAATATTCATAGAACAATTATTCATATTCGAACTAAAGAAATCACAAAAAAGCACATCCTCCTACCTACCAACTATCAGCGTAAAGTGGCAATATTCAAATATTCATAGAACAATTATTCATATTCGAACTAAAGAAATCACAAAAAAGCACATCCTCCTTCCTACCAACTATCAGCTTAAAGTGGCAATATTCAAATATTCATAGAACAATTATTCATATTCGAACTAAAGAAATCACAAAAAAGCACATCATCCTACCTACCAACTATCAGCGTAAAGTGGCAATATTCAAATATTCATAGAACAATTATTCATATTCGAACTAAAGAAATCACAAAAAAGCACATCCTCCTACCTACCAACTATCAGCGTAAAGTGGCAATATTCAAATATTCATAGAACAATTATTCATATTCGAACTAAAGAAATCACAAAAAAGCACATCATCCTACCTACCAACTATCAGCGTAAAGTGGCAATATTCAAATATTCATAGAACAATTATTCATATTCGAACTAAAGAAATCACAAAAAAGCACATCCTCCTACCTACCAACTATCAGCGTAAAGTGGCAATTTTCAAATATTCATAGAACAATTATTCATATTCGAACTAAAGAAATCACAAAAAAGCACATCATCCTACCTACCAACTATCAGCGTAAAGTGGCAATATTCAAATATTCATAGAACAATTATTCATATTCGAACTAAAGAAATCACAAAAAAGCACATCCTCCTACCTACCAACTATCAGCGTAAAGTGGCAATTTTCAAATATTCATAGAACAATTATTCATATTCGAACTAAAGAAATCACAAAAAAGTACATCATCCTACCTACCAACTATCAGCGTAAAGTGGCAATATTCAAATATTCATAGAACAATTATTCATATTCGAACTAAAGAAATCACAAAAAAGCACATCCTCCTACCTACCAACTATCAGCGTAAAGTGGCAATTTTCAAATATTCATAGAATAATTATTCATACTTTAACTAAAGAAATCACAAAAAGCACATCCTTCCTACCAACTATTAGCGTAAAGTTGCCATTTTTCAATATTCATAGAACAATTATTCATACTCGAACAAAAAAAATCAATTCTAAATATGTTTCCTTTCACCCCTCCCTCATATATCACTTTCTTCCACCCGTTCATTTAAGACCAGGCCAGTTTCACCCTATCACCGGCATCTCCAGACTGGTACAATTTAAACTGAATCTATGGTACATTATACTGTATTTATGTCAGTATTGAAGCCCATTTGGTTTATCCAATCTATTATATGTAAATCAACGTAAGTTTCTAAGTTTGTTTGTCCTTGATGTTCTCGAAAATCACTGGACCGGCTTCGCTGAAAATAGTGCAGTTTGTTTTTATTAGTGACGGGAAGGTTTAGAAAGTAGTTTGAATGAAATCCAACATGTAAAACTGTTGCTATAACATTTTAAAATTAGTATGAAAAACATTGAACCCGCCATGTTTTATTTAGGTTATCTCATAGATATAACACTCTGGTTAGCCACAGATTGCATATTCAAAAGAAGAAAGTTTTTTTTTGATAGAATATTTTCAAAATGGAAAACACGAGTAGGTGTACATACTTGATTTAGATATATTTTGAAAAAAATAAACGTTTGGAATGAAATAAAATATTCAAATGCATGTTTCTCTATTTTGAGATAGTTACTTTGGCTGTCAAATCAATTATGGCACCCTAATGACAAGAAGAATTCACAACTTAATAACTTTATTCCAAAAAAAAATCCCTAGTAAGGCCGGGTACACATCATCTAGTATTGCATATTTTGACAGAGAATTTTGTTTTATTGCTGCCGGTATGGCTTTAAAGATATATCTGAAACTAATTTCGGGTTGGTTTATTACCTTCTGGAAGACGGATCACGTTGTGATGTTTGACTGAATCTATAGGTTTTTATTTTTATATAATGTCTGCTGGCTTAATTTAAATAGTTGATTATGTCTGTGATCTCCGTCTTGTTTGCTGAATGAGTTTTATAGCAGTTTTTATCCAGTACTTATAAAAACTATGGATCACCACTAACAAGATATATGAATATGGGTCGTTAAAATATTTTATTTAACTATAATAGGTACACATCAGGGTAATACCATTCGTAGAGTGATCCTTGATATCGACAACCAAATTCCCCGTTACATTTCACTCTCGTATTTCATATGTACGAGTATTTCCCATTTACATCCATTTGTTAGATACTACATATTATTGCATACAAGTAAAGATAAACTACAACGGATATATTAAAGGAGAGTATGATCCAATTAACTATTCATTGCATACTTTCTTTTACTTCGCTGCTTACGTTGACCTAGAAAACTCTATCAAAAAGAGCTATGTAATTTTCATGACGCCATAGCTTTTAGTTCCCATTTAAAAAAAAACAAATTTCTGCATGATTATCAAAATTATACAAGAATATTTTTTTTTTGACAGACGGGAAGGGCTTTCTCAACTAGATTCAAATAACGTATACGATATTAAAATAATAAAAGCACTTTTTCAAAACTCGTCGAATATTTCTTAGAGAATAATCACGTCGCGCTTGACAACGACGAGCCTCAATCCTTCCATATAGAAAGAAAGGGGCTTAGATTAAATTTACTTGAAATTAATAAATGGACGAATGATCCCAATAGATATAACATTAATCAATAAATTAGAGAAAATTATTTATTCGCCACTACTCAGTATGTTCACATGCGCGAAAAATATAACACATTTAAATAAGTCAATAGCATTCACATCATTACAAATCAATTAAGAAAATTTTGTTATTTAATACGGGGAAAACACATTATAAATTTAAGTACCTCACGGAACAGATTTTTATTTTTTTTAACTAAATCGGTTTTACCGAAAATAAATCATTTTAAACACCGTCCAAATTAAATTGGGTGGGAGTAAATAAAATAATATAAGTAAGGCAATGTGGCCTAACCATACTTGAAGAACTTAATAATAATATTATTAAATTTAATTAACACAACATATAAAAAAAAGGAATTCTACAAATTAAACACAAAACCAATTTATGAATATAATCCTATTTTTCCAGATTATACCGACCGTCCTGGCTCTGAGATTAAACAAAACGACAAAATAATATCGTGCTTAAAAAAAACGGCAAATTTTATCACGACGTAACATTTTCACAAGCGGACTTGAATTTAAAAGCGGGGTAACATGTTGAGCAGTTTTCTTTTGTGAATCTCCCCTGCGTAGACAGGCAGGTACTTCCATTTTATTCCTGGACCTAAGTCCCTTCAATCCCTGCCTTATCGCTGTATGATTTAATGTTTTTATTTACATTTTTGCCAGCGGAGGCTTAGCCAGGAGATAAAGTTTCTCAAATCTTCCAATTTATCACTTGTACTCAAGTTTAAACGAAAAGTTCGCTCATTCGATAGAATCATTATTAAAATGTGTGTAATTAGGGACTTAATATGTTTACGGTGTTATGTCAGCGGGCTTATGAAACACACTAGACCCAAAATGCGCGGGGATGGACGTAATTAGTTTTGTTTATTCTGGCACTTGTTTCCTGTGAGTAAACATGGGATATTATGGTGAGCTTAGTAACTTAAAGGGTCTTTAAAATGTTAGACCCACATCACGAAAAACGGTTATTTTCACTGTATCCCCCAGGTACAGCTTATTAGTCTAATATTTTGGAAATTAGTATCTTTGTGATATATGATTTACCTAATTAGAAAATCGTTAACGTAAACCAAAGGATATAACTATATCCCATCATAACCTCATAACGTTAATCCGACCAATATCTCCTGGCAATGGCGTTCACCGCCGAAAATACTTATGTTTTATTCTTCATCATAAATAAAAAAAATTAAAAACCCGTTAAATTGCCAGAGCAGTTTGTCAGCAGGAAAATATCACAATTTTATCACTAAGGCGATAAATTGTAATACAATTTGCAGAAAATACAGGTAGAAGAATAATTATACTTCAAGTATCCATAGACAAACCTCTCAATGCATAGCGCAAAACAAGCTAAAATGGTTACATAAAATTAAAATAAACAAAAAAATAATTCTACCACCGAGTTACTTGCAAAATCTTCATAATCTTATTTTTTTATTATTATTTTTTTTAATGTAAAGTGTTTTATTATGCATTTTTAAATAATGCCTTTTTAAGTAGTTTTAAAAAATATCTATTCAGACAATTTTTCCTACTTTTAAATAGTTTATTTAGATACTTTGGATGTATTATTTTATTAACTTTCTTTTTTAAATTTAATTTTAACTATGTTTTATGTTTCCGATTTTGAAGCTGTCGATGCATAATTTAATATGATTTTTTTCGGATATAAACCCTTTGTAACTTTCTTCCACTTGTTTATTTTCGACCGGACCGGTTCCAGTCAGAAGATGCCCATGATAGGGCACTGTACGAGACGTGTAGGACCCGTACAAGAAAAAGAATGTAAATATTTAGATACCGGCACACAGGAACGCACGACTATTGTGATTTGCGAATCCCCGTGAGAAATGCGTTTGGTAGTTTCCCAGTGGAGATGTCGTAGCTCCGAGCATACTTGACTTATGGCACCAGCCAGTATGGTCGGTCACTGAGGTAGCGAGTGGTGACTTCAGCGGTTGTTGGGTGTAGAAAATTGTTCTTGTCTGGTAACGGCATGTCGAGGTATCCAAGGGAGGACATGTTGTCCATTCTGCGGTTGAAGTGAGAATAGCGCATATACCACCTTGCGTACGTATTGCGCGCGCGGCGCGGCTGAACCTTATGTGCTAGTATTGCACGTGTTGTGGAATCGAATAGATTTCATTTGTGGTACAATCTCGGATCGATATTGTATTTGTAGTGCAATACCAACTCTCAGGCTCGGTATTGTATGAGTTGTACAATTATTTATATTTGATTATAAAGAATTCAGTTTATCAGCTTAAATTAATCTCCCTGTAGACACGTTCGATACAGGTACATATAGACAATATAAATAAAAATCTAGATCTATTAACCACTTTATCAGCGTTTTTTTTTTAGTTTAGTGGTGCAAATCTTCGTGGTGCATACGAGTATATTGCGGGTACTCGCCGTCCATTCTCGTAATGTACACCTGAGATTTTTTTAATGTATTTGTACCAATATTTAAATATATTTTTCTGGTATGATGCCCATACAGAAGAAGCGTACTCTAGTTTGGACATTATAATGCAATTCAACATTTATCAAATAAATAAAAATGAAAACATGGAAGAGCTATGTACCAACACAAATTATTGGTTTTCAATACAATTTTTCTCCATTTATAAAAGCCACCAACTTTATTAAATACAATTTACTTCATTTTAAAATAATGGTTAACATTTGAAGAGACAAAGGTAATTACTACCCGTACTCAAGCATTTGAATTTCTTCCGAGTAAAAAGGTTACATTAACCCTCGAGGGTGGATATAAGAATAATTTATGCAGTTCAAAATGTTCCTTTTTAAAAGGCGCGCTTTATTCATTTTATATTCTCTTATAAATAATACAATAAAACGAAATTACAAAGTAGTATTTAGACACGGACAAAGCCACTAAGTACTACGCCATTAGACTTTCTAACCAAATGCTAACCTGAAACATCCCGCAGAGAATACATCAAATACGTTTCAGTCTGGATCAAAACAAAAGGTACATAATTTTTCTGGAACTTTCAACACCGGACTAAACAATGCGAAAAAAATAAAATTACGTCATAATTATTACTTGTATTTTCTTCATGTTTTTATTTTTTTAAATTTTAACCTAACCCAACTTAACCTAACCTAACCCAACCTAACCTAACCTAACCGAACCTAATTAGAATAACTGATTCACAGAAACACACTTACCTAACACTTTAACTCACAGAACAAATAATATATGGAGATGCCCTAATTTGCAAGGGGAAGAAAAGAAAATAAATATGGCGAGGGGCGAGCTAGGCGTGTTGCCAATTTAAGTAAAACGGCAAATAAGTCAAAGTTGAAAAGGTTTCGCTTGTTTACTACAACCGAATATTGTATTGTATTTTGTTTAATAAATGTTTCAAAATCAAGCTTAAAAAATGTGGATGGCAGTGAACTAGGCTGGTGCCAAAATGGTTGTCATGTGACCTCTCCCTCCAGCCGTTGAAATGGTACATTAAGGCAGGTCTATTCATTCTAACGTTAGCTCTTTAACTAGTTCACATGATGGCACATAACCGGTCAGTGGCTGAGTTGACAAATGCATCGGGTTTCCATACAGGCTTCTTGTATTCAATTCTTTCGCTGGCCAAGTCCAACATCATTCATCAACAGGAGTTTATCAAATATTATCGGGTTATTCGTAACCCGGGAATTTGTCTTTCCTAAAGAAAAAAAAAGCCATTTACGGTAGGTAATATAAATACTGAGTAATATTATTTGTTTTTAAAGAGCAACGGTAGTAGAGAAACCCGGTCGATAATAAGTATTAACAAAAATGAGACAATTTTTCGAATTTGTCTGTAACAAGATCCTTTCCAACTCGATGGAATATATTGAGAATGGAATGCCGAAAAGCCATTTCCGGACGTTTTCTTCATTCGAATGAGTTTCTCGCGGATGCACCATTTCGCACAAAGGAATGACAGATGGTGCAACGTTCCCCTTCGCCCAGTCGAATCTAGAACCTTATTTAAGATTAGCTCAATCTCAGTCTAAAATCTAAAGTCTTAAACTTCAAATCCATTAGCCCGACTCGCTAACACTTAAGTTTTAATTAAACGTTATATTACTTCGAAACTAATACCACGATAATAGAGCTTTACGAGTATAGTGAGTTCATTTCAAACGAAATGGAAACTCAGATTTATTTGGATATATGAAGTGGCTCATCATTCATCGATCTCGTTAAATTTCTCAGTATAATCATAATACATACCAAATACCGTAGAAATATGACAATACCTCCAATTCCTGACATTTACCATACATTGAGATGGCAACATGCCACAGTAGTGGCCCCCGTTGGCGCAATTTGGTTTTTCCATACATTTTCAATATTTTCTGAGAAATATATCTTAAAAAATGAATATTTGTCTGTCTGTCTATCCTAGATTTTCTAGAAAATTACTATACCTGTGTCGCTGAAAATAGCGCAATTTGTTCTTATTAGTGAATGATAGTTTGAATGAAATCCAACATGTGAAACTGTTGCTGTAACCTTTTAAAACAAGTATGAAAAAAATTTAACCCGCCATGTTGTTTTGTGGTTAGCGCATTGATATACCACTCTGGTTAGCCACATATTACATATTCAAAAGAAGAAGATTTGTTTGCGTAGAATATTTTTTAAATGGAAAACACAAGTGGGTACCTACTTAAGAACTTTTTATTTAGATATGTTTTGAAAAAATAAATGTTTGAAATGAAATAAATTTAAAAAATGAATGGTTCTTTATTTCATTGTTTAGAGATAATAATAGTAGCAGCAGGGCATTAATTTCGCTGTCAAATCAATAATGGCACCAAAAGAAAAAGCAAAAATTCACAATTTCATAAATTTTTTCTAAAAAAATAATAAAAAAAATCCCGATCAAGTCCGGGTACACATCAGCTAGTTTTTAACAAATTATAGAAACCGAAACTTTAAAAAAATCTACTCTTTTTATCCTCATAAATGAAAAAATAAATTAAATATACTATTGGGTTTATACAACAGTTATAAGGGTTGCCGCTCGACGCTCGCTCTCGGTCTGGAGTTTTAGAAAGGAAATAAAATACCTATTTGATTTGTGAGAAATTTTCATTAATTTCTTAATTTTAGATTTCTTCTGGCTAAAAATATCACAATTCTTATCATTTTCTTTAAATCTTTTAAAATGTAACTAATAAATACGGAATATTTTCATTCTTTAAAAAAAATAAAAAGTTAAAATGTTACAAATTTCAGATCGAAAAAAAAAATTCCAAAAATAATTTAAGTAATGAATTTTTTTATATATATTTTTAAAAAATCACATTTATATATTAAAAACTGTTGCGCATAGAAAGTAATTTTTATTAATTAATTTTATACTTTACGGATCAATCTTCATTTACAATTGACACATAGATTATGATCTTCAGTATTTATCGAAGAAAGCAATCACTTTTTGGCTTGACATTATAATTTAAATAAATAAAAAAATTATGTTTTAAACCACTTTATTTTACAATATATATATATATTTATGCATTATCGTCCGGTTTCGGTTGAATTCAACCTTCATCAGGAACGTAGACATATAAAAGTTTATATAGATTATGTATAAATATAAGTAAAATAAAGTGATTTAAAACAAAAAAAAATCTTTCATTTAAATCTCCAGTGTTGCTAAAACCGTTAATATACAAATGTCTACTTACTTCTACTATCTGTTATTCCTTATACACTTGTCTCTCTACGTCTACTTTTTAACACTTCTAATTTATTACAATGTTTCTTAATCTCTGTAATAATGGTTCTTAATCTCGTATATTGGTGTACAATTGTTTCGTGGAGAGTATGAAAAAAAAATTATGTAAGAGTACTTCAGTGACTTTCTTTCCATCTGAATTAAATCTTCACAAACATATTAGAAGAACCCATAATTCAATCCTATTGAAAGGTGCCATAAAACGCCATGTCTGAATACACGCAATTTGCGGGTCTTTTATAAAAGATAATAAGTTTTTGCATATCTGGTCCGAGACCAGAAAAAGCTTATTCTCATTTACAAATCGTTATCTCTGGAAGGCGAAAGCGCGTTAAAAAAATGGATTGGCTTAAGGGACTATGTCGGTAGTAATTTTCCCCTGCCAGCGCCCATGAGCCTAGATACCTCGGACTTAATCCCACCATAAAAAGCTCTCGCTAAAACTATGTTCATAACTTTAGCCGCCTGGGAATGGTGACCGTACTTTGAAATATTCATTATTTTCTGAAAAGTTATGGTTTATTAATTAATGTGGAATTTAAGGGCGTCTGGAACAAAACTGTCAGTTGGTTATTTGTATCAATTTGTTATTAATTGAGTATCTACTTTAATTATCTTAGAATTTCGAAACTGTCAATTCATGGTGGAATTCTATTTTAATGTATTTTTATTAAATTAAAACCGCTTTATGCTTTTGAACGAGTCACGCTCGCGCGCTAAATGCCTTACAATTTCCGCTAGCCTGAGTGACGCTCGCCTGTTTCGACTGGCAGCGTTCTATTTTTAGCTAACACGAGTAACGCTCGTCAAGATTAGCGATGTATTTTACGCAGTTTTAATTTGCCAGCAGTTGAGATCGGTCGTGTTTTTGAGCTGTTTATTTCGTTTTTACTATATTGTGTTCACATCGTCTATATGTGAATGCATCGTTTTATTAAAAAAAAAATATTTGTCATATCGTATCAATTTGATTTTTTTTTCAAATGGAATACCAAATGGAGAGTGATACACATGATTACACTTAATTGAATTATTAATTTGTCTTCATTTAAAAAAAATTAAATATGCCTAAATTGTTATATTTTAATTGAAAAGTGTATAAACCTTGAATAAAAAATTTAAAAAACATGACGTTTTTTTAAACACTTTCTATAAAAAAAACCTAGCATTAAGTGGTTAAAAAAAAACTTTCGTACCTTTTTTTCACTTGAGCGAATGAGGCTCACTCCTCACACAAATACTTTTTATAACTAGATTTAATTGATAATTTCTTCAAACGATTGGTATTCATTACGTGGCGTCATTATTAATAAATGAATCAAAAGAAACGCTTTGTATTCACCACTTTATTAATATACACAGATATATAAATAACGATATATCTTTATATCTGTGTAAATTAATAAAGTTATGAATACAAAATACATTTTTTTTTTAATTCATTTAGATTTAATTTACATTGTACCAGACTGAAGATGCCTGTTATAAGGTGAAACCATTCCGGTCTGAAACACGTGAAAGGAAGTTACATTTGATGTTTTTAAAATTAAAAAAATTATTTATTTATGTTAAATTAATACAATAAGTAACAAGATAATTTTGTACACGTCTTTTTAACAAAAACAATCTTCTATAAAACATTTTCAAATACACTCAGTTATTGTATTTCCCTTAATAATGTCCTTTATAAAGTTAATAATTTCCAATTCAGTACCTGCATTATTATTATTTATGTATTTTGTCATATTCATTTGATTTATGAGTTCACAATCACGATCGTTCGTTTAAAACGTCAAATTTTAGTATAACCATTGTAAGATCATTATTTATAACTAATTACTTTGGAATCAATTAATTTGTGCTAGATTTCTATCGTTAAATTGGAGAGTGACACAAAGTCATAATATTGTGTTACGATAAAATTTGTTAGTTGGATATAAATATTGTAACTTAATAAGTGAATAGTATAAAATAATACAAATTTTAAATGTTGTTTTCCGATAATGACTTCATTATCTCGTATATGTCCTTAAATACTGAAGTACTGGAAAGCAAGAATTTTATAAATGCATGTCGATAAAAAAAATACTAGAATTGAGATAAGATAACTTCAACAGGTATTGCTATTCATAATTTTTTTTACAATTTTTACAACACTTGATCAATAAAGTGAACGTCTTTCATCTTAATTTTGAGAATCAATCAGCCGCGAAGAGTCTCGGAGACATTTTAATTATCCGCTTCTTCGTCGCTCAACTCTTTGCAATCTAAAATCAAACTTAAAATATGTAATTAGTCCATTGACAGCTGAAGAACCAATCAGCTCGATGAGGCACGTCCTCAAAGCGATCCGGGCAAGCCAACTCTAATTTCCTGGGAATTTCAGGAGCACGTGAAAGACTGCGACATCCTTTGATGCGGAATTTAATTAATCCTCGAACTGATCGCGAAATCCGGTTCCGGAAATCCGCTATCGCGACTCATCTGCGGGGAGTTGAAATTGGGGATGTAATTGATTGTTGTTTTCGCTCTAAAAGGCGGTTAATTCTGACACTACATGCAATGGATTTTCGGATATATGTGTCACAAAGGGTCCCATGATAAAACAGAACAGTGACAAAACAGAACAGTGACAAAACAGAACAGTGACAAAACAAAATAGTGACAAAACAGAATAGTGACAAAACAGAACAGCGACAAAACACAACTTTGACAAAACAGAACAGTGAAAAAACAGAATATTGACAAAACAGAATAGTGACAAAACCGAACAGTGAAAAAACAGAATATTGACAAAACAGAATAGTGACAAAACCGAACAGTGAAAAAACAGAATATTAACAAAACAGAATAGTGACAAAATAGAACAGTGACAAAACACAACAGTGACAAAATAGAACAGTTGCAAAACAGAACATTGACAAAATAAAACATTGACTAAACAGAACATTGAAGAACAGTGAAGACGGAGAACCAACACATTTAACCTATCCTAACATTAAATTAGCATAACCTATTATTTAATCATATTCTCTTTTGTTACTGTTCTATTTTATCCGGTTAGCGTCACAGAGGTTAATGATAATTTCATGTTTCGAACACGCAACAGATTTTCTAGAAACATTCTAAAAAACATATTTTTATAATAAATTCATAGAAAATTGTCTGGTCTTTTTTTCACACATTACAAGAACATTTCAAAGCTCAATAAATAATGCCAGATAAAAACCATACTAATTTCATTATGCCAGATCTGTTTTTTACTGCTCTATTACGCAGATTTTCCGCCTTGTGGTTATGATTTAGCTACTTGTCTTAATAAATAATAATCAAACGACGTGTATTAAATTCCCACGCCGTAATATCACGGTCTTAAATCGTTGGC